>JAJHPC010000004.1:12681022-13041022 GCA_024447665.1 Juncus inflexus
GGAAAACATCTATGTACGTAACTTAGGATCACAAAGTAAAATCAGTAGTGAGATTCTTTCAAATACATATATTTGTCAAAGTTATAAATTTTAATTCATATGAAGAGATTATTTTATCAAACTTCATATGTCATTATTTATTATTTATGTACATCTTCTAAGCAATAAGTATATTGCAAATTTCAACAGATGTTGATTTTGTCATTTAAATACACCTTTCATGGTGTATAATTTCTATTAATAACAAATTATGGTATACTAAGCATTAATCAAATACTTACTCAGGTATTTAATTGTGGCAGATCAACTTAGGTAACTGCTACAATACTCTTTTGTCTAACTTGAATGAAATAAATTATGAGAAAGAAACCTGATGCTCATTGAAAGCTTTAGTCTCTGATGGATCCATTGCGCATAAGCTTTGATCTCATTCGGCCATTCTTTTGATCCGTTTTCTTTACATTTCCATGTTTGTATAAGAAATCTGCTCAACGATTTGATCTCCACAAACACAAGAGTAAAATAAAAATAAGATATTGCAAAATTAGAAACACAAAATTTTAATCAAATATGGGTTTACACAGTTTTTATTTTGTATGTTCAAGATTCATTAAATATCCAAAGTCCAAACGCTACTAGGTAAAAGATAGAATTATCAAATAGCGAGGTAATAATCTGATTTGAACCTTTATTGAATAATTTGGCTTGCCCATATCTTATATAAATCATATCTAATAGAATTTTACAGCATATCAAAAGTATGCTTTCTAAATATTTAAAATAAAACAGCATCAAGTCTTACAGAGGAATACTTTATATACTAAAAGATTGATCGAAAATTGCAAAACAATCTCTTAAGTAATTTTAATCATACAATTCACCTTTAGGTAAAAGATAGAATTTTTAGTATAGTAACCAATAATCTAAAAACAGAATGACTCTTATGCAGGATTAACCGTTTATCAGTCTCCAAGATTGTACACCACGAAATAGTCTCGTATCCGCTTCATTAGCACAGTCACGGATTGGGTCTTCATTTCAAAGATAAATGAAGGCATGCATCATGATCCTTCAAATCAAGTTTATTTTGTGTATTTCGAAGAAAGTATTTTGAGGAGGAAGAAGAAGAAGGGTTATTGTATCTTACTTTCAGTATTTTTTATATTATTTCATGTTTATTTTGTTAGAAATCAGTTACTGATAATGTTTTGTCTCTAGTTGTAGGAAAGAAATGATTCAGAGCCAAATGGAGCCCAAAAGGAGCCTATTGGAGCTACGTAGAAGAAGAAGAAGAAGAAGAAGAAGAAGAAGAAAGGCGGCAAATGATTCTTCTGGAAAATTGGCATATGTTTAGCAGTCTAGCCCATTCTGCGGAAAGAATGTATTTCATTTGGCAGGAGGAATAAATTAGGGGAATAGATTTTATCTTTGATTAGAATTAGATTTCAGAATTGATTTGAATTGATCCTGATTGATTAAATTTAGGGATTGTTTTGATTAGATTTTAGGTTAGATTTATTTTCTCACGATAGGGGTGTGGCCACTCACCTATAAAAGGGTGAGACCTTGGGCCGGCCAAGAGGCTGCAGATTGGTAGTTGTGTTTTCAAACAAGGTTGTACAGTCTTAAGTATCAATTTTGTTTTACGTTTCAGTTATGAGTTCTTGTAGTTAAACCCTTTATAGGGTAGAGCTTGAGTAGTAGATTCAATGTATTTTTTATTTCATCTTTGTTTGGGTTCTTTAATTTTTGTACTTAGTATCTTATTTCGTGCTTCTTAATTCGACTCGAGGTAATCTCGGTATATTGATTAGCATGTATTAGTCGAGAAAAATTAGGTCGTTAGGCGCTGCACCTTATGTGGAGAGACCTAGTGGCTTGGAGTTAGACCGTGTGGTAAAGCCTGGCGGACAAGTGTCGAACTTACCCCATCAGCCTGAGACCCTGGAGGTGAAGTCTGTCGATCATTTAAGCAATTACGAGACTTGGTGGATTGAGTACGGAAGTGTCGTTCTATCTCGGGGACTAAGCCAAGGAGTTAGGATAGCCATAAAACCCGCTTGAGGAGGGTGGGCAACAGTCCTTCCACACCAGGATAAGTGACAGCCTGCATCACAAGAAGGGAGTTTGGTGATCGTAGTAAGTTGGAACATAAAGGACTTGCCCAGGACCCCTCAAATCCCTCGCTTCTGGACGATCATGAGGATAAGTGACATCCCCTCATGATGGCAAAAACGAGTGCAACTCAATCAGATCCAACACAAAAAGGAAGAACCCCGCTACTAAGGCGAGATGAAAGCAACGCCGACAAAGAGGAAGAAGATTAGACGAAGAACTACGAAAGAGCTTGACCCCTATATCTCTCTACTATCAACTTTTATTACCCTCTATCACGAACAAGGACTGTGACAATCGTGTCCATGGCTTGATAAGCGACCAATTTATCTTTATTTTATTTTATTTAAAATAAAAACTCAACTAATGATTTAGTCCGAATTGCGTTTAAGAAACTAAAATAAACTATACCTATCTTGGATTCGACACCCAAAGCAATACGAGTAGATCGTGCGCTTGTGATCAAAACTAAGTAAATTAAGGTAATTTAGAAAGTAATTATATTATATACCCATATCACACCACATATGGACCAAAAGGTGATGGATTCAAGTACCAACAAATACAATCTTATTTAGCAAATATTTAATAAAGTCTCTCAACCTCTCAAAAATATGAGTTCAATCTAAAAAAAGAGTGGAATTTTGGCAGTTTTAATAAAAGATGCCTCAATATTGATTATTTCTTTTAGTGCAATTACATGAAATTCGCATTCTCTGTTATTTTAATTAAACTAGGATAATACTCACGCTAAGCTGAAATATTTTAATTATAATGTTCATTTTAATACAAAAGCGTATACAATTATAATGACGCAAATCCAAATATATTTCAAATCAATTTATAATATAAAAATAATATAATATAATCATATAAAGTTAGTTTACAAGATCATTTTTATTTATAGATTTGCGTTGCTAATAAGATGCACTTTTGTATTATCATTTATTTCCAAAAATAGTTTATGATTCACAATTCGCTAATAACTTTGTAAAAAAAAGTTAAAGATTGCATTGTAATAGATTGATTAACCCCTGATATTCTTTCAATATTTTTTTCAATTCTATATATCTACATCATTCATTTTCTTCTGGCCGTTCTGAAGAAATTTTCTTAAATCTTAGTATTGGATTACTCAAATTCATTTATATTCTATGATAAATAAGTGTGGTTTTAATTAATAAGTTATCACATAATTAATTTTTAGTGTTTCTGTTCTATCTCCTAGTTCTTGATAACCATCAAAACCGTTCATGTCTCAAATTTGTTGATATTTTTTGATAAATTTAGACAAAATTATTGTCATAATCATTTGATTTGTCAGATTAATAATATTCCATGTTATATTCTCGATTTCATAAAATTGCTAAATAAAAAATATTTCTCAAATTGTTCGGAATCACATTGGTTCTTATTCACAATTCTCTTAATTTGATAGATTTTTGACACCTGTATTTTTTTCAAGATTAATTGTAGTTTTTATGTATATTATTATGTGAACCAACTTTTAGTTGAGAAAAAAATGAAGTGCACTGCAATTTGCCACAGAATTGACACCAAATATTGTTCAGCAAAAAGTAACGTTAGTCCAATTAAAAAGAAATTTGGCAAGATTTGATGTGACTAAAACCAAGTTATTTAATACAGTGATATTGATTTTCCATACCAAATCCAAATTTGAAAATCATGCGGGACCCACTCATTTGTCCATCCCATTAACGACATACATTCATGAATGATTGTAGTGTTTGAACAGGCATTTAATGCATGAACCGTGTCCAATAAAATTACTTTTATCTGTGGGTCCATTCCAGAAAATCAAAATTTATTTTTTTGTATTTAAAAGAGTATGTGAGTAGTTCATTTTCCAAATCTATCAAACTCTCCCATCTAATAATTTCTCAACATTCGCAAGTAAAAAAATTGTAGCTTTTGATTTGAAGAATACAAATAGGCCCTTCAATAAAAAAATATCTATAATCTAAGTATTCACTCATTTACCAAATATATTATTATTTTTTATAAATTATCACTAAGAACTTTTTTTACATATATTTATTTCATAAAATGTTTTTGAAGCAACTTTTACTTCTTACTTTGGAGAAAATCCTTTATCAGAATTTCTTTGGAATTAATATTATTTACAAAATAAGTATGTAAAAAAATATGTAACAAATGTTTTAAAAATATAGAAAAATATTATGGATAACAATAATATATAAAAAACCTTAAAATTGCCAAATTATGATTACTGTATGTATTTATTTTATTTAAATTAAAGATTAGCATATGTATTAATAACTAATTATAATATAAACTCTTTAAAAATCGAATTGAAGTGTAAAACATGAAAAAGACAAGTTTTGTTGTTTTAACAATACCATAAAAATTGAAGTCTTTTACATGGAAAAAAATAAAATTTGTATTGTTTTTAACACAACCACAAAAAATGAAGTCTAATATGTGGAAATAATTCCGTTGTTTTAGATTTTCATAAAAATAAAAAAAATGAACTGAAGTGTAATACATGGAAAAAGCAACCTCTTGTTGTTTTCTCAAATCATCAAAAATTTAAATCTAATGCTTGGAAAAAACAAAATTTGTATAATTTTTGAAAAAACAACAAAAAATGAAATCCAATATGTGGAAATAACTCCGTTGTTATATATTTCCACAAAAACAAAAATGAAAAAAATCAAATTGAAGTGTAATACATGAAAAAAAGCAAGTTTTTTTTTGTTTTCTCAATACCACAAAGAATTAAAATAAATACGTGGAAAAAACATAATTCGTATTATTTTTCATAAAATCACAAAAAATTATCTGTAATACAAGCAAATAACTCTGTTGTTATAGATTTTCACAAAAACACAAAAATTAAATTAAAGTGTCATACATGGAAAAAAGACAAGTTTTGTTATTTTAACAAAACCACAAAAATTAAAGTCTTTTACATAGAAAAATAAATTTGAATTTTTTACACAAAACCATGAAAATTGAAGTCTAATACGTGGAAGTAACTCGGTTATTATAGATTTCCAAAAAAAAAAAAAATCAAATTCAAGTGTAATACATGGAAAAAAAATAATCTTTTGTTGTTTTCTCAAATACACTTCAATTTGCTTTTTTTTGTTTTTATGGAAATCTATAACAACGGACTTATTTTCACATATTAGATATTATTTTTTTGTGGTTTTGTTAAAAATAATACAAATTTTATTTTTTTTCCATGTAAAATACTTCAATTTTTGTGGTTTTGTTAAAACAACTAAACTTGTCATTTTTTCATATTTTACACTTCAATTAGATTTTTGTGTTTTTGTGAAAATCTATAACAACAGAGTTTTTTTGCATGTATTACATTTCTGTTTTTGTGATTTTTTTTAAAAAGAATATAAATTGTGTTTTTTCCATCTATTTGATTTAAATTTGGTGGTTTTGAGAAAATAACAAAGGATTATTTTTTTCTATGTATTACACTCGAATTCAATTTTTTTTTTGGAAATCTAAAACAATGGTGTTATTTCCACATATTAGATTTTATTTTTTGTGGTTTTGTTAAAAATAATACAAATTTTATATGTTAAATCCATAAACCTTGTCCTTTTCCATGTTTTAGACATCAATTTGATTTTTGTATTTTTGTGATAATCTATAACAATGGAGTTTTTGCCATTATTACACTTCATATTTTATGGTTATGCAAAAAAATACAAATTATGTTTTTCCATGTATTTGTTTTAATTCATTGTGGTATTGAGAAAACAAAAAAATACTTTCTCTTTTCCAATGTATTACAATTCAATTCGATTTTCTTATTTTTGTTTTTGTGGAAATCTATAACAACGGAGTTATTTTCACGTATTAAATTTTATTTTTTGTGGTTTTTTGAAAAATTGTACAAATTTTATTTTTTTCTTGTATTAGATTAAAATTTTTGAGAGTTTGAGAAAGTAACAAGAAGTTACTTTTTCCATGTATTACAGTTCAATTCGATTTTTTTGTTTTAATGAAAATCTAAAACAACGGAGTTATTTCCACATATTAGACTTTATTTTTTGTGGTTTTGTTAAAAACAATACAAATTTTATTTTTTTTATGTAAAAGACTGCAATTTTTTTGGTTTTGTTAAAACAATAAAACTTGTCTTCTTTCAATGTTTTACACATCAATTCGATTTTTGTGTTTTTGTGAAAATCTATAACAATGGAGTTATTTCCATGTATTACAACTTTATTTTTTGTGTTTTTGTGAAAAACAATACAAATTATGTTTTTTCCCTGTATTTATTTTAATTCTTTATGGTATTGAGAAAACAATAAAAGGTTTGCTTTCTCCAATATATTACACTTCAATTCATTTTTTTTGTTTTTGTTTTTGACAAAATATATAACAACGGAGTTATTTCCACTTATTAGATCTCATTTTTTGTGGTTTTTTGAAAAATTGTACACATTTTATTTTTTTCATGTATTAGATTTAAATTTTTGAGGATTTGAGAAAACGACAAGAGATTGATTTTTCCTTGTATAGTTTTGTGTTAATTTATTTATAAGAAATATTACAAGATTCAACAAATACATCAAAAATATAGAATTTTAGATATATAGCTTTTGTGAACATAAAATATAGTTGAGTTAAAATAATTCTCAACATAGAAATAGAAATGATCAAATGCAAATTATCTATTCTTTTAGGAAGTTAAATTAAAAATTACGACATTAAATTAAAAATTATCTATTCTTGTAAGAAATGCGAAAACGCGTCGTTGCGAGTTCACAATCTTAGCAAAATTATTTATAAATCCCTTAATTAATTTCTCAAGTGTATATGCGATACGTGAGTTTAGGGTGTCGATCCACAAGGAGGTAATGCCTTAAATGATTAACTTTTTAATCTCACTTTTCATTTAGTGTTGTAGTTAGAAAGGTTTTTGATGTTTTAATAAGAAAATATTCAAGAGAAAATAAATGAGTAAAATTTTGTTTTTGAAAGTTCAAAAGAGAAAGTAGAAAAATATTGACGATTCGTGTAACATGCTAATCTTTAATAACAATAAATAGCAATTTATTAATAAGGTTTAATAAGCAAGGCTTGACTAGATTTCTTCCAAAAAATAATCGACAAATAAATCAAACATTAGATGTTAAAGAAAGAAATAAAGAAAATAAAGAAAATAAAGAGATAATAAATCGAACCCTAAAGACGATAATCGTTCTCAATTCTTCGCCCCTTCTTCGTTGATCTAGCACTTGCTCCTTCTAGATTAAGTACTTCTCTCCTTAGAATCTTACTCTCTTTTTACTCTTAAGAAATGAGGGTTTGATGCTTTGTCGACATTAATGGTGGAAAAAAAGAAGAAGAAGAAGAAGAAGAAGAAGAAGAAGAATGGTTAAAATGAAGGTGTAATAATGATTGGATGAGGATGTAAGAATGGATGTCTTACAGAGAGAAAGAGTGATCATTTTATAGAGATATTTGACCTAGAAAATATTTGGAAATAGAGTTGTGGGACTAAAAATTGAGTTTGATTCGTTTTTGACTTTGGGTAGTAATTTGAGAGATGTTTAACACTTTTTTGCCTTCTTTTCTAGTTAAATTCTGCTTGGGTACACTCTTGAGGGTTCTTTAGCATTTTCTCTTTTAATATCCAGAGAGGACATGTGACGAGTGGTGATTGGTGAAGAAAACAACCTCGGACTAATCTCTCTCGTTTTAATGATGGGAATGCCACATGTTGAAATTTGGTTGGCCCATTTTTTTCAATCTGTTGCACGGAATCTGAGAGATGCTCAAGACGATAATTCAATGTTCCCCAATAATAAACCGCCACGTGTCTTCATCATCCCAAACTGCTGCACAGAGGTGCCACATGTCGCTATGTGATTGGCCCGTTGGAAAATTCCTTTAACTTGATTGCTAGAACTCTTCGAAAAGGTGGACTGAGAAGACACGTGGTAGTTCGTGATTTGAGTCATGCCACGTGTCAATATCCAATTAGCAGGTGGACAAAATTCTGAGAATTTAAGGAGAAGGAAAGGACACGTGGCAGCTCCGAATTGGTCCAAATTTGGTCAAACATTGACTTTGACAAATTTTTTACCAATTTTATTTTGCATTTTCCCAGAATTCTAGAAGGTCTTTTTTTGCGAGATTTGTACCATTGGATTCGTCTCATCGAGCTCTCAAATTTAGTATCCAATTTGATTACTTTTGGAATAGTTGACTTTTGGTCAACTGGGCGATTTCCCGGATTTGATTTTTCGTCTTTTTGTGTATTTTGTTGGTTTTGACTTTTGGTCAAATTGTAAATTAGCTTTACTGAATAATATTAGTTTTCAGAAATGACATGTTATTCAAAATTATATATTATCTTATGAAACTGTAAATAAAAACTGACTCAAAAAACTAAATATCACATATTAATCATTAATAAGAATTTTTGATCAATTGTAATCATTAGAAAATTTAGTGATTAAAATAACTTCAAATTTAATTAATAAGACTTATAAATTAATTTATCCGAAGCGGACCGAGGATAACCTCTCATTATATTAGTTTATGTACAACAGATTTAATTAGTAGATTATATGATAATGCTTATTCACATAATGTATATATACTATATATATAAAATCGGAATTCAAAAAATATTTTTTTTACTCACTTTACATGTAAACAAGCGATACCCAAGGATAACCTCTCATTATATTAGTTTATGTACAACAGATTTAATTAGTAGATTATATGATAATGCTTATTCACATAATGTATATATACTATATATATAAAATCGGAATTCAAAAAATATTTTTTTTACTCACTTTACATGTAAACAAGCGATACCCACGCGCTACGCGCGAGATGTATTGAACATTTTCTATGATAACAGTAGAATGTGTCTTATTATAGTTTGAAATATTTGCTGTTCAGTTTGATTTTTCATTGCATAAAATGATTTTGTGAATTGTTATGGCAAGCATAACGAAAATATACTCAAATTGAATTGTTGTGTAAATATCAAATTAAGAAAACATATATTTAACCCATCATGTTTGGTACAAACTAAGAGCATTTAATTATTACATTCCATGTCTTAGTCATACAAAATACATAGTTTTTAACACTTGCATAAAAGGACTTACTACATGAGTTAAGACACAAAAAACTTGTGCTAAACTTACCGAGTCCTTGCAGTTCATTTGCCAACTGCACAAAATACATGGTTTGAGACATTCTATTTATAACAACTGTCTACATCAATAAACCAACAAAAGATTTAACCAAGGTAACTTGCTAATAATACTCTTAAAAGACTTGCAATCTTCACTATTTCTCTTCGTATAACCTGTTCATGTAAAAGAAAAGTGAATAAGTTAGAATATTTTGGTTTGATATATAACAATTTTGAATGGGAGGTGGCAAGTTAATTTTGCAGTTTGTAATAGAGTGTATGAATATTAAGCTGTTGGAGATGGTCTGTTGTTTTTGAATGAATTTAATAGAAAAGCAAATATGATTTTTATTTTTTTTTAAACCATGCAAAGCCATTAGGATCTAGTAAAGCGTCTAAATAAAGAGGAGGCTCTCTTAAGTTTGGGAGTGAAATCCTTCCTTCCCAGCAACACAAATTATATCTAGGATTATTTGCCTTTGACTGCTTTTTGCATCTTTCACCATGCCAGAAGTAAGCTCCACAATACTGGCATCAGTAGTCCGGTGAGCCTACATTGAACTGTTCTGTTCAGGTATGGTACCTGCAATAAATAAACAAATTGAACAAAAAATCCTAAACAAATTTGTATAGAAATTGCACAGATCTGCATACCCCGCTGAGAATACATGTGATCAGTCCTTTGAACTTGAACATTGCTTGATGAAGTCTCTCCTATCTCAACTCGAGCTCGTTTATTACGTGACAAAACTAATCTTCTATACCTGGCTGACCTTGCGTCCTCCATACCAGAATGACTAATAGTTATTGAATAACAAAGCCAGCAACTGCTGTATAAGCCAGAAAACATGAGAACAAAATTGTTAAAACAATAACAATAAAAAGTACACAACACAGTTACAGACCACATTATAAAAGAACACTGATATCTTCAGAAAGCTTAATTTGATGAAATCAAACCAAAAAGCTGAAATTTGTTGAAGAAAATGAAAAGAACTACTATGAATAAATGCACCAATGAAATCGTTACCAAACATTATGCATTATTAATATAAGGTTATTGCCTAAGACATGGAGGAACATTTTATAAAAATTGCAGGCAACAAAATTGCATAAACTTGTAGGCAAAAAATATATGAACTTGTAAAGCCAATAACAGTACATGATCACAAAAAAATGCTATACTTATCTAATCTTGTTTTCACAAAATTGCATAAACTTGTAGGCAAAACATATATGAACTTGTAAAGCCAATAGCAGTATATGTTCACAACAACATACCATAATTCTATTACACCAATAAGATGCAAACTAAACAACAGAAAACCATCCTAAAATTAATCCTATTATAAATTTTTTCAGTAAAGTACTCCTTCCTTTACAATGATGTGGAATATATTTATCACGCATGTAAGGTTTCCATGATGTATTGATGTATGCCCCAAACTTTTTTTTATTAATTTTCTTATAATTATACAGCAAATCTGGATTTGTGGCCTAATATGCAGAAGCAAATCTTTATTTATGATTTTCTAGTAATTTTATTTTATTTTATGACTTTCTGGTAAATTAACAGAGTTCTAGTGCATTATACTATGATAAGATTTCTAAAAATATACTTTCATCTTTGTCACCGAATACGCAATCAATTTTTTTAATTCTTCTGAACCCTAAAAAAACCAAAAAATCTCCAAAATAGTGAAATGAAGAAAATACCTATAGAAATGAGCTCCAAAATTCAAACCGCTTCCTAAATTATAGGCATGTGTAACCTGGCGAGTCAAGAGATTGAAAATTGAATTGTCACGACCACAATTGATGCCTGAAATGCCCAAAAAAATAATTTAATGAAAGAAATGCTCTCTCTCTCTCTCTCTCTCTCTCTCTCTCTCTCTGTATATATATATATATATATATATATATATATATATATATTTTTTTTTTTTTGGCAGTGGGTTTTGTGTCTTTTCAAAATCATATTGGTCTTAAAAATGATATATTAATTTGTATAATGAAACATATCATAAAACACTTGGAAACTTGAATTAGTATAAATTGATAAATTGTATAATAAATGACAATTATCAGTAATAAAATATATTTGGAGCAATCTCAACAGAAAAAATACCTGATAAAAATAAGACCCAAATACAATCCGATCTAATTCAAATTGATCAAGAGAAAATATAGTACAATATAATTCTGACCCAAGTTGACTAAAGCAAAAAAATCTCACAATTATCTCAAACTTATTTACTTAAGAACAGAAAAATTCACCCCAAATTAACGAAAACCACAAACGATTTGTTCTTAAAATCTGATTTTGACCCAAGTTGACTAAAGCAAAAAGTTATCACAATTATCTCGAACTTATTTACTTAAGATCAGAAAAATTCACCCCAAATTAACGAAAACCACATAGGATTTGTTCTTAAATCTCAATTAGTAAACAAAATCTACTTAACTCACGAATACCGAGGAGATGCGGCAGAGAGATGGCGGAGAGAGAGGAGAGAAGAGACGGCGGAGAGAGTGGGAGAGGGACGGCGGACAGAGAAGGAGAGAGCACAGAGATGGCGGAGAGAGTGGGTGAGAGACAGTGGAGAGAGGTAGGTTTTTGCGTTTCCTCCAGAGAAGTCACAATTGAAGAAGGAAGCGAAATGGTCTCGGGTCGCTCAGAAAAAATGAATTTAGGGGCGGACATAACAAAGACAGTATTTTTGACGCGTGTTGATGAGATTTAAACGGCAAAATCTCAGCCATCAAAACTGGATCATAAGAACAGAAATTGCCTAATCAATCATGACATCTGAGCCATCAAAACAAAATCACACGACTCAAATTAAATAGAACACTGTGTCGACCTAGGCATCCAGAAAATCATCCTAAAATTAATCCTATTATAAATATAGTTTCAATATTGTTTGGATTTGATATCATTATAATTTCATGTATTTTGTAGAAAAATTAACATTCAACTAAAATATTCGCACCGTAGCGCGGATATTAGCCTCGTACTATATGATAGTCTAATTATGCAATTTCATTATCTAAATATGGGTAAATTTCATCCTAGATCACTGAATTTCAAAAATGATCAAATAAGTCACTCAACTTTCAATTATCTTGTAGAGGTCACGAAACTTTTAAAAATTATCAAATAAATCACTCAACTTTTAATTGTCCCCAATAGGTCACTCAACTTTTAAAAAATGACCAAATAGGTCACCGGTTAATTAAAATTCGAGTGACATGTTTGATTATTTTTGAAAATTGAGTGACATATAGAGGACAATTAAAAGTTGAGTGAACTATTTGATTATTTTTTAAAATTGAGTGACTTATAGAGGACAATTAAAAGTTGAGTGTCTTATTTGGTCATTTTTCAAAGTTAACTGACTCAAAGTTAAGTTACTCATGGTGAAATTTACCCTCTAAATATATACAATAGTTTACATAGGCTTCTTTTTTTTATTCTGTATATTGTCATACGCAATTCATCTTATATTTTACAAATCTAATTATGTATTTTAATAATCTAAAAATATACTATTTTATTTAGATAAGAGTTAGGTCCCAATTCAATATTTATAGTTCTTAGGTTGCGGCTTAGTCGGCCACACGATCTCGCGTTGTAGCAAGCTGAGCTGTCGATCAACGAGGAGGCTAAGTTAGAGTACCGGACAAGGTTTTGGTGAGTAATCCGAACATAAACTACTCGCCTTAATATAAAGAGATGTGTCCCACTACACACATCAAGATAGGAATTAGTAATGCACAAACAACATCACAGCAAGTCGTAATACGGATTAAGAGAAATCAACTTAATCGAAAACTAGATTGATAAACTACTAATACCGCACCCTAGGGGGTGGAGTTATTTACAGTACATAATGTAATAACTAATACCAAGATACATAGAGGTTCAGAATAAAACTCTCTCTCTCTCTCTAATACTAAGTCCGTAGTTGTTGGCTAGTGTGGTGGTGGTGTATATGGATAAAAGTAGCGCTTCCTAATTCAAATTTAGAATCTCAGTTTCATTTTGCTTGGTCATCCTCACAACCTCGTGATGTAGTAAAACTGGGGTGTCGATCCACAGGCAGGCCAAGATGGAGTACGGACTAGCTACCAGTTGGTAATCCAAACTTAATCTAATGGTTGGTTGGTCGTGCGAGAAAGAGTGAATAAAGAACATAAAATAAACAAAATAAAGTAAAGATCATGCGCTCACGTTGTCGGTGCTAGCGTAGGGGGTGATCTAGAGATTGTCTAAGTAGAGAGCGGTCTAGGACTTGGTGGTTTCGTCTATCTCCGCAGTATTTCCTTCTTGTTTCCTCTCCTTGTCCTTATTAATGCTGATGAGGGGATTCACCCTGGTATCGCAAAGTCGACTCTTATAGTGAATCACTATCCTCGCACCTGCTTTGAGATTTGTAGCGTTCCTTGCTCCCCTCGAACGTCTCGGATTCTCTCGTGCCTTATCGGTCCAAGTGTTGATCGCGGATCTGGCTTTCAACTTCTCATCTCGGTCCTCCTTCACTTACTCGCCTAATGGGCGTCTTCTTCTTGTAAAAAAAAAGGTTGCAATATTATATGAGATGAATTATAGTTGGTTTATATATCTTTTGTGAGAAAAAAAGGAGAAGATGAAAAGAGTCTTTCTTGCGCAAGAGATAAAAAAACATACTAGCATATACAGTTCTTCTTGCCCGCTATAAGGAGCTTGTTCATGTGGATATCGGTAGAAGTGTTTGTGTCTTCGGCGCTTGTGATCTGTTTGGCCTAGGAAGTTGAGAACCGGTTGTTAAGAGTATTGGTTGAGATTGATCGTGTGTGCGGTAGAAGGTTGTAGCATGATCCTCAAGGAATTATACCTTAGGCCAAAGTGTTAGACTAGAGATTAGATTATGAGAAACAAATTTATCTAATTCATATATGGTTGAGTGTATGGGTGACTAACATACTTACATATATTAGATCAACCATGAATGACACTTCGGGTTCACGTCATCAGAATACGTGATTCTGATAGTACAACTGTGAACCAATGAATGACATTCTAAACTGTCCCTAGTGATATGTAGGATGTTTATAGGGATAGACATACTTCCAAGTAAGAAGCTACAAATCCACACTAATATATTCGTAGGCTGGATGATCATATTCTGCTAATCATTGACATAGAGATGTCAAGTCTTGAATGTAGGTACGTGTTAGAGAAAATGATAAGATGTATTTTTGCAGTCGTTTTATACTTACCAAAAGAAATTTATAACTCTAGACTTAACTACAATACAGTAGACAGTGGAAGTAGGGGTCGAACCACAGAGGGCTATTTAGACTAAATTAGGTGAAAATATTACTTCTCTAATGAAAATGAACTCAACAAAAATAGAAAACTAAAATAAAGAGAAACCAAGACCGTAAATAAAACCAAACACAAGACCTAAAACAAGACACACAATTGGGGGGGTTGTTGATTGGTTGATTGCAACAAAATGAAAGTAACAAGTAAAGAGGAAACTTAGGGTAAAAATCAAGAGATGTGGTGGTTTTGTAAATTGAGACATAGTTTTGTGTAATGAATTTGTGTGTAACTTTATCCTTGACTATAATAATGAATTTGGAATTAATCTCTTAAGTGCAGTAAGATGAGCTCTAACCGATAAATAACTCAAACAAAAAGATATGGTTTTAGTTTAGATGAGCTCGTAAATAAAAACACTAACCTACTTGAATATCATAACCAATTCAATAGAAATCATTGGTTATTTAAACAAATCAAAACCTCCTAAACAATGAGCTTGTTCAGAACTGTTTAGATCGTTGTGAGTTATTTGCACTTGGTTATTATTCAAATTCTAATGGAGGCTATTGAGCAAAGCAACCATAGGAATTTTGTGGCCCTTGTTAATTACTATTGTACATAGAATTGACCGAAATAAACTTAAAATAATTCATTGAGCATGAAAGATAATAAGTAAGTAAAAATAAAATAATAACCGTTCAAAAGAAATTCATTATTAATGGTCTCAAAAGTTACAACACAAAAACATAAACACTAACTATGCCTCGAATGGCTTACTCGAAATACATGGAAAAGAAAGAAAATAAAATAATGATAGAACCCATTAATGAAGCGCGGATGGAAGAATGAAGCTTGCTTTACTTGCCCAACTCCAAGAGAGAGAATGATGATGTTCAAAAGTGATTAGAAAAGATGCCTTGCACCTGGTTATAACCCTCTCAAAAGGTGATCATGAAGGATGAATGAAGCCCCATGCAAAGAGTGTGAATGAGCATGGCAAAAACATGAAGAGTGAATGCAAAGTGCATGATAGATCTGTCCAGAAGATGGTCAATTTGGGATATGTATATCTCTGAATTGGGCTCTGGTGATATTGAATGAATTGTGGGCCTTGTTCTCTTCTTTCCAACAGTATATAGTATGCATATAGAGAAGGCCCAGATGTGAGTTATAGCCGAAATACTAAGCCTGTGTCGGCAGGTCCGAGTCTTGATTATTATCTCCATCTTGTGCTCCAACATATTTTCTCCAAGCTATGCTCCATCAAAATTACACCTGAATTCACATAAATATGTCATTAGCAGTATCAACATTCAAGTTGTGATTATTATCCATATAAATAGAATATTAACACATATAATGGTGCAATATCATATATGTATAGGCTATAAAATGTGTATAATTAATGACTTATCAAATCAACCCACACTTAAACATTTGATCGTCCTCGAGCAAACATTATAACTTGTATTGGTAAGATGGGTCCCATGTTTTTGACTCGCACTTCACTTATATACCAGCCAATAATGATCTTTGGTCCCTTGTGTAAGATTCCATGCACTTTGGTGAAACTCGCACTCACTCTCTTTTTGTATAGTGGAATATGAATATGGAATATGTGGAGTGTCTCTCATAATAACTCTCAATTCCAATGAATCATGATTTCCTACCTTGGTCGTGAGGGGAATTCTCAAGTTATGTTTGGTGGAATATGATGGAATTTGGTGGATAATACATATTTATACACTACGTAATTGGTTTGCTTGTCTACTTCGCCACTTTCGGTCAAATTGTCACTTGGTTTTCTAAACTCATGCCTCTACTCTCCGAAAAGATATCGCCTATACCTCTATCTTCTTGGAATAATGAACCTCCTAATGTGCATACCTCCTAGCACCTTCAGTCATTTGGCCCAAAATGTGTCAACCTAACTGCTGGCCTGAGATGTATGACTGGGATCCACTCTTTCTCACAAATCGGGTAAACTAAAGTTTAGGCCATGTACAAGGGGAACACGTTTGAGTCATGCAATCTTTTTATTTATTTATTTATTATTTTTTTTTGTTTTGTTTGTTTGTTTTTTTTTTTTTTGTTTTGTTTTTTTTATTTTTTTAAGATTGTGACTCAAATCTATTAGGATTATAGGGGCCTAACTTGCCTTTGTGTCAAAAATAGAGTTTACCCGAGAATCTACTCTCATAAATTTGTCTCTAAGATGCATCTCCTCACGAATACACTCGGTGCACAAAGCTCATCTACTATACATAAGCCCTCAACTTCTGACACTAACCTCTACTTCCCGTCCCCTATCTTCTTATATAATGCCTAATCCTCCTTCTCCAAAATCAAGCAAAAAAGTGACTTTAGAAGCTAATAGACTTGGATATTATTTATATATATACGAGATGATATAGTGGGTTATTATGGATATTACACTATAAACAACTTGAGTTCCGGGTCACGGTCCAATGGTAAGTCCTCACATAATTTCTCGCGCAAATCCCTAAATTATTGGCACTCAAACAACAAATCGAGTTCACCAGTGACAAAAGATCCCTAAACCAAGGACCTCAATTCTTCTTGAACTGGTCTATATGATCATTTTGAGTCTAAAACTAGTTCCACCACATTATTCAATACAAGTTACAGTTCTCTCTCAATCTTTTTGATTTTTAATTGGGCATTTTTTTTTAATTTGAGGCTTAAAAATGGGTTTTTATTATTTTTTTATTTTTATTTTTAACTACCTAACATGCAATAAAGACTCCACCCCACACTTAAACTTTTACTCGTCCCCAAGTAAAGCTAAGCACAAAGTAGTGATGCAATGCAAGAAAAAGAAAATAAACAAAGAAAAACACAACCTTTATTCGCAGGGTTGCCTCCCAGTAGCGCCTCTCTTTAACATCGTTGGCCCGACGTTTCCATCTCCTCAAGCAGTGGATGCTGGCTCTTCAAGCTCGTGAATGTCAATCCAACTCGCATCGAAACTCTCATGAAACTGTTTCAGCCGGTGCCCATTGACCTTGAACACCTTCCCTGAATCCAGACCCTGAATTTCTGCTGCACCATAATCGAACAATTTGGTCACAAGAAAGGGCCTTATCCACCTACTTTGTAGCTTGCCCGGGTGTAATTTGAGTCTTGAGTTAAGCAGCAACACCTTGTCACCCACTTTGAAATCCTTGTGGGCAAGCTTCCTATCGTGATACATCTTGGTCTTCTCCTTGAAAATTCGGGAGTTCTCATACGCGTCATTGCGGATCTCCTCTAACTCTTGGATTTGCAGCTTCCGGTTGAATGCATCGTTTGGGTAGTCTAGATGGCACTTCTTGATGGTCCAAAAGGCTTTGTGCTCGAGTTCAACCGGAAGATGACAAGCCTTTCCATAGACTAGCCGATAAGGGGACATAAATACAGGGGACTTGAACGCAGTCCTGTAAGCCCAAAGTGCGTCATTCAACCGAAGACTCCAGTCTTTCCTGGTGGGGTTCACCACTTTCTCCAAAACGCCTTTAATCTCCCTATTCGAAAGCTCTGCTTGGCCATTGGTTTGGGGGTGGTAAGCTGTCGAGCTTTTATGTGTGACATGGTATTGCTTCATTAACGCCTCAAAACTCCGATTGTAGAAATGGGTTCCTCTATCACTGATGATGACTCTCGGGACCCCAAACCTACTAAAGATCTGGTCCTTCACAAAATCCACAACCGTTTTTGTATCTGCCCGTTTTGTGGCCTTGGCCTCAACCCACTTGGAGACATAATCGACTGCTAAGAGGATATACTCAAAGCCATATGAGGGAGGGAAAGGTCACATAAAGTCGATACCCCACACTTCAAAAACCTCACATGAAAGAATATACTTCATCGGCATCTCGTCTCTCTTGGTTAGTCCTCCCGTTCTCTGGCATCGCTCACATGACTTCACGAAGAAGTAAGCATCCTTATGTAGAGTGGGCCAGAAGAAACCACACTCAAGGACCTTATGAGTTGTCCGCTTGGCGCCAAAGTGTCCTCCACACTCTAGAGAGTGACAAAACTCAAGCACGGATCTGACCTCATTATCTGGTATACATCTCCGAATAATTTGATCCGCGCAAATCCGAAAAAGGTAAGCCTCATCCCAAATATAAAATCAAGAATCATATCGAATTCGATCAGCCTGTGCACGTGTAAGATCCTCTGGTAGGTCTGTAGCCACCAGGTAATTCACTATATCAGCATACCATGGTGTATAGCTTTGCACGGCATAGAGATATTCCTCAGGAAAGAATTCCGATATTGGGGTACCCTCCTCAATACTCATAGGAAGGCGGCTAAGGTGATCTGCAACTAGATTCTCTGATCCTCGTTTATCTCTAATCTCCAAATCGAACTCCTGGAGCAACAATATCCAACGAAGAAGTCTCGGCTTGGATTCCTTCTTCTTGAAAAGATGCCTCAACGCGGCATGGTCGAGTATATAATCACCTTAACCCCTAAGAGATAGGACCTAAATTTCTCCAGTGCAAAAACAATGGCCAGCAGCTCTTTTTCTGTAGTTGTATAGTTGCACTGAGCATCGTCTAAGGTCCTGGAGGCATAGGAGATAACATGGGGTTCTCGCCCATCCCGCTGCCCAAGAACAGCTCCAACTGCCCTATCACTCGCATCGCACATGATCTCGAAAGGCAGATTCCAGTCGGGAGCTTTAATGATGGGGGCAGAACATAGTTTCTCATTGAGAAGGTCGAACGCCGCTTTGCATTTCTCATTGAACTCAAAAGAAGCCTCTTTTTGGAGAAGAAGACAAAGAGGTTGAGAACCACATGGCCTAAGACTATGCCCTGATCCACCATGAAATGACATTTCTCGTAATTCAGCACCAAGTCGGTCTCTACACCCCTTTGAAGAATCATCTTTAGGTTTCCCAGGCAGTCATCGAATGAATCACCATAGACGGTGAAATCATCCATGAAAACCTCAATAATTCGGGTGACATAATCAGAGAAGATGGACATCATACATCTCTGAAATGTACCGGGTGCGTTACACAACCCAAAAGGCATGCGTCTGTAGGCAAAGGTGCCAAAAGGACACGTGAAGGTGGTCTTTTCTTGATCCTCGGGGGCGATGGCTATTTGAATGTAACCAGAGAAGCCATCTAAGAAGCAGTAATGGTGGCGCCCAGCAAGGCGCTCAAGCATCTGGTCAATGAAGGGAAGGGGAAAATGGTCTTTCCGGGTGGCAGTGTTTAATTTGCGATAATCAATACATACTCGCCATCCATTTTGTGCTCTCGTAGGAACTTTTTCACCATCCTAATTCTCGATTATTGTAATACCAGTTTTCTTGGGTACCACATGGATTGGTGATACCCACTGTGAATCAGAGATAGGGTATATGATTCCTGCATCAAGGAGTTTGATGATTTCTTTCTTGACCACTTCCATCATTGGAGGATTCAGCCTACGCTGAGGCTCATGGGATGGTTTAGATCCATCCTCCAACAATATATGATGCATACACATAGAGGGGCTGATTCCCTTAATATCAGCCAGAGTCCATCCAATCGCAGTCTTGTGGTCCCTCAAGACATTAACTAACTTCTCTTCCTGAGTAGCAGTGAGGCTACTAGAGATGATCACTGGAAGGGTGTCTCCTTTACCCAAGTATGCGTACTTGAGATGAGCTGGTAGAGGTTTTAGGTCCAAAGAGGGAGGATTCATAATGGAAGGTTTGGTGGGCTCAAGAGAAGGTTTTAAGTCTATCAAGGAAGAAGAAGAAGAAGAAGAAGAAGAAGAAGAAGAAGAGGAAGTAGAGGAGGAAGAAGAAGAAGCCTCTCCAATGGCCAAGGCAGATAGGCTCTGAAGAAGGATCTGCTCATTTGGAGAGAGATGAAGAATGGTCTCAAGCAGATCGATGAACTCGAAAGAGAAGAAGTTGTCCACACACTCATCAACTGGGTCGATGGTGCAAATAGCAGAGACATGCTCGTCAGAAGGATGCTTGATAGCATCAAAGATATTAAAGGAGATGTTCTCTCCGTCAAACTCCATGGAAAGAGTGCCATTATGCACATCAATCTTGGTTCGGGCAATTTGAAGGAAGGGTCTTCCCAAAAGAATGGGAGTCGAACTTGGTGAGCTATCAGACTCATCCATACGCAGAATATAGAAATCTGCGGGGAAGACAAGACCATTGACCTTAACAAGGACATTCTCTATAACTCCTTCTGGCATAGCAGTAGAACGATTGGCCAGTTGGATGATCACCCCGGTCTTTTTCAAAGGTCCTAAACCGAGGGAAGAATAGATAGAGAAAGGCATGACATTGATAGATGCCCCAAGATTAAGCATGCACCGAGCAAATTCATGATGCCCAATGCTGCAAGGAATGGCAAACATGCCAGGATCTTTTTGCTTCTCTGGAAGCTTCTTGCGAATAACCGCAGAGACATTCTCACTCATTGTCACCCTCTCATGGCCATTTAATTTTCTCTTATTCGTACACAAGTCCTTGAGGAATTTCGCATAGCGAGGGACTTGACGAATGGTCTCAAGTAATGGAATGTTCACTTCACTTCCACCTTCTTTAAAACCTCTAGGATATCTCTTTCAGCTTTATCCTTTTTGGTGTTAACCGCTAGACGGCTAGGAAATGAAACTCTAGGTTTATAGGGTGTTGTCTCCTTAGGTTTGTCTTTCACCTTCTTAGATTCTGGTTTAAGCACTTCAATCTCTCCTTCACCTTTTGTGTTTTCTTTGGTCCCTTCTATTTCTTTCCCACTTCTTAAGGTGATAGCACATGCATTTTCACGGGGGTTGAGAGGTTGAGAAGGAAGTTGTGAGGACCCTTGAGTCTTTAATTGATTTAATTCAGAGGATAGTTGAGCTATTTGGGTGCCCAGATGTGTTAGGGCGCTCTTTGTATCCTTCTGAAAAGAAGTGGTTGATGTGGCTAAAGAGGTCACAATGTCAGAAAGACTTTATAGAGCAGGGTCAATCGGAGGTGAGGAAGAAGAAGAGTTTTGATTATAGTTTTGAGGAGGTTGTTGCTGGTTTCCTGGGTCACGCCATCTAAAGTTTGGGTGGTCACGCCATCCAGGATTGTATGTTTTAGAGTAGGGATCATAGTTTCGGTTGTGGGCCCCATTTGAATTTCCTTGTTGGTTTAGTTTAAAGATGCCACAAGCAGTGGTCGTGACCTTCTCCTCATCATGGAGTGTTGGGCATGCATCAGTCGTGTGTCCCGTCTGAGTGCAGACACCACATGCCTTCACTTCCATCTTGGTTCCCATGAATGACGCCATCATATTAGCCAGGCTATCTAATTTGGCGTCCATACCATTCACTCGCTTCTCCAAATCACAGTCTCTAATCTCATTAGCTCCCCTAATTCTAGATCTGGTTCTACTAGATTGGGCATTTTTGGCCATGGTTTCTATCAAGGTACGTGCTTGCCTAACGGTTTTATCTATGAAAGCACCCCCACTAGAAGAATCTACATTATCCCTAGTCTCTTGAAGCATCCCATCATACAAGTGTTGAATCAGGAGATTCTCTGGGACTTGATGGTTGGGACATTTTGCACACAACTTCTGGAAGCGATCGTAGTATTCGTAGAGGGTTTCCCCTACTTCCTGTTGAATACTACAAATCTGCTTCCTAATAGAAGCGGTAAGAGAGACAGGAAAGTACTTGTCTAGAAACAACTTTTGAAGTTCCACCCAAGTTGTTGGGAAAGGTGCTAGATGGTAGTACCAGTCCTTTGCTGGTCCTCGAAGACTGTATGAGAACAGTCGCAGCTTGTAAGGACCTTCATCTTCAATCTCCGCCGGCATCATTGTTGCGGTGATATGGTTGAACTCCCGCATGTGAGAGTGCGGATCCTCTCCGGCGCTCCCATTGAAAGTCGGTAATAATTGAAGAAGACCCGTATGGATCTTAAAATTCGGGACCGGTGGTAATACAATACCATACTGGTTGGTAGCAAAATCAAAGTTAGACAAGTCCCTAAGTGTCCTATCCTCAAAATTAGCCATGACTGTAGTATTACCTCTTGTAGCGTGAGGATGAGCTGGTGGAGTAGGAGGTTCGCTTTCGCTGTGCAAGTTCTTCACCTTTTCAGTTTCTTCGGCTGCTTTCGGTGTTTCCGGAATTGCTCTTCTTCGCTCCAGGTGTGTTCTCTCAATCTCCGGATCTAATGATGCAAGTGGAAGATTAGAACTACGAGTAGCTTTCATGAACTGGAATCAAGTGTAAGAGAGAGAATTAGTGAATGCAAGTAATGCAGACTCAAAGTGAAAATAAATAGTATGACTGACTCTGACAAAAAGTGAAAAAGATAACAAAGGTAACGAAAGTGTGACTCTGACAAAAAGTAAAAAAAAAATGTGACTGACAAAAAGTAAAACGAATTTGGTTTACTCTGACACAAATGCAGACTACCGTACTACACAAGAGAAGTGTGAATATTGACCTAGACTAGTCGTGTTGCTAGCTCCCCGGCAACGGCGCCATTTTGATAAGATGTATTTTTGCAGTCGTTTTACACTTACCAAAAGAAATTTATAACCCTAGACTTAACTACAATACAGTAGACAGTGGAAGTAGGGGTCGAACCATAGAGAGCTATTTAGACTAAATTAGATGAAAAGATTACTTCTCTAATGAAAATGAACTCAACAAAAATAGAAAACTAAAATAAAGAGAAACCAAGACCGTAAATAAAACCAAACACAAGACCTAAAACAAGACACACAATTGGGGGGGTTGTTGATTGGTTGATTGCAACAAAATGAAAGTAACAAGTAAAGAGGAAACTTAGGGTAAAAATCAAGAGATGTGGTGGTTTTGTAAATTGAGGCATAGTTTTGTGTAGTGAATTTGTGTGTAACTTTATCCTTGACTATAATAATGAATTTGGAATTAATCTCTTAAGTGCAGTAAGATGAGATCTAACAGATAAATAACTCAAACAAAAAGATAGGGTTTTAGTTTAGATGAGCTCGTAAATAAAAACACTAACCTACTTGAATATCATAACCAATTCAATAGAAATCATTGGTTATTTAAACAAATCAAAATCCTAAACAATGAGCTTGTTCATAACTGTTTAGATCGTTGTGAGTTATTTGCACTTGGCTATTATTCAAATTCTAATGGAGGCTATTGAGCAAAGCAACCATAGGAATTTTGTGGCCCTTGTTAATTACTATTGAACATAGAATTAACCGAAATAAACTTAAAATAATTCATTAAGCATGAAAGATAATAAGTAAGTGAAAACAAAATAATAACCGTTCAAAAGAAATTCATTATTAATGGTCTCAAAAGTTACAACACAAAAACATAAACACTAACTATGCCTCGAATGGCTTACTCGAAATACATGGAAAAGAAAGAAAATAAAATAATGATAGAACCTATTAATGAAGCGCGGATGGAAGAATGAAGCTTGCTTTACTTGCCCAACTCCAAGAGAGAGAATGATGATGTTCAAAAGTGATTAGAATAGATGCCTTGCACCTGGTTATAACCCTCTCAAAAGGTGATCATGAAGGATGAATGAAGCCCCATGCAAAGAGTGTGAATGAGCATGGGAAAAACATGAAGAGTGAATGCAAAGTGCATGATAGATCTGTCCAGAAGATGGTCAATTTGGGACAGGTATATCTTTGAATTGGGCTCTGGTGATATGGAATGAATTGTGGGCCTTGTTCTCTTCTTTCCAACAGTATATAGTATGCATATAGAGAAGACCCAGATTGTGAGTTATGGCCGAAATACTAAGCCTGTGTCGGCAGGTCCGAGTCTTGATTATTATCTCCATCTTGTGCTCCAACATATTTTCTCCAAGCTATGCTCCATCAAAATTGCACCTGAATTCACATAAATATGTCATTAGCAGTATCAACATTCAAGTTGTGATTATTATCCATATAAATAGAATATTAACACATATAATGGTGCAATATCATATATGTATAGGGTATAAAATGTGTATAATTAATGACTTATCAGAACACGTACTGGACTGACCACACTATGAGAATATGTATGGTATATGTCATTAGTGATTCTCATATGGATAGTGTGCTAGTTCCTACGACCTGAGATCACCATGGATTCCTGTATGTGCAACTGCATACTTTAATATGATCCTACCTCATCCGTAATGGGATGATCTTTTAGGGTCATCATTAGGTATGCACTGAATCATGACGAGGAAAGTGAGTGACCAAGATGGAATTTGTTCCTCTCATCATGAGGGAAATATATCTGGGCCCCCGGATGAACTAGGACTGAAGGAAATGCATGGTCATGCTCAAAATGGATTAACATGTGTTGTTAATATCATTTTGTATTTACTCTAGTCTAATTCTCGATTTGGAAATAGACTTTGATCAAACTCAAGAATGACATACTTCCATGCCTTGTGATCAAGACATATATCATAGAACAAAAGAAATAATCAAACATCTATTCAGATAGGTTTATGATTGCTGATCATTTTATTTAACATGGGTAGTCATGACATCAGTCTAGAGGTTACTCATGATTTACTATCTTGAGAAGATCGTTGCCTGAGTTAAACGGAACCTTCACGATCACACAATGAACTCCATTTGTACGGGATGAATATGCCTCAAAACAGTTATTCATAGGATATATAAATTGATGAACGAAATAATCAATTATTGGATAATTGGTTTAACAAAAACAGTACCTTTTCTAGCAATAGGATAGTTGTTAGGGAAGATATTATATCAAGACTACAAGCCAAGGATCTTGGCGCAATCTTTGGAAGATGACATAGGATCTTTGCACACACACAACGAAGGGTTCATTGAAGATTACTTCTGCAATCTAAGGATAGATCTAGGATTAGGAACCTCAGGATCGCTCGTGAGGCATAGGCTCATACCATATTTAACTTAGTTTCTGTGATGTTTATATTTATAAATCTAAAACAAAATCCTTCAGAATGTTAAGTAAAGAAGTGCCCCTCATATCACTGACGCCCTTTATACTTAGTGATGGTGTTATGCTCTAGGACAAAGTGTTTGTGACCTAGATGATGGATTGTAATAACAAACATAATATTTCAAAGATATTTCATATAATATGTGCGTATAAGTTATTTTAATATAATTAAAATAGACCATGAATATGCGATTCAGCTTTATGTCATCAAAGTACGTGACTTTGATAGTAAACTATAAAGTGTTATGAATGCTATTCTAAATCGTCCCTGGTCATTTATAGGATATTTGTGGAGACAAATATACTTGCAGATACATATAAATATATATTTATAAACAAGCTATAAATGTACACCAGTATATTAGTTGACTGATGATTACGTTTTACTGATCATGGATAAATAGTTATCAAGTCATTAACATAAGTATATATTAGAGACCATATACTGGACTGACCCGCCATAAGAATGCTACATGTTTTAGCGATTCTTGTAACATAAAGTATTTATAGTCATTTGACCTAAGATTGTCTCGGTTCCCAACATGAGTAATTTTATACTTTAATATAATCTAACACTGCCTTTAACCGGGTGGTCATAACGGTTATGATTAGGTATACAATGAATCATGTAGAGAGATGAGCGCAATGAAGAGGGGATTTGTTCCTCTCATAAATGAGAGAGATATCTTTAGGCCTCTTGATGAATTGAACTGAACAAATGTATGGCCATACTCAAATGAATTAATAAGAGTTATTAATGTCATTTGTTCTTGTTCAGTTTAATTTGGGATCAAGAAATATTATTCGATTAATATAAGGATGACGTATTACATGTCTTATGATCGATATAAATATCGTGTGACAAAGGGACTAAATACGTGATTGTTGATTAGGTAAATCGGATCACCGATATTCACTTAAATTGGGTAGTCATGATGGCTTGCTAGAGTCCGCTCATGATTTATAGACTGTTAAGTCTATTGCCAACATTAAGTGAACCTACAGGGTCACACACAAAGAACAAACTGAAACGGGCGCAGAAAATCCTAGCGACTTATATGATGAGTTGCATAAGAATGTCACAAAATATATTGTCATCTTATGTGATAAGATGTGATATATATGTATATAAAGACTATGAGAACAAAAGATCATGTAATCTAGAAGAGTCTAGATGATGTCATATGGATAATGATGAGTGATGTCATACAAATCTTTTAGTGTGAAGAGACATGACTCTTCACCTCTATATAAGGACATAGAGGGCTCCAAATTCACAACACAACATATCATTCTCTCTCTCATTATTTCTCATTCTCTTTTGTGAGACAAAAGAGAGAAAATATACTTTCTAATTTGTATGACAAAATTATGAGAGCTTTCCTTTTGTATGAAAAAATGAAAGAGTGCGATTATATGAGAGGAATTATACACATCTTTTGTGAGATAAAATAAGAAGAGTTTTCTTATGCAAGAGGAGAACAAGCTACTAGCATATATATTGTTCTTCTTCCCATTTTAAGAAGTTTGTTCGTGTGGACACCGGTAGAGGCGTTCGTACTTTCGGTGCTTGTGATCTATTCGGCCTAAGAAGATGAGAATGGTTTGTTGAGAGTTTTGGTTGAGACCGATTGTGTGTGCGGTAGATGACTTCTGCACGACCCGGCCTAGACGGACCGAAAATCAGTTAGGATGGTAACCGGTTTAGAGGCGCATGGACAATATGCATGGTTTGAGCATCACGGATTAAGCGTAATCCGAAAGGTATTATTAAGATTTATTTCTTTGATTTAACCGATACGCACGGATCCTCGGATTTGTTTTGGACGAAATTTTTGTTTTCCGCTGCGTTATGCACGTCCGAAACCCAACACTTAGACAGTCTTCCATGTGGGTCATGCCAAAAACTGATCATATAGGGATTGTCTTTGTAAAGGAGGGTATGCGGGAAGTGGCGTCCAGCATGAGTCATGCCAAAGCTGAGTGTGTTGGACTCTATTTCGCTGATAATCATACATGGTTAAACTTAACTGAGCAAGCAAGTCAGACTTGAGCTAATGGCACAAGATGGAATAAAACACCGGGCATATGATGCTTATTCCATAAAAGGAAAGAGATGTATATGATATAATTAGAAGTATTCCTACCTAAATAGTTGTGTATTGAGGGTTACGCCAAAGCGCACTTAATACTCCATGAAATATGGATCTTGACTCACTGATTCCTCCAAGTACTCCTCAGTGGAATGGACTATCCGAAAGGAGGAATCGAACCTTATTGGATATGGTTTGATCGATGATGAGTCAAATGAGTCTTTCAATGTCTTTCTGGGGTTACGCTCTTGAGACTGCCACATTCATACATAACAAGGTTCCATCCAAAGCGGTTCAAAAGACGTCATATGAAATGTGGACGGGAAAAAGCCCCAAGTAGTCTTTCCTTAAAATTTGGGGATGTGAGACTTATGTCAAACGTCAATTTTCCGATAGACTCGGACCCAAATCTAATAAGTGCCTAATTGTGGGATATCCTAAGGAAACTAAAGAATATTGCTTTTACCACCCATCGGAGAGCAAAGTGTTTGTTGCTCGCAATGGAGCCTTCTTGGAAAGAGAGTTTGTCTCTATGAGAAGTAGTGGGAGCAAAGTACAACTCGAAGTAATTCGAGACCCACCTATATTTGCAGAACCCATGACGGAGGAACAAACAAGCTCTGAAGGAGTTGGTGAGCTTGAAACACAACAAACTCAATGTAGATCTAGTAGGATTCGTCATGAGCCCGAGAGATACGGATTTCTTGTTTATAATGATGATGATGTGACATTCATAGATGATGAACGCACGTCCTACCAAGATGCTATGAAGAGTCCCGACTCTCAAATATTGTTAGAGGCCATGAGAGCCGAGATGCAATCCGTGCAAGACAATCAAGTTTGGAATTTGATTGATCCATCTGAAAGCATGAAGACCATCGGATGTAAGTGGGTCTTCAAGCAGAAGACTGACGTGGATGGAAAGGTACAATCCTACAAAGCAAGGCTTGTGGTGAAAGGTTTCAAACAAGTTCATGGTATTGACTATGACGAAACTTTCTTACTTGTAGCTATGCTTAAATCCATTAGCAGCATATTATGACTATGAAATATGACAAATGGATGTCAAAACAGCTTTCCTAAATGGAAATCTGACCGAAGACGTATATATGATGCAACCCGAGGGTTTTGTCGATCCTAAGAATTCTGGTAAGGTTTGCAAGCTTCAGAAATCCATCTATGGATTGAAGCAAGCGTCTCGAAGTTGGAACCTTCATTTTGATGAAGTCAACCAAAGTTTTAGTTTTACCAAAAGTAAAGGTGAGCCTTATGTTTACATGAAGTTTAGTGGGAGCACGGTAATATTCCTAGTGCTTTATGTAGATAACATATTATTCATGGAAAATGACGTCCCAACATTATTGAACGTCAAGAAATGATTGGGAGATCATTTCTCGATGAAAGACCTAGGAGAAGCTTCCTACATGCTAGAAATCAGGATCTATAGAGATAGATCTATAAGGCTTATAGGTCTGAGTCGAAGTACATACATAGACAAGGTCATGAAATGGTTCAGAATACAAGAATCCAAGAAAGGATTTTTTCCTTTGTCACATGGTGTTTCTCTCAGTAAGACACAGTGTCCTACAAGTGAGCAAGAACGAAGACGCATGAATAAGACCCTATATGCTTCAGCTATAGGATCTATCATGTATGACATGATATGTACTAGACCAGATGTGTCATACTCATTGAGCGCAACAAGCATGTTTCAGTCTAATCTAGGTGAAAGTCACTGGATAGCTGTTAAAAGAATCCTTAAGTACTTACGAAGAACTAATGACCTGTTCCTAGTCTATGGAGGTATGGAAGACGAGCTCGTTATAAAGGGTTACATCGACGCAAGCTTCCAGACAGACTCAGACGACTTTAGATAGCAATCAGGTTATTTATTTTACCTAAATGGAGGCGCAGTGACATGGAAGAGTACAAACAATGTATTGTAGCAGATTCTTCAACAGAAGTAGAGTATATAGCCGCTCCAGAAGTGGCTAAAGAAGCTGTTTGGATAAAGAACTTTTTGGAGGAGCTAAGAGTAGTTCCGAGCATCTCGGAACCAGTGGATCTATATTGTGACAACAATGGAGCGATCGCACAAGCAAAGAAATTGAGATCTCACCAAAAGTCTACGCACATGCTATGACGCTTCCATCTAATCAGAGAGATTATACAAAGGGGTGATGTTAAAATGTGTAGAGTGCCATCGGACGACAATGTCGCCGATCCATTAACTAAACCACTCCCGCAAGCGAATCATGAGGGTCATGTTAGGTTTATGGGCATAAGATGCTTAGAGTAGGCTGAATGCAAGTGGGAGACTGTACGATTAGTGCCTTATGCCAAATGTATTTGTGCTAGGAAATGGATTATGTATTAAAGACATTATTATTTAATCAATAAAGGTTGTTTCTTATATATCTGTGTGTATAGGTTGTGAATGTAAATCTTATATCAACCAAGAATGACACTTCAGGTTCACGTCATCAGAATTTGTGATTCTGATAGTAGAACTGTGAACCAACGAATGACATTCTAAACTGTCCTTAGTGATATCTAGGATGTTTATAGTGATAGACATACTTCAGGTAAGAAGCTACATATCCACACTAGTATATTCGCAGGCTGGATTATCATGTTCTGCTGATCACGGACATAGAGATGTCAAGTCTGGAATATAGGTACGTATTAGAGAACACGTACTGGACTGACCACACTATGAAAATATACATGGTATATGTCATTAGTGATTCTCATATGAATAGTGTGCTTGTTCCTACGACCTGAGGTTACCATGGATTTCTATATGTGGAACAGCATACTTTAATATGATCCTACGTCATCTGTAATGGGATGATCATTAGGGTCATTATTAGGTATGCACTGAATCATGACGAGGATTGTGAGTGACCAGGATGAAATTTGTTCCTCTCATCATGAAGGAAATATCTCTCGGCCCCCTGATGAACTAGGACTGAAGGAAATACATGGCCATGCTCAAAATGGATTAACATGTGTTGATAATATCATTTTGTATTTACTCAGTCTAATTCTCGATCAGGAAAGAGACTTTGATCAAACTCAAGTATGACATACTTCCATGCTTTGTGATCAAGACATATATCGTAGAACAAAATGAATAAGCAAACGTCTATTCAGATAGGTCTATGATCGCTGATCATTTCATTTAACATGGGTAGTCATGACATCTGTCTACAGGTTACTCATGACTTACGATCTTTAGAAGATCGTTGTTAGCGTTAGATCGAACCTACACGGTCACACAATGAACTCCATTCGTATGGGATGAATATGCCTCAAAATAGTTATACATATGATGTATAAATTGGTGAATGAAATAATTAATTATTGGATAATTGATTGAACAAAAATAGTACCATTCCGTTGACAACAGAATAGTTCCGTTCCCAACGGAATAGATATGGAAACTGTAATAACCTTAGCTGCCAAGTATTCCGTTATGGAAATACCTATTCCGTTGGCAACGGAATAGTTTTGTTGGCAACGGGATAGGCGCAGATTAGGATTTTTAGTTATGGTAACTGAGCAATCATTCGCCTCTCTCTCTACTACAAATAGAAGGGCAGAGTCTCTCTATTCTACACACAATTCAGAAGCCTTAGAGGCCGTCTAGCCGAGTCCAGTTATTTCGTGCGTCTGAAGTTCGCGTGGATATAAGTAGAGGTTCTCTATCCTGAGAACTTGCGCCGATCGATCGATCTTCATCCCTAGGAGAAGCAAGGTTGTTCGCAAGTCGAGCTTCAAGAAGGAGAAGGACGCAAGTCAGAAAAGTTCAAACCCACATTCGTTCTTCGTCTCGCGGATCAGGAAGATCCGAGGTATAAATTTTAATAGTTAATCTCGTACTTTTATTACCTTAACATATATCCTAGGGCGGGTTAAATCCATAGGTTCCGCTATGCATGTAACGTACATGGCTATGGATTTCCCAACATAATAACACTTCGGGTTCACCTCATCAGAATACGTGATTCTAATAGTAGAACTGTGAACCAACGAATGACATTCTAGATCATCCCTAATGATATGTGGGTTGTTTATAGAGATAAACATATTTCAGGTAAGAAGCTACATCTAACGAACTAGTATATTCGCAGACTGGATGATCATGTTTTGCTGATCATGGACATAGGGATGTCAAGTCTGGAATATAGGTTCGTGTTAGAGAACACGTGCTGGACTGACCATATTATGAGAATATACGTGGTATATGCCATTAGTGATTCTCATATGAATAGTGTGCTTGTTCCTACGACCTGAGGTCACCATGGATTCCTGCATGTGGAACTCCATACTTTAATATGATCCTACGTCATCTGTAACGGGATGATTATTAAGGTCATCATTAGGTATGCACTGAATCATGACGAGGAATGTGAGTGACCGAGATGGGATTTATTCCTCTCGACAAGAGAGAGATATCTTTGGGGCCCCTGATGAACTAGGACTAAAGGAAATGCATGGCCATGCTCAAAATGGATTAACATGGCCTTAGAGGCCGTCTATTACATAGAAAAGAGAGAGAAAGTTTTGAGAGATTTTCGGAAAGTATTTCTGGACTTGTCTAGCCAAGTCCGGCTGGACTTGTCTAGCCAAGTCCGGTTATTCCGTAAGTCTGAAGTTCGCGTGGATACGAGTAGAGGTTCTCTATCTTGAGAGCTTGTGAGCGATCGATCTTCATCCCTAGGAGAAGCAAGGAGGTCGCGAGTCGAGCTTCAGGAAGGAGAAGATTGCAAGTCAGAAAAGTTCAGACCTACATCCGTTCTTTGTCTCGCGGATCAGGAAGATTCGAGGTATAAATTTTAATAGTTAATCTCGTACTTTTATTCCCTTAACGTAGATCCTATGGCGGGTTAAATCCATAGGTTCCGCTGTGCATGTAATGTACATGGCGTTGGATTTCCCAACATGACATACTTCCACGCGTTGTGATCAAGACATATATCGTAGAACAAAAGGAATAAGCAAACATCTATTCAGATAGGTTTATGATCACTGATCATTTCATTTAACATGGGTGGTCATGACATCAGTCTAGGGTTACTCATGACTTACGATCTTTAGAAGATCATTACCAGCGTTAAATGGAACTTACACGGTCACACAATGAATTCCATTCATACGGGATGAAAATACCTCAAAACAGTTGTATATATGATGTATAAATTGATGAACGGAATAATTAACTATTGGATTGTTGATTATGTAAAACAATGCTATTTCGTTGCCGAATAGTTTCGTTCTCAATGGAATAGCTCCGTTCAGAACGGAATAGATATGGAAACTGTAATGAACTTGGCTGCCAAGTTTTCTATTAAGGAAATATCTATTTCGTTGCCAACATAATAGTTCCGTTGGGAACGGAATAGGCGCAGATTAGGTTATTCAGTTATGGTAACTAAGCAATCGTTCGTCTCTCTCTCTAGTATAAATAGAAGGACAGTCCATCTCTATGAAACACACAATTCTCAAGCCTTAGAGGTCATCGTGATACAGAAATAGAGAGAGAGTTTTGTGAGGTAATTTCGGAAAGTTTTTCCGGACTCCTCTAGCCGAGTCTGGTTATTTCGTGTGTTTGAAGTTCGCGTGGATATGAGTAGAAATCTCCTACTTTGGAGCTTAGCGAGCGATCAAGTTCTTCATCCCTAGGAAGAGTGAAGGTTTGCAGAGTCGAGCTTCAGAATCCAGGAAGGAGAAGGAAGCAAGACGGAAGTTCGTTCAGACCTACATCCGCTTCTCTCTCCCGGATCAGGAAGATCCAAGGTATAAATTTTAATAGCATAATCTCGTACCTTTATTTCCTTTACGATGATCCTAGGGAGGATTGAACCCGTAGGTTCCGCTGTGCATGTAATGTACATGACTACGGGTTCCCCAATAGATCCAACTGAGAAGGTCTCGACGGACGGATAATCATCTTGGACGATAAATGGTTGAATGACGTTTGGGTGGCACACATGATTTGAGCGCCACGGCTTAAACCTAATCCGAAAGGTATATTAAGCATTATTTCTTTGATTTAATCCATGCACATAGATCCTCAGATTGTTTTGGAACAAAATTTTTACTCTTCATCTTTTATTTGAATTAGACCTCATAATTATGCCAGGCTTGATTTTCTACTCATGAAACTCATGAAATCAAAACTTGAATCAATCATTGAGATATAAACATCTCCTAGGTTTTAAAATATAAGATGAAATTTGTATAAGAACATGGGAAAAAATATGTAAAATAATGTATATTTAAGCAATTAATTTTTTGTAACTAAACTACAAAATTGCATTGACATAGATTGATCAACACCTTATATTTTTTTCAACATCGTTTTTTCAATTCTTATAGATCCACACCACTCATTTTCTATCAGCCGTCCAATGAAGAAATTTTCTTAAATCTTAGTATTGGATTACTCAAATTCATTTATATTCTATAAAAACATAAGTGTAGTTTCAATCATTACATTATCACATAATTTATTTAGTATTTGTATTTTTTGTCCGAGTTTGTGAGAACCATCAAAACCGTTCATTTCTCAGAATTGTTGGTATTTTTTGGTAATTTAGACAAGATTATTAGCATAACTATTTGATTTGTCGGGTTAATATTACGTGTTATATCCTCGATTTCGTGAAATCACTACATAAAAAATAATTCTCAAGTTGTTGAGAATCACATTATATTAGTTTATGTACAACGGATTTAATCCGTAGATTATGTGATTTGATTTTGTATCATTATAATTATGCATTTTGCATAAAAATTAACAATCAATTAAAATATCTGCCGCACAGTGTGAATATTATCCTAGTATTAATAGTCTAAGTATGTAATTTCACTATCTAATATATACAATATTTTGTATAGGCTTCTGTTATGTATTTTTTTTTAACTGTATATTCTCGTAGACAATTCATCTTATATTTTACAAATCTAATTTCGTAATTTTAATTATCTAAAAAATATATTAATTTATTTAATAATTATGTCTTAAATAATAATATTTTTCATATATTATCATATATACTCCATCTTCACATGCTTAAGTAAGAAAACAAAGTAATTCGAAATCATATCAATTTTGAGTTCAAAGCAAAGAGATATTCAAACCAAATTATACGCGATGATATTAATAGAAGAAATAAAATATTTATTTAGAATCACTATTTTTTAAAAATAAAAGAAAAAAATATGTGTTTTAATGGATGAACTATTCATATTTTATTTGAATTAAACCTCATAATTAGTTCAAGCTTGATTTTTTTACTCCTCTAATTAAGAGGAAAAACAAGAATTTGAGTGTTGGGTGAACCAACAAAACCTTAAAAATAATCTATTACGTTAAATTCACATCCAATGCCTGTAATAAAAATGAGAGTGATGATGTGACATCTTGAGAGTACTTAAAAGGGATGTAAAATAACTAACACATGTATAGTCACAAAAATACATGAAACTCATGAAATCAAGACTTATATCAACGGTTGAGTTGTAAACATCTCCTATCATTTACCGATTTGGATTATTTGGGTAATGTGGTCTTTTGAGAAAACTCAACAGAAAGTGAAAAATAATGAGTTCAGGTTGATTTTCACAAAAAATCTCAAGGGTCGAGCTTCTCCTCTTAATATTAGGCTGGTAGGCACCATGCCGAGTAAATGATGTAGGCCACTTTCGTTGTTGTCAGACTCTCATGTGTGTGTGTGTGTGTGTGTATATATATATATATATATATATATATATATATATAGGCTGTCTATTTTTCCGTCTATATCACAATTTGTCCAATTAATTCGGATTTTCCCACCTAATTTCAATAATTTAGGTCCCAAATTTTCTTAATTTCATATCTTCATTGTACTTATGCGTATATTAATGGGAAAACTCCTATTATGAGTCTAAAACATCTAGGCGCTAGTCGCTGCCCTAGCGTCTGACTACTGCCTAGCGATTTCTTGGTATATATATATATATATATATATATATATATATATATATATATATTTATTTATAAGGACATTTCAAATTAATAATAAAAATAACATTTGATAATATTGCATGGCAACATCACTTTTCAAAAAATTTAATTACATCCATCATATTTTCCAATGTTTTAATCAAAAACCTTTTTTTTTGATACATTGATGCAGTTTTACAAAGCTCCCTGACATCACTGTAGCTTCCTCTCGGTTTAGAAATCTGCCCTAGAGAACACAATATTTTGTTCGTCTAACTTATTCTTCCTAATATATAAAGCTTCTAATTTTAGGGATTTTTGGCAAGTGGCATGCGTGTTTTCAATTTGAACCCACAATGTACTTTCGTTTGATAAAAGTCTCCATTTTGCATCCAATAATTATTTTCATCTTTTTAAAAAATTTTCTAATTTATTAAGTTATCTTACGAGTAATGATATATAGTAAATAGTATCAATATATGTTTGATATTATAATATTATTAGTAATAAATTAATAATATAACATATTATGATATTGGATAAATTATAATAAAATAATGTGCATAAACTCCTTAAATGTTTTTATTACATAATTTCCTTTTACTCCATATAAAATAAAATATTTTAAATCCTTTAAATATTTAAAAATTATCCTATATATTTTCACCTAAATAAAAGTTGAGACCTGATTTGATTCAATTTTGACATTATTTTAGAAGTTTTTGAAAGTACCTTTTTTCTCTTTTTAAAACTCACTTAACTTTTGATTTTCATTTTTTAGTCTCTAGAAATTATAAAGTTTCTATATGTGGTTTATTTTAGTAAAATATTATTTGATTTTATGGAATATTTGATTTTAGAGAAATAATATATTTTTCATTCATATATATTTTATGATTTCATTTATTTTTTCTTATATATAAAGTTTGTGAATTAAGTTTTTTTTATATATGACAACTTCTTTACAAATGATCATGTGCCGGGTCAATTCATCCAACTCAATATTTAGCAAGTGGGTTACATTTATCTTCACACATGCCTCATTTTTTAACTATGATCTAGAACTAAAATGTATAACAAGTCAAAACCAAAAATTTGGATTGATGGGCCCAAAATTTTCATGTCTATCCCAATAAAATCTTAAATTAATATGAGAACTAAATGAACATATTTCATGCGTACCCCTATAAATTATGAAAATATCTTTTTGTTCCGACAAAAATAATACAGAGCATCACATATATTTTTATCTGTATAATATTTTTATATCCAGTCAAAAATTAAATCTATCACATAATATAATATATAAAGTTTCGTGTTTACTATAATTTAAGTAGAATGAGCAAATTGGATATACTCACATATTTATTACATTAATAAAAAAAGAAGTATACCAAAAAGTACGCAATTATTTACTTTTATTTACATCAACTTTGTTATTAATTTTTATGTTATGTTTGTCAAATTCATTAGTAACAGAAAAAAATGAAGGCGATGTAATAGTTTAATTATAGTATGATAATGGTGCTTTTGACACCCATACAAGCTTCATATGCAGCCTTACAAATCTCTAATATAATTTTTTCTTAACGTAAATCCCTAATATCATGTATATCGCGCGAGAAAATAATATGAAGTATTGTTTAGTTAACCATCAATAATATTTAAAGTATTCCATTTTAAAATAAAAGGGAACCAAGAAAAAATTTATTTTTTTTATTTGTCTCTGAAATTATAAAGTTTCAACATAAATATTTGATAATTTTTTATTCTCTTCTAATCAAATTTTATTTGATGCCAAAGAAAATTACATCGAGTATAAACAATGTAATAATAAAATGAAATTCTTTTAAAAGGAAAGTCAAATATTCTTCTTTTTATGAAGAGCTATACAATACACATGATTTCATTCACATTTAGGAGGCCATACATACTATTTTTATTAAAATTTCTAAAGGTTAAATTTTATTATTTATGAAAAAGTAAGATGAAAAAGTTATGTTCTATACATGATATTAGAGATTTACGTTCGTAACAAATTATCGTATTATAAGATTACTGTAGTTTTTATTGCTAAATTTGTTTTTTGAGATAGATAAAATTCAAATTTGGGTATCGCTATCTCATCCAATGATTTATTATTGAGACAAACGATCGCTTACTTTGATTGTAAATTTTGTAAATGCACAAAATAAGTCAATTATATATAAACCAATACCACTTTGTTTATGTTGATTTGCATTTCTTTTTATATTTTTTTTATTACTTCTATTTATTAAAAAAAAAACAACTAACATTTAAAAAGTTAGAATAAAAATATCCGATTATAGCGAAGCAGACCAAGCGCCTCTCTTGTGTGTTTTAATATTCTATGCCTCTCTTGTGTTTTGTAATATTCTATCTCATTCTCACCGGTCATATCAACAAGGTTAACAATCCTGATTGTATTTGTGTTCCTTTATTCTATTCTATTCAGTTAATTTTGTCCTTTGCATGTTTTTCTTGGTCAACTCTATTTTGAATCTTGATGGCTGTGATAGAGTAATAATAACACTATTTTTTTATGGAACTGTTCAAAAATTCCATGTTTCAAAATTTGAATTGTTCGGTTAAGCCGATTAGGTTCAAAAACTGAATAAACAGAACCGACCAAACTAAAGTTTTTTTCTTGCTAATTTGCTAATTTATAATAATTTAAAGTTAAATACATATTACTATTAATTAAAATAATCATTATTTTATTTAAAATTTGTTAATGTTGATTTAAAATTATTCATATACGATTCTAATTCGGTTGAACATAATAGACCGGAATAAACCCGATTTTATTTAGTTTGGTTTGAAATTCAGTTTTGATTTAGTTCAGTTCGGTTCAAATCTTAGTCGGTTTGGTTTAGTTCGGTTTGGTCTTATTCGATGAACCGAACCGACCAAATGAACACCTCTAGTTAGATTGAATAATATAGTAGTATCTAGGCCTTTGAATATTTTACTAATATTGAATTTTTGTGGCATGTTTCTGTCTCATTCTAATATGTGTAACAATGACTAATGTTTTTATTATTTCCTATTATATGCCTGATCATGTGGAACGGTTAAAAGTTATTTTTTGTCGTCATATTTATAGATGGTTCCAAATAATTGTACTCTATTGTTATGTTCAAATATTAATATAAATAGAATAGAGTTCTCTTATTAAAACATAAATAATTTTTTTTCCTTTTTTAGAAATAGTATGCCCTATGAAATATTGTATTTCTCCTATTAAAATCTTTAAATATAAATTTGTTTCAATTTTCTCTTTATTTTGAATTCCATATTATTATGGTTTAATTTATTTAGTACAATTTTTTGATGGAGTTCTTAAATTAATTATTTGCTTTTTTAATTTGTCATTTTTTTATTTTAATTCTCATACCTATAAGTATTTCATTAATTTTTTTTCCTTTTCTCATTTTTTTAATAAAAAATAAATCATCTATCTTATATTGCTCGTATTAAGAAATATTTCATCTTTAATTTTCTTGTATATATTTTTAGTTGATTCTTAGCTGGACATCAACTTGAATTTTTCTATCACTACAATATGTAAAGAGATGATAACATTATAAGACTTGAGAATATAACTATAGAGAGGGGTATATTGACTTTAAGAATCGATGCACATTTAAATTGAGACCATAAATCAATTATTTTTTTAATTAGTCTATTTCGTGAATCATCTATTTTTCATTTTATATTTGTCTTTCTTTACATAACAAAACTTCAAAAAAGCCCCTAATATTTGTCTTCCCTATTTTCAATTCTTACATTTAGACAATTTTCAAACTATATGTGATACATCCGAAATCAAAGAGTAGAAAAAGTGGACTAGTTGATTAGTCACGTCTTGAATAGTGAATGAAAATTGAAGTTACTTAAATATGCTAGTACTTTAACTATTAGCATCAACCAACCTTAAGTCTTTTTCATGACAATATGGTGTGAGCTTGAAGATTGAGCTGGGCCAGTTAATATACTAGACTCTAACAAATGGTATTCAGAGCATTTCAATCCAGGGGATACTATCGTGCGGCCGAAAACGTACCATAGTGTTACCATAACCAAAGAACATGAGGATCGTGTATGCCTTATTAGGGATACATGTATTGGGTGAAGGTATGAACGAATGTGTACTAGGACGAGACTCATACCATGTGCTAGTTATGACGGGGACGTCAAAAATTTAAGTGGAGGAGTTTGTTACACTCTAGAACCAAATAATGAAAAGATGGGAGCTAGTTGATTAGTCACACCTCTAATAGTGAATGAAAATTGAAGTTACTTAAATAAGATAGTAGAAACTACTAGCACCAACCAAGTTTAAGTCTTCTTCAGAATAATATGGCATATGCTAAGTCAATTAATGTATTAGATTCTAACAATATGTACAAGAAACATATATTGTGCCAAAAGGTTTATAATAAAAGTTCTTAATATTTATTAATAATATAAAAATTAATAAAACTATGTTTTGTTAAAAAGCCTATAATTATTAAATTCCAATTATTTACTTGAAAATTGCTGATAAAGTTATAGTTATTCGTATTATCAATCATTTCGAGATATTGGATAAATTAATTTTAAAAAATTTATTATTTATTTTGAAAGAGATTATTTAAAATCAGTCATGTTATGAAGTAAAATATGATAGCTCTCAACATTAATATATATATATATATATATATATATATATATATATATATATATATATATATATATATATATATATATATGGGGCCGGTTATATTGATCCCACTTTATTTTACCCCACTTTTACCCCGATGAAAAAATTGGTTATAAAAAGTGAATATTCAAATTTCAACCGTACGGATGGAATATTTATATTTTGAACATGTTGTGGATCAATTTCCACAGGAATCGGAATATTATATCATTGCGATCATGTATTATCAAAATATGTATTTATATGTTTTGATGATACATGATGAATTTTGATGATACACGATGGCAATGATATAATATTCCGATTCTTGTGAAAATTGATCCACAACATATTCAAAACATATATATTCCATCCGTACAGTTGAAATTTGAATTTTCGCTTTTTATAACCACGGGGTAAAAGTGGGGTAAAATAAAGTGGGGTCAATATAACCGGCCCCTTTATATATATATATATATATATATATATATATATATATATATATATATATATATATATATATATATATATATATATATATATATTATCATCTATGTTGCACCGATACGGATACGCGCGTCGTATCCGATACGATACGGACACGGCGATACGGCAATTTCAAAAAAATCTCTGGACACGATACGTCTAATATATATATTATTATATTATTAATTATATATCTAAAAATTTTAAAAATATAAAAAATAACTAAATATGATAAAGAAAATGACAAGAAAAGAACGAGAGTGAGAAATTAGAAAAAAATTATTTTTTTAAATAAAGAAGAGTTATGATATCGTCTTTAGTTATGTTTCTCATGAGTTAGTTTCATTAATAAAAAAAGAAAAAAATAATATTAAAAAAAATAGGCTTTAAAAAAGATCATTTTTAACAAAATAAATAAATAAAGAACCGAAAATGGAATTATAGAAAAACATAAAATTAAATTGGGATTTAAAACATTGGGCCGTGTTCTCAGCCGTGTCGGAGCCGTGTCTGAAAGTCAACATATATTAAAATATTCGGATACGCCATGTGGCGTGTTCGAGACGTATCGGTGCCGTATCCGTGTCCGATATGTATCCGATACGCATACGGCTAATTTTTTGAAGTATCCGCGTAACATAAATTATCATTCATTACACACACCGCTCATGTCTGTAGACCTCTTCATGGCAGTTCTCATACCTGACCAACCCTATACGTGTCTTTAAAACATTCGAATAAATCAGGAGAGCCCAAATCAACACTTGAAACACCAACTTTTTCCCCAGAAACATGGCAAAAACAATACATTTTGTTATTTGAACCAAACAAACTTCGCAAACATGGAATTTTCGACTAGACGGAATCATGGATTCATGGCCCCCTCATTAGCCTTTCAAAGCCTTTCAAAATACACCTGAACAGAAACTAACACAAGAATCTCGAAAAATGCTTTGGGCCGAGCCGATCTCTCAAAATTGACAAAAACCATTTGGTACTTTTTATCGGGATACTGACTTTCAAACTAAAATATATATTTACGATGAAAATGACATATTAATGCCGAAAATTTTATATTAATACTAAAAGTAATATATTTATGCTGAAAATGCTACATTAATGTCTAATATTTTAATGAAAACAGCATGTCAGACTCTAAAAACACTGATACTAAAAACAAGATATCTACATTAAATTGAGAAGAGAACACAATGAGAGGGGGTAAAAAGGGCGATTCTAGAGGCGGGACGCAGAGGCGACTTTTCCCAATGGCGAAGAAGGGCAACCAACCAACAGGCGGTGCAGTATCTCACGGATCTAAAGGAGACTCACTTGTTCAAGGTGGGAGTCAATGTTCAAAAGGAGGGAAGAGAAATGATGAGTATATGCGTACTTCAGATCTTGCCATTAATGGAGGAAATCTTAAGTGCAAGACTCAAAGAAAGGGATCTCATGTTTTTAATATTGATTGTGATGGATGGTCAATGATTGAAAGAAGGCATCATGATCGCAACGCACCTGCCGTGCGACAATTCAAGCTAACTAATTACAACGACCTTAAGAATTCAAGACAGAAAACATGTTTCAGATGCCTATCAGTAATTCATCTCAGGCATCAATGCAGGGAATCCTTGAGATGTAATTATTGCTATGGACTTGGGACATTCAAAGATTAGCTGCGTTAAGTTGAGAATTAAAGGGAGACAAAAAAAGGGCCAAAAGAATAATCATCACACTCAGACTGCATAAAAAACATTTTTATTTCTGTCCAATCCAGAGTTCAATTGCAAGGTCAGCATTTCAATTTAAAAGGAAAGGAGCATATGAGAAATAAATGTCATCAGTCAATGCCTCATTCAACTAAGTTCTCAATGGAAACTCATCCACATCATCTACTCATAAACCTTCTCACTCAAAGCATTCTCATACAAGAATGGTAGAACATCTCAGAACAATCTGCTCTCATTCAACTATCTTTTACATCCACATAAGGGGTGAAATTGGGGATGATTTGTTTCCTCGAATCAAAACTTCTTTGATTGAAGCATTTGGCGGTATTGAAGAGGATTATGTTGGAAAATCCACGGCCATGTACGTTACATGCACAGCGAAACCTATGGATTTAACCCGTCCTAAGATCTACGTTAACGGAATAAAAAGTACGAGATTAACTATTAAAATTTATACCTTGGATCTTCCTGATCCGCGAGACGAAGAATGGATGTAGGTCTCAACTTTTCTGACTTGCAACCTTCTCCTTCTTGAAACTCGACGCGCGACCTCCTTGCTTCTCCTAAGGATGAAGATCGATCGCTCGCAAGTTCTCTAGATAGAGAGCCTTTACTCGTATCCACGCGAACTTCAGATGTACGGAATAACCGGACTTGGCTAGACAAGTCCGGAAATACTTTCCGAAAATCTCTCAAAACTTTGTCTCTCTTTTCTATGTAATAGACGGCCTCTAAGCCTTCTAAATTGTGTGTCAAATAGAAGGGGGCTACCCCTTTATTTATATTAGAGAGAGGGTGAAAGAATGGAAATTTTTGTTAAGGAAACAAATCCTGCCTGCCGCGTGAACAGTAATTCCTGCTTCGAACGGACCATCATTTTCATATAAACGATGCTTGTCCGCCAAGCAAATCAGCACATACCATATGTGTTCCGTTCGAACATGTGAACAGTAATTCCTGTGCGTAAACAGTAATTCCAGCGCGTGAACAGTAATTCGAGCACAATCAAATATCCAATATTTGATTTATTCTTTCGCCCATTTATACATCACATGTATAACTGTTATTGAGGTATTTTCATCTTGTACGAATGGAGTTCATTGTGTGACCGTATAGGTTTCATTTAACGCTGGCAACGATCTTCTAAAGATCGTAAGTCATGAGTAACCTCTAGACTGATGTAATGACTACCCATGTTAAATGAAATGATCAGCGATCATAAACCTATCTGAATAGACATTTGCTTATTCCTTTTTGTTCTACGATTTACGTCTTGATCACAAGGCACGGTAATATGTCATCTTTGAGTTTGATCAAAGTCTCTTTCCTGATCGAGAATTAGACTGAGTTATACAAAATGATATTAACAACACATGTTAATCCATTTTGAGCATGACCATGCATTTCTTTCAGTCCTAGTTCATCAGGGGGCCCAGAGATATCTCTCTCTTGTCGAGAGGAACAAATCCCATGTTATGGATGATGTAGGATCATATTAAAGTATGCAGTTCCACATGCAGGAATCCATGGTGACCTCAGGTCGTAGGAACAAGCACATTATTCATATGAGAATCACCAATGACATATACCATGTATATTCTCATAGTGTGGTCAGTACAGCACGTGTTCTCTAACATGAACCTATATTCCAGACTTGACATCCCTATGTCATGATCAGCATAACATGATCATCCGGTTTGCGAATATACTAGTGTAGATATGTAGCTTCTTACTTGAAGTATGTTTATCTCTATAAACATCCCACATATCACTAGGAACGGTTTAGAATGTCATTCGTTGGTTCACAGTTCTACTATCAGAATCACTTATTCTGATGGCGTGAACCCGAAGTGACATTCATGTTTGATATAAGAAATTTACATTCACAACCCATACACAGATATATAAGAAACAACCTTTATTGAATAAATATTAATGTCTTAATACATAATCCATTTCCTAGCACAAATACATTTGGCCTTGGGCACTAATCCTACAGTCTTCCACTTGCACTAGGCCAACTCTAAGCATCTTATGCCCATCAATGTCAAATATGAGGATTACTCCAGAGAGGTACGGATTTACTTAAGGGGGTGGAGGGACATAATGGCTGGGGAACATATTGACTTTCCGCCATTTGGGGACAACCATGGAATCATCGGAGGCGATAATGACCAGGGGGGTGACAATGCTGATGGAGGAGAGGACAACGCTCCACCACCGATCAACAATGAAGGGGGCAAAGGAAGTGTGGCGAATGGGGAAGTTCCAATCAACGCTGCAAATCAAGATGATAGATGGAAAGCTGCTTTCATGCCATAAGAGGATCTCACGCTAGGGCTTATCAAGGTATGGGTTCGGAAATCGGTGATCAGGAAGATTTGGGCGAGAAAAAGAGATGTGATGGGGAAGACGACTGGATATGTGCGGTTGTTGCAGAAATTAGAGGAAACTGTAATGCCTGTGGATGGGTTCCTTAGTGGGTCTCTTTCTAGGATCCTCTTTATTCCAGATGAGTTAACCAATCAGAAGGTACTAGAACTAGAAGTCCAACCAATGGAGAACAACATTCTCATCGGGAATGTCGCATTCCCATTTAGTGAAATAGCTATTTCATTCAAATTCTCCATGGGGTCCACTAAGTGGTGTTGTCAAATCGACAGACAATCACTCGTCGCCTTCATGTGGTTCCGTACCCCACTCAATCAAAAAAGGATAAACTTTGGGCCGATGAAAATGGGCCAAGATCTGGTTATGGGCTCGGCAATCGAAATTATTTATAAAGAGGTGGATATGGGCCAAGAAATCAATGAAGCAGTGGAGATGGGCCAAGACTTAAATGGGGGTCATGACGACCTTGGTCTCATTTGCTGTTGGGGAATCCGTAGCTATGTACGTTACATGCGCAGTGGAACCTACGGATTCAAAACTCCCTAGGATAATCGTAAAGGAAATAAAGGCACGGGATTATGCTATTAAAATTTATACCTCGGATCTTCCTGATGCGGTAGAGAGAAGCAGATGTAGGTCTTAACAAACTTCCGTCTTGCTTCCTTCTCTTTCATGCTCCTAAGGCTTGACTCGAACGAACTCCTTGCTTCTCCTAGGGTAAAGAAACTAATTGCTCGCTAGTCTTCAAAGTAGAAGACCTCTACTCGTATCCACATCGAACTTCGAATCGTCGGAATAATCGAACTCTGCTGGACGAGTCCGAAAATACTTTCAGGAGGCTCTCTCTCTTTTTCTCTGTATAATTCCAGTGCTTATTCCGTTCCCAACGGACCTATTCCGTTGCCAACGGAATAGGGTTTCCTAATCTAAAAACTTGGCTGTCGAGGAATTGGGTGAGTTCTGTTTGCAAAGGAACTGTTCTCATTGCCAACGAAACTGTTCTCAACGGAACAATGCTGATTTTTGCACAATCAATCATATCAATCATCCAATGATCGATTATTTTCTTCACCTATTTATACATCATATGTATAACCATTAAAGAGCATTTTCTTCCCGACTAGACGTTGTTCTATATGTGATCATGTAGGTTCCATTTACTGTTGGCAATGATCTAACAAATATCGTAAGTCATGAGTAACCTCTAGACTGGTGTCATGACTACCCATGTTAAATAAAATGATCAGCGATCATAAACCTATCTGAATAGACATTTGCTTATTCTTTTTGTTCTACGATATATGTCTTGATCATAAGGCATGAAAGTATGTCATACTTGAGTTTGATCAAAGTCTCTTTCCTGATCGAGAATTAGACTGAGTAAATACAAAATAATATTAACAATACATGATAATCCATTTTGAGCATGGCCATGTATTTCCTTCAGTCTCCGTTGATCAGGGGGCCTAGAGATATCTCCCTCTTGATGAGAGGAACAAATTCCATCTTGGTCACTTACATTCCTTGTCATGATTCAGTGCATACCTAACGATGACCCTAATGATCATCTCGTTACGGATGACGTAGGATCATATGAAAGTATGCAGTTCCACATACAGGAATCCATGGTGACCTCGGGTCGTAGGAATAAGCACACTATTCATATGAGAATCACTAATTACATATACCATGCATATTCTCATATTGTGGTCAGTGCAGTATGTGTTCTTTAACACGTACCTATATTCTAGACTTGACATCCTGTAAATCGTGGTAAAATCATCGTTTATATTCCACACAATTTAACAAAACAATTTATATTTCCCTATTAATCAATTTACGAGTATGAGCGGTAAATGAGTTTAGGGGTCGAACACAAGGAGGTGTGGCCTCAAGAATTAACTAGTCTCAATGATTTATCTCTAGTGTAAAATCTTTTAATTCAAGGGTTATTAGGTAAATTTTCAAATTTAAATTCAATTTTCAGTTTTGTCTTCAAAATTCAGCACGTCACACTTTAGTGATTTAATTCGTAACTAGACCAAATAAACTCCGAATCCAACTCATGAGATACTGTTGGAAACTATAAAGAGAGATCTACGATATGGTTCTTTACTGTTATTATTATTTTATTAAAGATTTTCGAGTTATTTATAATTCAGTCCAGAACTTATCTCTGATTCAAAATCGGTTAAGCAGCAATTCAGAAAATTATAGAAAAATCACCAAAACTTAAAAAATCCCAAAATTCGTGCAGAAATTCAATTATCAAGTTTTATAATAGCTGTTAAAATCTGGTTTAATTATATTTTGTAGTTTGAGATTTATAATGAAAACTCAGATCTGGATCAGAAACTAGTTCTGACAGACCAGTTCTCACAAAAATGATAATATCTCATGATCTGTTTTAACAAATACTATTTTAAAATTCAGGTTCGGCTTTTAAATTTCAACATACATCAAGTAGGACTATTTTTTTATTTTTATTATTTGTTTTTATATTTTTAAAAATTCAGAAGAAACAAAACAGTAAATCTGGACAGAAAGATAAAAAACAGAACAATTACAAATTTAAAAAATTAATATCTCATAGATTACCAATCGGAATTGGGCAAAATTTGGTTTGAAAATTATTTACTAAATGAGAAATAAATTTTAAAAATATTTATTTAATTTTTCAGATCTGAATTAGAGTCAAAATTAAGAGAAAAAGACTGAAAAACAGAGAAAGAACAGGAGCAAGACAGAAACTGGATTAAGGTTCGATTTTCGATTTAAAAAAAATAGGGATTAATAGGAAATTCATGTGATGTAATAATCATTAACCACTTAGGGTATAATTCTACAGATTTAGATGATGAATTTGAGCAATCTAAGCTAAGATTTACTCAAGAAATTGATTCAAGAACTAGTTCATCTCAAAACAGCCATTTCAAAACAAAACTTGGTCTAAATCAATCATAACTCCAAATTAATCAAACAAAGTACTAAGCTAAGCCTTCCAAGTGATCAACAATCAGTAAAGTCTGGATTTAATAGATCAATTGATGAAAAATACTAAGCTAAGCAATTTTTCCCAAATTATTTTAAAATATGTGTGTTCATGACTATTCATTAAAATTCAGCAAAATTACAAGAAATTAAAGCAAGATTTCACGTATACAACTCATAAACTTCCCTCCCTTTCTAGATCTACTCACACGTATTCACAATAACAAGAACTTTACAAGATTTAATCATTATTACTACAAATTGAGTTCTTACGATCCAAAATTCAAATCAAGCAATTAAAGAGAATTGGACTAAACCGAGAGTTGGAAGACCAGTCGGTAGCTCCCTCGAGTCGATTTGAAGCTCCAATTGCACCTTGTTTCAAGCTAGAATCGACCGATTCAAATTTTCCCCAAATCAGCCCCAAATTGCGCGATTTCACTCAAAAATGAAAATTAGAGCTCAGGAAAGCTTGAAACTCATTAATGGTGGTTCTAGAGGTTAAAGAAGTAGAGTGGAGAGTGGTGTATAAGTTAAGAAGAGTAGGAGAATGAGTTTTTTTAGAGAGAATGGATGAAATAGCGTGTTTAAATAGAGAGTGAGGGCGTAAAAAGTGAATTCTCTGTTTGTGGTTGATCTAAAATTTCAGGGGCAAAATGGGGAATTCCGGTTGTCCATATCCAATCTCACATGTGTGAAGGACCTTCTGTTCAAATTTCGTTGTATTCCGTTGAAAAAATGGGGGAGAATTTAGAATTTCAGTATTTGGCGGTTATTTTGAAATCTGGATCTGAAATAGTGATATAACGCGTGTTCTGTTAATGTGAATAACCACTAGAGTGTCCAGTTACTAAATCCGAGTATAAACTGAATGTTGCATTGTTTGGATCGTTTGGCTGGAGATGTTCCGTTGCTACAGTACTGGAGATGTTTGCACGAGTTGGTTAAGTCGTTGTCGAGATATTTTTTTTCGCTGTTTTCAATCTCATGATTTGGTCGCTCATTTTCTTCACAATTCAGCACGCATTCTTGATCTAGAACTCTTCTACTCACTTTCACGAGTCTGTAGATATTTGAATCATTGAAAACCGTTGAGTATTCATCCAGTTATGCTAATTTGAACACAAACAACTCAGTTTTTCTTCCAGCACTGACCAGCAGTGACATTTCGATCTCAAACTCGAATTATGTTCAATTATTCTCAAAACGGCCAATTGTAATCTCTTCTTCACTTCCTTACAAAACCGAGCTTCAGCCCCATTTCAGCTCTAGCAGCGTTAATTCTGTAATTTCCATCACAAAATCAATTTTTCCTCCAACAACATTAAGACTAAGCTCTGAATAACTCATATATACTTCCATGAGATTTTTCATATTGCATTTCGGACTCCAATTCCACTCCTAACTCACCGATTTGGCTTGGTTACTGATTCAGCTTTTGACTTGGTTAAAACCGACAGACAAGTCATTAGCCAAACTCTAAATTCGAGTTATTTTCGAATCAAATTAAAACCTCAAACACCTTGATACTATCACATATAAAATTTCTGAATCAAGAAAACATCACCTTATTTGAGAAATTTGAGCCAATTTGATTTGAGTAAATTTTGATCGTTAAAACTGGAATTTCGTTGAACAGTTACTAGCGTGATTTCAAACTCAAATATCTCTCTTATTTCTTCATCATTTTTTGTGTTCTTTATATGGTTGGAAAGAGGGGAATAAAGAGAAGAAAATAGCATTAGAATTATGACAAACCGAGATCTATGCAGGAAATGGTGAGTTTGAGAAAACTACAGCTCGAAATTGGTTATTTTTGGGCTGACGGAAGGTTTTTCGCATTTTTCGGCCAACTCCGGCGGTCTCAGTGATGATGAATGATACGGTTGTGCTTGTCTTGTCAAGACGAGTCAAATGGTGGTGAGTTTGTTCAATTATGAGCATTCCGGAAAATCAGCGCTTTTGAGAAAGAAAGAGTTCGCTTTGAGTGCAACGGTTGACCTGAATTTTGACGCGTCATTTTTTTCGCTATTCTTTCGCTGCTAGGTTTATTTTGAGGAGTACAAAGTGGTTAAGATCCATTTGATCGGAACGTCACATTCCGATACGAAACGGCATAAGAAACGTGGACGTTTCTTCTCTGTTTTGAGACCGAACATGGTCGGTTCACGTATCGGTTTGGCTGAAGAACGTCATGAGACAGTGGACGTTTTCATAACGTTTTGTGGTCGTTTCTTATTCGTTCCAATGTTTTCTATTTTCCACCAATGTTTTCCATTATTTAAGGTTGGAGAAGTATGTGTATGGGGTATTTAAGGGTTTTAGGGAGAGTTTGGCCATCTTTGGCCCATTATTTGCGTTTTGTCCAATTCTTCATTTTATGGCCTTTTCACCTATCAAATTACACAAAAACATATTAAGAGGTTTCAAATTATGTTTTATGAATTATGAACATTTTTTACACATTTCATGTGAATTATGATTGAATTTGTCATGATAAAAACCCTAAAAATATGTATAAAAATACACATTACAAATCCCACCACACTTAAACCAAGCTTGCCCTCAAGCGTAAATAAAATCAATTTTAGGGTTTTTAGAATCAGTTAAAAGCATTTTGAAAAGAGATTTAGTTATTGCCATGAATGTTATATACTAATATTTGATTATTATAATAATACACGAAGGTCGATGAATATTCATTAATAATTTCAAATTCAAATTTATTTAAAATTCCCCAATCCTTCAAATACGAAGCTTTTTTCCAAAAAGCAATGCCCTAATTTTGTTTTTGATACTTTCTCCCCTTAAATTTAAAATGGTGAATTTATACAAATTACCCAAAAGTTCCAACTAACTCAACCTTCTTTTTTATAAACACGTAAAAGTTGGTATGTTATCCACTCATGTTATCAAAAGACAAGTTGTGCTTTGCACGTACAAAAAAATCCTTCATTTTCTATTGCGGATATGTAAAAAAAAAAAATCTTTTTCAAGGGTTTAAAAATAATTTTTCACATTTTTTAATTCTTTTTGTGAAGGGATAATAGGTTACGATTTCAGTCACTTGCTTTTAGTGCGAAAATTAGAGATGGACATACGAGTCATTAGCTATGCCATGAAAGATAGATTGAGTTAGAAAATTTTGCGAAACTAGGGCCCAGAAATATCTCTCTCATGATGAGAGGAACAAATCTCATCTTGGTCACTCACATTCCTCGTCATGATTCAGTGCATACCTAATGATGACCCTAATGATCATCCCATTACGGATGACGTAGGATCATATTAAAATAAGCAGTTCCACATACAGGAACCCATGGTGACCTCAGGTCATAGGAACAAGCACATTATTCATATGAGAATCACTAATGACATATACCATGTATATTCTCATAGTGTGGTCAGTCCATTACGTATTCTCTAACACGTACCTATATTCCAGACTTGACATCTCTATGTCCATGATCAGCAGAACATGATCATCCAGTCTGCGAATATACTAGTGTAGATATGTAGCTTCTTACCTGAAGTATGTTTATCTCTATAAACATCCCACATATCACTAGGGACGGTTTAGAATGTCATTCGTTGGTTCACAGTTCTACTATCAGAATCATGTATTCCGATGACGTCAACCCGAAGTGTCATTCATAATCGATCTAATATATGTAAATATATTAGTCGCTCATACACTCAATCATATATAAACTAAATAAACGTGTTTCTCACAATCTACCTCTAGTCCAACACTTTGGAATAGGACATAATTCCTTTATTTGCAACCATGTTGCAAACTTGGAGATCATGTCTGATGAAATAGGGAACTGTTAAAAAGAGGAGAACCGAACAGTGAGCTGAGGAGGAGTTTGCGTCTCAAGACAAAGGAGAACAGACTTTACATAAGTCTGGTTCTGAAAGCTCATGCCATTCAATATGGAAAATTCAATTTCCATTTCAAGGAGAAGAAAGTCCTAGTCAACAAGGTTGCTGACTTGACTGATTTGAGTCAGAAACGTGATCTGAATGATGTAATTTATAAGGGTGATGTAAAGTTTCTGGTTAAGAAGGTGGGAGGGAATGACATGGCATTCACTCAGAATCTCACTGCCATGGCAGTGGAGATGACCAATTAGTCTATTAAGGGCCTAATGTTGCCGGCTATTATCTTTTAATATTAATTTTACGGGTTTGTTGTGGGACCTCTAAAAGCCAATTTGTTTGGGGTATGTGGAAATTGGCTGTTAGGGTATGGAAAAAGGGAGGTGTGATCTATTTTGGGCTAAGGCCTTTTGTTGTTTTAATTTCTAGTCAGCCCAAATGTAAACAGGCTTTGTGATGCTCTACTTTTGTTGTAAAGAATATGCCTTGCATGTTAATTACATGCTTTCAATTATTACATGTGTTCTACTTGTTATTTCATTTTCTTTTCGATAATTTTGAGCTATGTTGCTTATTTCTTTGTTGTCAATGCTTTCTTCATGAATAACAACTCTTTCCTCTTTCTCACTTGGAACGCTAGAGCCTTTAACTCACCTCAAAAAAGAGATGTTGTTCGACTGTCCTTTTAAGATTAAAACCTATACTTGTTGGAAATCAAGAATCAAAGCTTAGAACAATTTTTCGGCTATGCCAAGAGAAATTTGTGGGAACTACTTAGATGAATTCGACTTTTTATCTTCATTTGGGGCCTCAGGAGGTCTCATCTTGGCGAGGAACTCATCGAAACTTCAAAAGATCTCTCAAGTAAAGTATCGTTTCTCCCTCACTGCAAAATTTCAGAATCTTCTGGACGGCTATGTTTTTACAGCCATGATGGTGTATGGACCTCCTACGCCGGACCTTTTGAATGATTTTTTCCAGGAAAAAACTTCACTCAAAGAAGGGGATGATTGGCCTTGGATTGTCTTTGATGATTTCAACATCACCATATCAATTCATGATCGAAATAGCTCAAACTATAACTGGTGACAACCAATGAATTTTAGAGATACAATTAACGATTTGGGTCTAATTGATCTTAACCTTCAAGGGGAGGAGGTACACTTGGACTAACTCAAGAGAGAAACCTTCACTTGTAAGACTTGATAGATTTCTTGTTAATCAAGCTTGGCATCAAGCTTGGCTGCAACAATACCCAAATTGCATTCAGTTTGCTAGTGCCAGACCCACTTCAGACCACTGTCCAATTATGCTCACTACAAAGAGGGAATTCCAAGGACATAGATCGTTTTCTTTCGAGAATGCATGGCTGAGAGCTAATTATATTAAACAGTTAGTGATAGATCATTGGGATCAGTGTTATGTTGCTTCTGATCCATAGGAACAAAATCAAAAACATAAATCAATTCAGAAAGTTATCAATAAATGGGCAAATGAGAAAATTCCAATTTGGAAGAGCCAACTTAAGATTTGCAATAATGTCATTAAATTCATCGATTTGGCAGAAGAAGAGAGGCAATTAACTAGCATTAAAATACAATTAAGATACACGATGAAAGAAAGAGTGTGAAAATTTTCGAAAATGGAGGCCTTGAAGTGAAAACAAAGAGTGAAACTTAAGTGGGTACTTCATGCGGATACAAACTCTAAGATCTTCCCTACATCAGCAAGTTCAAGAAAAAGGGTTAGTGCTATCCATATGATTACGGTTGATGAAGTCTCAATAATGGATCACAAGCAAATTGCGAAGAGCTTGTTTAACTTTTTCAGAGAAACAATAGGAAATAATTCAAAAATCTACCAACATGCCAATTTCACAGAAATATGTGGACCTCCCAGACAGGACCTGAAGAAACTCAATGATCAAGTCTCTCAATTAGAAATTGCAGATGCAATTAAAAATTGACCTAACTCAAAGTCACCAGGACCAGACGGATTTACGGGAGAGTTCTTCAAAGAATTCAAAGATTTGATGATGCAAGATCTCTTGCATGTGTTGAATCAGATAATCCAGGGTACTTGTTCTCTAGGCTCAACTTCTGAATCTTTCATTACCTTGATACCAAAATGCTCCACTACATCTAAGATACAAGACTATCACCTAATTAGTTTGGGTAATTTCATTTAGAGAATAGTCTCTCAGATCATTGCTTCTCGGATGAAGGTCGGTATTAAATCACTTGTGAATGACTCACAATCAGCTCTTATTCAAGATAGACACATCCTGGACAATTATGCGATTGCACATGAGTCAATACATCTTAGTGCAAGGAGAAATCTTCCACTGATGCTTCCAAAAGCAGATTTGCATAAGGCATTTGATAGTGTGGCAAGAGAATTTATTATGAAGGTTCTAATTGTAAAATGATACTCACTACAAGAGGCTTAGTTGGTACTCAATTATGTACTAAATGGAAGCATGAGAGTTCTTTAAATGGAATTCTCGAAAAAAAAAAATTAAGCTCAAAAGAGGAGTAAGACAAGGGACCATTTATCACCCTATATCTTTGACCTAGCCATGGATGCAATCTCATCCATCTTCAACTATCTCCTCCAAAGAGGGTCTCTGCCAACCCCCACCCTCTGATTAAACCTACACTAATGTAGGCTGATGATATCTAAATATTCCTAAAATCTGACACTGAAAACTTGGTACTGGCAAATACTATATTATACATGCTCTCAAAGGCTATAGGATTGATCATCAATCAAAGCTAGTCATTTGTTAGAGGATTTAACTGTAATGAGTTACAAATTGAGATGACAACAACAATATTCCAATGCCAGTCTATTACCTCCACTTTCACTTATTTAGGGTTTCCATAATCAGAGTTGAGATTGATCAAACCAGACTTCCTTCCAATCATTGGAACAGTTGAGAAAAGGTTGTCAAACTGACGTGGGAGGATACTAATAATGGCAGGAAGAATTGTACTGATTAAGGCGGTCCTAAACTCCCTCCCAATCTATTTCTTCCTTACTTGCAAAATTTCTAAATGGGTTATTAACAGAATTGACACAATCAGGAAATGATTCCTATGGTATGGAACACAATAAGACAAAAAAATGATATTTCTAAATTGGAGTGCAATATGTTTACCTAAAGAAAATGGAGGATTGTGACTCAAAAATCTAGCATCTACTAGTGCAGCGCTCTTTACAAAATGGGCTGCTAAATTTTATGGTAATGATTAAGCACGGAGCTTGACTGGATTTACTGGGGGGGGCCAAAAAAAATTCTCCCTACTGATTAACACTGTACAAAATTTTTGGGAGAGGTCAAATGCACAAAAATACATGTATTTAAATTTTTTTCACTAAAGCACTATGATATATATTACTCCGTCAAAATCTTGAAGGAGCCATGCCCCCCCCCCAGTCCCCATTAAGTTCCGTCCCTGGTAATGACAATGGAGGATGGGCACAGATGGCTAGAAGGTTATATGACAATTCAAGGGTGCCTCTCAAAACAAATGCAACAAATGCATCCACGCTGATGAATGATGTTGCAATAATTATTCCCTTCTTTCTAATATCTTCGGCATTCATAGGAATTGTAAAAGAAAATACTCTATTTTGGGAGCATAATTGGACTAGTTAAATATTGAAAAGGCAATTCCCAAATCTATATTTCTTTGCCACAAGAACAAACAAAGCTACTGTTATTAGTTACTGTACAGCAAACTCTTGGATGCAGAAATTCAAATTGCCTCTGTCATTTCAAGCTAACATTGAACTTCATTCAATGCTGCAAATTTGAAAAAACTGGATATCCGATGAAAATGGAATAACTCAAAATATTTCACATTAGGCTCGTCACATTGGGCAATGACAGCACGTCCCAAATGTTATATACCCCTTTCAAAGTCATTGGAAACTTCGAATACCATCCAAGATCAAGCTATTCATTTGAAGGATGATTAGTAATATCTTGTCAACTATCGATCAATTGCAGAAAAGAGGATGTGTACTAACCAATGTATGTATTCTATGTCTCAATGATGAAGAATCAATACTACGCTTGTGTGATCAATGTAGTGTAACAGCGGCAATTACGATGGCAGCATCATGCAGCCCTGAAGACATAATCAACACTTTCAAGCAAAATGGGGATAACAGTGACAAAACAAAAATGGCGATTGTTGATTATCATATATGAAAGGAGAGATGTAGGTATACTTTTGAGAATGAAGTGCTTCCAAACCCCGAAATTGTTACCCAAATTTATTCTGACTTGCACATCGGAGAATAAGTCCACATTAAAGGAGCAAGCCATCTCTTCTTTTTTCATTTCTTTTCTTTTAAATTCATTGTATCTTAATTTGTTTTGTCTTTATAAAATCCATCAATTCTCTTGATTGATAAACTACTCTTTTATTCTAATATAAAACTATCCAGACCTCAAAAAGATATATATCCACATTAAAAACTCGATGTATTAACACTGTAAGTATATACTAACACAAAATCATTTATATTTATAGTCAAAATATATATTAATATTAGAAATAGTATATTGATATTAAAAAAATTATATTAACATTTTTTTCCCAGTAAGCCGGTAGGCATTTTATAAATATCGGGAAATAGCACCCGAAATCGCAAAGTGCAATTGAAAATACAAAATAATAACTTCGAATAAAACTTCTAATACAAGACAAATTGACACAAACACATCTCTAAATTGAGATGAACATCAAGGAGAACATATTCATAATGAAAAATTAGGTAGAACTGTCATCTGAATACAAAATCTCCATAATTTGAAATAACGCGCCAAGTAATCAGCCTCCATTTTGCTACGTATTGAAAATTCGGATCTTTTATCCGTTTATTTCATAATATACAACTTTTCACCCAAGTGATACCGAATAAGAGGCATGTAGTACACCAGATTTTAGAAATTAAAGTGTTCTGACTAGAAGATGTATCGGTTTAAGGAATAGATTGTCATTGTGCCTCCAAGTTATTATGCTAATTAGATCATAGGCAACAACTCTGCTGTCGTCGTCACCACCTTTGCTCTTTGTAAAGCTCTAGAGCCATTGGGTTTGTGTCGTTTGTCTCATCATCAATGTAATCACAAGTTGAGTTATGATTTGGAAAAATAGATAGAAATTTTGAATTTGGTATGGTAATATGTGAGCTAGACTGATAGTTTTCTTGGTTTACAAATCACAAGGATATCTATGTGAGTTAAACCACTTTCCTACACGATCAGAAAGTTGAGGAGCAATTATTTTGTGTAGTTCTTTGGAAAAAGATTTTAAAAGAACCTTCAATGAATCTCTCTTAGTACAGTGGGGTGAGGTGTGGTCTATTATTGCACAAAACATAAAAATATGGTTTATGCGCTCTTATACGATACAGATAGTTATGTTTGGTCCATGATTGTTACTGTCTAGTGGGGGATTTTGATCTTTTTAGGGAGTAGCAAGGTTTAGAGGTATTCTCACTCGGGCATATTCTACTTGTTTTGGAGTCTATCAGACTGAAGAGGTCAATTTTTCCTACATTAGAAGCCTTTATGGTTAAGGTAATTTGGTGGAATATTGTAGAATCTAACACAGGTTTCTATCTCGTTGATTTCATCTACGTTTGCAGATTCGGGGTCCATGACGTGTGCGAGAACTGTTAGATTGTTGCAGTAGTTTCTAGGCGCACGTGATAATATTTCTCGGGCTTTAGCTTGAGAGGGAAGTTCAATAATGTATAGTCCCTTTTCAGGTTTTGTTATTAATGGATTTAGATGCTAGTTTTTATATTAACATTAAAATAATATATAAATAATTAACCCTAACATATTATTTTTCACCTTCTTTTGAGTCATCTCGTTGAGCCACATCATCATTTTTATCATAACCGTTCGATCAAAATTTTTGTTAAATCTTAACTTTTAATTTTCTCAAATTTATTGATATATTATGGCACATGTGTGTGGTTATTAAAATATAATCATATGATTGGTTGAATTGGTGTTTTGTGTTTCAACCCCGATTTAATAAAAACTGTTGAATTTGTTTGTAACCATCTCATTTTAATTAGATGGTTATAATGAATCATGATACCAAGTGATCTTCAAATTAATACAAATAAAATATGAAAAGTTCACTCATTAAAACATAAATATTTTTTTCTTTTTTTCTTTAAAAAATAATACTTCTTAATGAAATATTTTATTTTACATGTTAAAATCGTTAAATATAAATTTGTTGGAATTTTCTCTTGATTTTGAATTTCATATTGCTATGGTTCCAACTTCATTCTTTTTCTTTCTAAAAATGTGAATATAAACTATATAAATTTTTTTTTTCTCAAGAGTCATATTATCAATTTCTCCCGGCCATCGCATAATTTTTTTTTTTTCAAATGTTAGTTTTTCATTTAAATTATTACCATAATATAACATGATTAGTTAGATAATATTTCATGTCATATCTCTAATTACGTGAGAACTATCCTATAAAAAATTTCGAGTATTGAAAACTATATTATATTACTATGTATTATGAATTTCAAAATAACCTATTTAATCAATTTATATATAATCTATATCAATTTAACAACTAAAAAATAAAAAATAATAAGAAAAATACTAGTGGTAATTTTTTAAAGAAAAGAAGTCATAAATTTTGAAGAAGAACCAAAGAGAATAAAAAAAGGATGGCTTGAATTCATTTCAAACTTTTATTATAAATTTTTATAATTGTAATTTATATATTATAAATTGAAAGAAATAATAAAACTAAAATATTAATTCGCAGCTAAGTTCGGGTATTATCGTAGACTTAATTCTATTATGAATTTGCTTATTTCATAAATGAAAATAAGAATTTGTGCAAATATTTGATGATGATAAAAATAAAAAATAAATAATTAAGTTATTAGTAGTCAACCGCGCCGGCAACTATCCTAGGCTGTGTTTGGATGTCCAAGGATTTTATAGGCTAGGAAATGAATTTTTTAGGGAATAGGATTTGATATTTGGAATTCCTAAACGGTTAGAAAAGTATAGGGTTCAATATATTAAGCATGTTTGGATCATTTATGGATTTTCTAAGAAATGTCAAGTTAGTTTTTAATAATAAGTTATTTGATAATAATTTTGTAACCAATTTCTTTTAAATAAAATTCATAAAACAAAAAATATTTTAATAACAAACATCCAGAAAATTAATGTGTTTTCCGCTTCTTTTTTATATTTATTGATAAATAAAAAGAAAAGAATAAAAATTGAAGAAATTTTTTATGTGTTTATCAAAATTGATGCATTAATTGATTAATCTAATAATCATTAAAAATAAACAAACAGAGATGGTTTTTTTTTTAATTAAATCCCCTTACATGTTTTTATTTAAAAAAAAACAGGTATAAAAAATTGAAGAAAATATCATCAAGTAAAATTGAATAAAATTCAAAACACACAATTTATCATTGAACAAAAATATACAACATATTATTACAAATACATAACAAATATACAACATCATATTATTAAACAGAGATAAAAAATGAATAAAATTGATTAAATTTTTTTTGTTGATTTGGTTGCTTATTTTTGTGTCAAAACCAAGCAGCTTCGAAGATCTAAACGTATCTCGTCCTCCCCTGAAGGTGGAAATTCTGCTCCTCTATTCCGTACAGAGGACAAGCTCAATCTTTGACGAAGAAGATGTGAGTTTCGACGAGTTTCGGTGAAGAAAAAGAGTTGATTCTGGGTGAAGAAGAAGTATTAATGGAAATAAAAACAAAATCAATGAGGAGAGAGAGGGCATTGGGAGAGATGAAACCTTTCCTGGAAAAGACCGATCAAAAAGCTCAGTTTTCGTTTTTGGCCAATTTCTATATAAAAGTTCCTGAAAAATCCTAATAAGAAATTTCCTAACTAGTCATCCAAATATGCATATAAAAAGTTTTAGGATATTTTCCCTATTCTACCCTAAACTGAAAATTTCTTGCACATCCAAACACAGCCCTAGTGTAAATAATATATTAACATCCGAAAATTTATTTTAGAGATTCAAACGACATTCCGCATAGCCCGATTAATAATTTTTATCTGTCCCGAAGTATTGGATACGCGTTTCACTCCAATTTAGCCGAGTAAAACCCACCGACATCCTATGCTCTCCACTCCAGTCTCCACTGATCTTCGGAAAGACGAAAACAAAAAAAAGGGTAGAAACTTGTCCCGTTTCCAGTTGCAAGCATGGTCTAATGGAAACCGGAATTAAGAGATGGTTAGTCAACATTTCTCAGTGGAATCCTTCTAGTGAAAGATTTGAGTTTCTTTTATCGGTTCTCCCGTCTCAAGAGCGGTCTCAGATCATAAGGTTAGCGTTTTAGACTCTTGAATTTACGCGTGATTTTGTTCGATTGGTCACTGTCGCGAACAAATATAAAAAAACAGAAAATTAGAAAAGAAAATCGAGAACTAATTGGAGAGAAATAGAGGAATTCTTGTAAATTCGAGATGATTCATGTTCGTATTTCTATAAAAATCGTAAATTAGAAGATAATTTTCGGAGAACTAAAAGAAATTTTTTCAAATACAAAGCTACTTTCAAAAAGGTGAAGAACGCAGCTATATGCAGCTATGCTGCCTAACTTCTTCTTCAAGAAAAATCTGATCAGCTTCCATTTCTGCTGGAAAAAGACTCTCCATTTCCTCATGTTAATGTTTCATCCAAGCCCATAATCCTCTCTAAATTTAAATGTGATATTCGGCCTTTATAGTTCTGACCTGTTAGCTGCAGACCCGACCCAATATTGAACCCTCTTTTCTCCTTCGCTATGTCAGAACCTGACAATCACCTTCTTTGACACTCCGAATAGCTGGTTTATTTGGTAATTTCATACCAATTTCTATATCACTATCATGCATTCAATTGAATCCATTATGATAAATCAGTTGCCCAATTATAATGTCTTGGTCCTCCAGTCAATGTTTAAAATTTAAATTCAGTTAATTATAGCATGTGAGGTTCATGTTTCTTCTATAATAAAAGCACTAATATTTTATTCAAATATTTCCGTGTTTGATTTTCTATATTAGTTGTAATTATTAATATTGATAGGTTTGCAAAGCTTGAGGATAAGAAAAGAGCGCTTGTAAGTCGGTTGCTTCAGTTCGCCCTTGTTCATCAAGTTTTGAATATTTCATTCGACAAAATAAATATTCTTCGTACACTTGAAGGGAAACCGTACCTGGTACAATTTACTAAAGTTTTAGCATGATTTCAAAATTACATATTAAATAATTATTTCAGTTTAATTTCATGTTATTTGGCCTGCACTTCAATTTGTAAGTGTCAATTAGATTCAAGAACAGAATGCTATTTAAATTTGAGACTGAAATCCTTCATAAACCCTATCTGATCGAAAACCAAGGGTTATAGTATACCAAATAAAGTTACATCCCTAAAAGGAAGAAAATAAGACTAAATTTTCATTTTTTTAACAGAAAATCCAAGGAGATGTATTATTTCCAAATTTGAACTTTAGTATTTCACATCATGGGGATTATGTTGGTTTGGCATCTGAACTGCTTTGCCTTGTTGGACTAGACATTGTTTCTCTCTCTAAACCAGAACATGAAACATCGATTCAGTTTGTGCAGAATTTCTCATCATATTTTACCAGTTTTGAATGGAATAATATCATTCATGCTGGTTCTTCAGATGAAACCTTGAACACATTTTTCAGGTACCATTATTTTTTATAAGCTTTATGAATGTATTGATGCCATAATGTTACTTGTATCTGTTCACTTACAATTATCAGATTGGCTTAGTTGATAATGTTTTTAATAATGTCTTTTCTAATGCTTTTATGGGAATTTTTTTAGGTATTGGGGCCTAAAAGAGGCTTATGTGAAGGCAATTGGAGTTGGATTGAGTTTTGGCTTGCACAGATTAGAACTTCATCATAGGAATTGGATAGATATATGTGTATACGTAGATGGAGAAATATCAATGGATTGGAGATTTTGCATATTTGAACTTGAAAATAACCATCTGGTAATATGAAGTATATAACACATACATATATCTGTATATGTTTTTCTCTTAAAATAGTTTGTTCAAGAAATTCTGAAATTTAAATTCTGTTCTTGCACTTTATGTGATATAAATTGTAGGCATGTATAGCAAAAGGGCATCCAAAGGAAGCTGGAGAGACCTGTAAAAAATTATTAAAAGAAAGTTATTCTAAGGAGGAAGAATACCAACATGCTATTGAATTACCAGAGCAGGGTTTTGTTTTATGCACACTAGATCAACTTGTAGTACCACTGCGGAGACATGGAATATAGATGTACATATATCCTTACTTTAACTTTAAGTTTAACCTCTTTATTTGACGTGTATCTTACGTCGAAATGAAGAGGTTAAATTTACCTTGTGAGGTTTGGCATTCTTTGCTTCCATATCCTGCATTTTTTTTGCAGAAGAGTTGTGGTAAAAAAGATGATTTGGTGATCATATTCAATGATTTGATGATCAGATTACGAAAGACTATTTAGTAATCAGATTACATGCAATAGATATTTTTTGTTCTTTGGTACAAATTGTTATGAATTCAATAGCAACTTGCTTGCATCAAATGGAAAATGGACAAAGAAGGATCGGGAAAACTAAAAAAAATAAAAATAATAAGGTTTTCTTGGTTTTTGGGGACGTTTAAGAAAATTAATTATAATTAAAAGATATTTCTTTTCTAAAATTCCTTACATGTAATCTAGTTCCACTTATATCATTATGTAAGGTCATTTTGTGTTGGGGGCGGTACGGTATGGTGCTGCGTACTGTTAGATTGAATTAAATTTAACTGTGGTTGGTGATATTTACAGCCATTCATGTTGTTTACAGGCCAATTAGATTTTTCTTATTGATTTGACACTTTTACCCTTGATTTAATTGGTAAATTTTAATTAATTGATAGATGTGATTATAGCTCTCTGTTATTTGTATATTTTGTTTCTTTATATATTTCTCTCATATAACATTTTAATTTTTGTAGAAAAAAAATGTAATAAAAACCTGATATTTTTTGCAACTCAAACATTCGTACATATTTCATCAATTTGTGGATTTATATAAAGTGTGGAATTATTTAAAAAAAAATCAATATATAGTTATCGTAATTTTTGTATTTTTTTTGTTTCTTCGTTGAAATAGCATGGATTAACTTTTTTAGCAAGACTGATCATATTATTTCCCACGCTAACTATTTCGTTTTCAAATTAATTTAATTGGATTGACTTGTTATGCTTGATCGAGATAATTATTTTTCTTGTCAGTTTTTGAACACTTTTTCTGCGCACCAAAATAATAGTGTACTTAATTCAGTTGATATGATTTATTTTTTTGTGTGCTGGCTGGAATTTTAATATTTAATTTTTCACCTTTTTATTTTTTATTGAAATTTTAATTGATCATCTCAAAAATATAAACAATTTATTATTTCCACTAATAATATAAACAAATTATTTTAATTATATGTAGACAAATCACACATATGAATGAATCTTGTTTTGTTTCAAGGAAGCATTGGAAAGAAATCTCTGTATTAATTGTTTAAAAAGTAACTAAATGCTAATTAGAAGTTATCAAATAATACGAGGGCAAAATTGTCAAGTATGCTAATAAAACAAATAGAACCTGTAAACAACAATTTTGGTGCCTGTAATTATCACCATCCTTTAACTGTTAGTACGGGATTTATTGGAAATTTAATTATATCCACCACTCCATCTTCATTCCTCCCATCAATGTTTTTTTTAATGAATTGAGGAGGGTTCACAAAACCCCTCATCCAATAATTAAATTAGATAAAAAAATTCATTAATACAAAATATAGGTCACTTGTGGAAAAATAAATCGCGTCATCCAATAATTAAATTAGATAAAAAAATTCATTAATACAAAATATAGGTCACTTGTGGAAAAATAAATCGCCCATTACAATCCTCCCATCAATGATGTTAATAGAAATTTAATTTTACAAGATTTATTCGTTCATATCTTGTATTAATTGTTCTTTTTTCCTTGTTTTTATTCATTTATTGCACATTAGTCACGGGCGGTAATCAAGATTCTTTGTGAATCTTGATTCATATATGCCAAGAGGCAGGCAAGCAACAGAGATATGGCAAAGAACTATGAATAGTAATATCGACAGGAAAAAATATTACTTGCTACAGGAAAAATCAACATAAAATGACTTTTTTATCCTTATTAGATAGATACATATATTATGGAAAGAATCTCAAAACCTTGCAATAAATTAGAAAGATTGTATCCTCTCACAACACAATTGGAAAATAAATTTAGTCATATCAATCTTTAGTAAATTACACCAACTTAATTATTTTTCCTCCTCAACCTTCAAAAAAAAAAAAGAGTTCTTTTATTTGTCCTCTCTTCATCTTTTTTTTGTCATAAATAAATTTTGAATACTTTTTCCTCCTCTTGAAAAGAATATTATCTTTTTCCTCGTCTTAAAAAGAATATTATCTAAGATATATGAGTCCAAGCAAGTCTATAAGCTAGCAGTATGAGCCAGATTAACAAAGAGATGAATATATAATCTACAATTCCAACCACTCATGTTGCTAAAAGGGAATATCAATTATTGCTCGCCGATGAAAATTAAATACAAAATTATATTAATGGATTTGGAGGCAGCTTGGATTCAACTTTCCATAATACATGTGTCTATTTAATATGGGTACAAATGACATTTTAGATCGATTTTTCCTATAGTAAGTAATATTTTTTCCTGTCGATATCACTAACCAATAACTATTAAAGGGGGGGGGTCATTAAGTGCATTATGTTTTATTAAATACATTTTTTTTCTTTTCTTTAAACATTCTTTAGATCTTTTTGACAATATTTATGCTCATAATTTTTAAATTATAAACAGTATGCCATATTTCAAATTATAATTCCAAACAAAAAAAAGTTTCGAACAATAAAGAGATTAAAGACATTTCACTCCATACAGAAAGTGTCACCAATTAAAAAGAATACATAAAAAAATTATAATTCTCTCTTTAATTTAATTATCTAGTTAATCTGTCCAAACATATAAATATAGAAAATATTTATATGTTTGGAAATAATTCTTTTTCAACTGTCAAAAAAAATCCAAATTCATTAAATTTCTATATAAATATAGAAATTTAATATGAAATTCCAATTAAATATAGTTCATTAAATATACAAATGGAAGATTTTCATAGTTTCATTAAATTCTTACAAATTCTCCAAGTTTCCACATCTGAACTTCTATATTTTAAGGAAAATATTCTCACCTCCCGCTAAAACACCGTTCACCATATTTTTATATATTTTAGCTGTCTGACATACTTTAATATATTCATTATAATTTTTTTATTAATAAAATTTTACAAATAAATGACGATATATATTTTTATATTTACGACATCGTACTTTTCATTTGTTCATTGTACCTTTCTGATACATTTTTGTAATTATGTTAAACTTTCCTGAATTTCGACAGAGCTGGTATCCCATAAGCCGAAGATATATGTTTGGTCTCATTTTCAAATTAAAACCAAATATTCATATTTTTGTACAGTAAAAAGAACCCCATACTTTTTTTTTCTAGAAATAAAGAAAATTAAAGAATGCTTAAGAAATCAAAAAATAAGAAAGTTTCCAATAAGAGAAATGTGCAAACACGACGGGGTAATCACGCCTAAATCACGCCCGTCGTGTAGCGCTCCCGCAGTTTCTCCCATCTTTTCTTCCCGTCACTCTTTTTTTCTCCAGCACGACGGTTATATACTGATTAGCAGGCAAGTGAGCCGGGAGAAACCAACTCTTTACGTCTATACCTAGCACCTTGGTGTTAGACCGCGTGGTAAAGACTGGCAGGATGATGTCGAATTGCCTATCCCATCATCTGAGACCCTTGCCGATTCCAACAACAAAACAGAACTTGGTAGAGCGAGTACGGAAGTGTCGTTCTACTTCGGGGACTGGGTCCAGGAGTCAGGAAGACTTGGTTGCAAGCACAAAATTCGGCGATCGTGGCAGTTGACGCAGAAAAGACATCCCCAAAACACATCACAGCTCTTGATTCTAGAATAGTCTGAGGATAAGTGACAGCCCTCTAGATGATGGAGAACCTAAGCAAGGCGGATATCAAACCCGTCACATAAGGAAGTACCCCTCGCTGCTTAGAAGTCCACGGACCGATAAGCGATCATCTTTTCTTTATTTATTTGTTTATTTTATTTTAATTAAAAATCAAAACCAAATTAACGATTCAATCCAAACGGCATAAAAAGAAATAAAAATATCTACACCTCCATGTGGATTCGACACCCAAAGTACTAAATGTAGATTGTGTGCTTGCGATCGAAACTGAGTAATTTAGGGTAATTTGGAAAGCTATTTTATCATATACCCTCACAACACACCAAGATTTTCTGGCGATGTTGCCGGGGAGGCAAGCTAGATAATTTAGATTTTCGTGGGATCGAATTTTTATCTTTCTATTTTGTACTTTTATTTTCCTTTTATTTTCTCAGGGACAGGACATGGCTGAATCAGAACTTAGATACCCGCTATGAAGTAGGACGAGCATAATAGCAAGCATTTCACATCCAACAGCAACCGCGGAAGAAGAAGTCACCTCCGCTGTTATTGAAGCCTTGTCCGGTGTAAATACTACCGCTACCGAGGAGTTTCGACCCGCTATCGCTGAAAATCCAGCAGCAACCGAGGGAGCTGCACCAGCAATCGTGGTTAACCCAACCTCTTGAGCTAAAACCCGCTCTTCTCAGTACGATCCAGCATAATCAGCTCGGAGAAAGCCTTACCAAGGATCCAAAGTTACATCTACAAATTTTCCAAGAGTACCGCGACACTCTTCAACTTAATGGTGTAACCCCAGACACGATCCGACTTAAACTTTTTCCTTTCTCTCTGCGAGATAGAGCCTGAGAATGGCTCAGGTAATGAATCTATTGAAACATGGGAGCAATTTTCAAAAGTATTCTTGGCGTAATACTTCCCGCCAAACCGAAGAGCCAAACTTCGACAGCAAATTAATGCATTTTAATATGTATTTTTATACATATTTTTAGGATTTTTATCATAAAAAATTCACCCTTAAATCACATAAAATGTTAGAAAAATATTTGAAATTAATAAAAATTACTTTTGAAACTCTTAAAACACTTTTGTGTGATTTTTTTTCAGGTAAAAAGACCAAGAAATGGATATTTGGAGGACTTGGTGAAAAGTCAACTCCGAATAAATGGCCGCTATGCAAATTTTGGGCCAAGGATGGCCGAATTCTTGACAAATCTCCGCAAAAACCCTACACACAACTCTCCAATTCTCTTATAACCCTTAACCATCAACCATCCAAGCCACAACCTACAAAATCCACAAAAAGACGAAAAGTCAAACCCGAAAAATCGCCTAGTTGACCAAAAGTCAACTATTCTTAAAGGAGTCAAACTGGATACCATATTGAAGAGCACGACGAGACAAATCCTACAGTACAAACCTCGCGAAAAAAGGCCTTATAGAACTTCCAGAAATCACAATTGAAGATCTAGGTAACTCTAGTCAAAGTCAACCTTTTGACTAGTGAACCCTTTTCAGGACCAATAATGATGAGACACGTGTCCCATAATTCACTTCAGAAATCAATCAGCACATAAATCAAGCAGTACGAGGATTATTTTTGGGCAAATCAGGAAGTAACACGTGACTTGAATGGTTAAAAATTCGAACAAAGGGGACATGTGGCAGAATTTGACAGGGGAGCATCGCTGAACAGATCCGTACAAGGCTCAGTACTAGATAATATGGGCCAGATGCGTGGCAAGATTATCTGCAAAATGCATTTTCGAAATTTAGCAAAAACAATATTTCTTCGGTTTGAATTACACCGGACGCCTCTGTTCCCCCATTCACGCTGGGTTAGATGCTTATAGGACCGTCAAGTGAGAAGAAATGGAGAACGCGTGTGGAGACTATTCGGCAGAGTCAGTGCTCGTGCCACAGAATGATTTGAGATGACCCAACCTGTGAGTGACGCGTGTCATCACGCATTTTCTCAACAGAGAAGTGCGCATCGCCTCCGGTTTGAAGTGAAGCGAATACCTCTGTTTCCATGAAAATGCATGAATTGGCAGGAATTGGACGGTCCATTAGAGAAAGCTGCAGGCGAATTCCATGCGTTCTTCTGCGATAAGGTTTAGAGAATATCAGTATGAGATTCAGATCAGGCTAGTGAGAGTGTGACGCATGGCTCCATATCTCAGAATTTGAGTTGCGTCAGTACGAGAATTCCAGTTTCCACCAATCACCCTACGCCATGTATTCAAACGCGTTTTCAGAGATTCAGTTGACATGCATGCGTCGCAATCTCTGGTTAGCTGGTTTAGATTTAAGAATTTAGTATGGACAAATCCGGATGTGCCACATGTACAATTAGTTGAATTCGGATGGGGTTAAGGAGAATTGATAATTGCACCCAGAAAATTATACCCAAGCAGAATTTGAATAGAAAGAAAGGGAAAAGAATGTTATACATCTCCCAATTTATTACCCAAAATAAAAAATGGATCAAGCTCAATTTTTAGTCCCACAACCCTATTTCAAAATCTTTTCTAGGTCAAATCTCTCTATAAAATGACCACTCTTTCTCTCTCTAAATATCCATTATTCATCTATTCCTCCATCTATATCCTTTCATTTTACACACCCATTTTCACCATTCTTCTTCTTCTTCTTCTTCTTCTTCTTCTTTTTTTCCACCATTAATGTCTACAAAGCTTCAAAGTCAAATTTCCTGAGAGTAAAAAGAGAGAAAGATTTTCAAGGAGGGAGTGCTTAATCTAGAAGGAGCAAGTGCTAGATCAACTAAGAAGCGGGGAAGAATCAAGAACGATTGTCATCTTTAGTGTTTGATATATTTTCTCTTTATTTTCTTTATTTCTTTCTTTTTATTGGATGAATAAAATGACTCAAAAACTTGTAAATATGATTTTTGTGGACATGAGTGAGTAGTTTTATAGTAGGAAAAAAACTTTTTGTGTGATATTTATCGATGAAATCTTAAGTGAACTTTTACAATTTATCATGGTAATTAAAAGTTAATTTTTGGCACTTTTTATGATCTAAAGTTGAGTTGTTTGGAAGAACGGTTTGGTTTAAAATATTAGTGAGAGGTGTTGAGATTTGCTATCTTTTGTGATTCATGATTCACATATTACACAAATCATCATCATTTCTCTACTTTTTCTCTTTTGAACTTTTAAAAACAAAATTTTAGTTCTCTTATTTTCTCTTACATTTTGGTTATTAAAACATCATGAACATCTTAATCAACAACTTGCACAAAAAAAACACGAGATTAAAAAGTTAATAATTTAAGGCCTTGCCTCTTTGTGGATCGACACCCTAAACTCTTATACCATATATACATTAAATTGAATTAGGGGACTTACAAATATCTTTGTTAAGTTTTGAATTAAAATGATAAATTCACATTCTTACAAATGGCGCTGTTGCCGGAATGGCGGCTTGCATTAGATGTTTTACTAACGATCTCACGTTTTCTCTAGTGTTTTTATCTTTGTTTGTTTTGAAGGTATATGAGAAGGACTAGGTCACAAGGCGAAGCTCAAATACCTCTAAATCTGGAGATTAACGAGGAGCTTCAAGAAATGAAGAAGAATAAGGGAAGAGGTGCGACGAGTTCTTGACCTCTTCAAGACGAAATTCGAGTGTGGAGGCTTCTCCTTTCTTAGGGTCTCAAGATTCAAAGACTGAGCTACCACTAGTGGAAGAGCCACAAGAACAAGCTCAAGATCTTTTGATCAGTCCCTACATCCAAACTTCATCATCAGGACTTTTTTTATCCATCTAATGACTTAGATTCATCATCATCTTCATCATATCAAGATTTAAAAGTAGAAAAAGAACCTTTCAAAGATCAAAATAAAGTGAAAATGGATGAAGAGAAAATATTAGGCGAACTATTAGCACATAATCTTCAACAAATTCCAGAAAATATTATGATACCCACCGTGTAAAACTTTAAATTAAACCCAGCAATATTAAATGTGTTACTTGTTTTTGAAGGACACAGAAATGACAATCCTTATATACATTTGGGTGAATTAGATTGAAAATGCACGGCTCGCTTTGGTAAAACTACAATATTAAACTCATTCTCTTTTCTCATTCTTTAGAAGATGCTCCAAAAGACTGGCTCAATCACCTACAAGGCGGTCCATTCAAGATTTTCGAGGAGGTGGCACAATACTTTCTCAAGCGCTACTATCCCGATTCACTCACCGCCAAGTTGCGATCCAAAATCACGGGGATTAAGAAAAGGGGTGAGAAAAATCTGTAGGAGTATTACGAACGCTTCATCCATTTATGTGCATCATGCCCTAATACAAATTTGGATGAAACCTCTCTCATCGCCCAATTTCTTGAAGGCATGAACGACCTCGACGCCTGTCTTCTCCAATGTTCACCCGGAGGAAACATCAACCACCTGTCACCCTCCCAAGTGCGAGAACAGATTGTGATGAATGCTAAAGGCATGAGAGGGCGAAGTGGATGAGGTGGACAAGTGAACACTACCAACACGATAGATCTAAAGACAATGGAGTCGCGAATCACCATGAATTTCGAGACGAGATTTAGCCAAATGCTTAATGCGGTTGGTGAAAAAGTTGAACCAAAGAAGTGTGAGTTTTGTGAGAGTACATCGCATTTAACCAATGAATGCGAAACTCTTCAACAAGATGTGAATGCAATGGGGAGTTATGGGGGAAACAAAAGGGGTTATGGGTACCAAAAACCTCAATATTCTTATAACCCTGGAAGAAAACACCCCAACCTTCGTTGGAGAACAGAGGATAATCAACAACATGTTGGGTTTCAGACGTGCATAACGTAGCGAAAAAATAAAAATTTCGTCCAAAACCAATCCGAGGATCCGTGCGTATCGGTTAAATCAAAGAAATAAATCTTAAAGATACCTTTCGGATTGCGCTTAATCCGTGACGCGCAGTCCATGTGTGTTGTCCATGCGTCTCTAAACCGGTTACCGTCCTAACCAATTTTACGTCCGTCTAGGCCATCTAGGTCGGATCGTGCGGAAGTCATCTACCGCACACACAATCAGTCTCCACCAAAACTCTCAACAAACCTTTCTCATTTTCTTAGGCCGAATAGATCACTAGCGCCGAAAGTACGAACGCCTCTACCGGTGTCCACACGAACAAACTTCTTAAAATTGGAAGAAGAACAATATATATGCTGGTAGCTTGTTCTCCTCTTGCATAAGAAAACTCTTCTTATTTTATCTCAAAAAATATGTATATAATTCCTCTCATATAATCGCACTATTTCATTATTGTCATGCAAAAAGAAAGCACCCTTTCATAATTTTGTCATACAAATTAGAAAGTATATTTTCTCTCTTTTGTCTCACAAAAGAGAATGAGAAATAATGAGAGAGAGAATGATGTGTTGTGTTATGAATTTGGAGCCCTCTATGTCCTTATATAGAGGTGAAGAGTCATGTCTCTTCACACTAAAAGATGTGTATGACATCACTCATCATTATCCATATGCCATAATCTAGACTCTTCTATATTACATGATCTTTTGTGCTCATAGTCTTTATATACATATATACCACATCTTATCATATAAGATGACAATATATTTTGTGACATTCTTATGCAACTCATCATAGAAGTGTTTTAATCTTCTTGCCAAGTTGATTTTGTACTTCATTCTTAAATTCTTTGAGCACTTTAAAGGATTCAGACTTGTGCTTCATTAGGTAGATATAACCATATCTACTGAAGTCGTCCGTGAAAGTTATGAAGTACCGATATCCTCATTGGTCCACATATATGAGTTCTAATGAGTCATTGACCCTTTCACCAACTTTTGTGAAGGGTTTCTTAGTCATCTTGCCAAGTAAACAAGACTCGCACGTCTCAAATGATTCCAATTCAAATGAGTCTAAAAGTTCATGAGAGTGGAATTTAGAAATGCGTTTCTCATTTATATTGCCTAAGCGACAGTGCCAGAGGTATGTCGTATTTGAGTCATTCGGTTTGAATCATTTAGTGTTAATATTATATATGGACTTATAATTCTCTTTCTTAAGATCTAGCACGTAAAGACCTCTTTCTAATAAAACATATCTATACAAAAGATTATCCTTTAAGATAGAACAATTATATATTATTCTTAATAACAAATTTATAATCATCCAAAGCTAGACTAGAAATAGAAATAATATTTCTGCTCATAGCAGGTACAAAATAATAATTATTAAGTACTAATACAAGTCCACTAGGCAAAGTCAATAAATAGGTTCTTACGGCTAATGCAGCAACTCTTGCTCTATTTCCCACACGCAGGGTCGACTTTGCCCTTAGCTAATCTTCTACTCCTTTGTAGTCCCTGCACATCATTATAAATGTGAGTACCACATCCGTATCCAATACCCAAGACTTAGGAGTAAGTGAATTAGTTTCAATAATAAAAATACCTGAAGCGGTAGTCACACTACCCTTCTTGATTTCATCCTGATAGAGTTTGCAGTTTATCTTCAAATGGCCAACCTTGTTGCAATGGAAGCAAACACTCTCCTTGTCTTTCTTGATCTTAGGTTTGGGCTACACCTTGCCTTTACCCTTGCTCTTGTTCCCGGCCTTTTTTTACCCTTCTTCTTGTGAACCATTAAGACGTCTTTGACAACATTTGTCTTCATGTCTTCCTGTGCATTCTTAAGCGCCCCATGAAACTTGGTGTTGGATTTCTCCATCTGATGCATATTATAGTTCATGATGAATTGCTTAAAACTAGGAGGCAATGACCCGAGAATTATGTCAACAGCCAATTCTCTAGACATACCTGAATCATGCCTCTTCAATTGATCAAGATAACTCTTCATCTTGAGTACATGAGCACTCACAGATGAACCTTCAACCATCTTCATGTCAGTCAAAGAGACGGTCGCTTTGTAGCACTCAACTCTAACCTGCTCTTGGAATATTTCCTTGAGAGTTAAGATCATATCGTAAGCACCCATGTCCTCCAGTTACTTTTGAAGCTTGAAGGTCGTGGTCACTAGCATGAGACAAGCTATCTCCGTGTCGTCTTTGACGTATTTAGCATATGCATCTCGGGCAGCCCTTGTGGCTCCCTGTTCTGGTTCCTCTGGGTAAGTCTCTTCTATGACATATAGTTTATTGTCAGCCTTGAGAACAATTCTCAGGTTTCTAAACCAGTCAAGGAAGTTAGACCCATTGAGATTATCCTTTTCATGGATAGATCGCAAATTCAACCCAGTTGAATTGTTATTATTTGCCATTATTCTACAAGTTGAAATATAAAGTGTCATTATTATTTATTCATCGGGGTTATTTTGTTTTGGTGTTTCTTATATTGTACTCCCACTATTTTTCTTCAAATCAACCACCTTCAGTACTATTGATTCAGAAACTTCAATTAAAATGAGGTTTCATAATATGCAAAGACTATTATTCTTTAAATATTTCATATAATGGTTTCCACTATTTTTTTAATCAAATCAATAACCCTTAATCGCATTGATTCGAAAGCTTTCAATCCATGAAGTTTCATAGTGAGACAAGATCCATATTTCAATTAAGTCCTAAGTGAGCTTTGGCTCATCGTCTAGAAGTTAACTTCTTTAGGTAGGAATAATTCCAATTGTATCTTATACAACTCTTGAACAACATAGGATAAGCATCATATGCCCGACGTATATATCCTATCGTATGCCCTGAGCCTAAGTCCGACTTGATAGCCCAGTTAAGTCAAACCATGTCTAATCATCGGCAAAATAGTACCCAACACACTCAGCTTTGGCATGACCTATGTTGGCTCCCATTTCCCGCATTCTCTCCTCCTAAGATTGTCCCTATATACCTAGCTTTGGCATGACCTATGCAGGGTCGATCAGAGTATCGAGAGATTTAGATTTAAGGAAGGCACTTCATGACTTAACATTGTTTTGAGGGATTTAATTTAATATTATATGTTATTATGCAATATTCAAAGAACATCACATGTACTAATAGAATAAAGATAATAACAATGATATATCATGGCCTTTTGATCTTTATGAACTAACATAAAGATTTCCTAATATATGTTTCATCTCCATGAAATTTTTCTTAGATTGTATTTGGAAATCTTATCTCCATGTATAGAAATCGATGAACTCTTTCATTGCCATGGTGTGTGGTTTAAAATAAACTTATCATCTTAATGATGTATTCATGATGGACGATGAACTCCTTCATCTCAATGATGTATGTGTTATGCCTAATGAACTCTCTCATTATATCAACACATATTAACAAATATATCAAATATAAACATAATCATATTATGTTTCGATTATTTACCCATTTATAAAATATATATATATAAGGCTTACGAATGCGAAATTCGGGGCGCGGTCATCATTGTCAACATTTGGCAGGTCAAAACTCAATGTTTGATTTGGTCAACATTTGACTCGGTCAACGATCAACATTTGACAATGTCAACAATCAATGGTCAATATTTTGACCAGGTTATGATCAACTTTTGACCAATTTATTGGTCAACAGTCAAGGGGTAAATTAGTGTAGTCAACTGTCAACAATTAACAGTCAATACAATCAACAGTCAACATAGTCCACAGTCAACACAGTGGGTCCACAGTCAACTATCAACATGATCGACATGGTCAACACCTGGTCAACTTTGTCAACACACATTTTTCTACACATTAATACATCATAGGCATCTTTTCATGAATTCAATTCATCACATGCAACTTTTCATGAAATAATGCATCACATGCACCATTTCAAAAAGGCAATTCATGGTATGCACCCTTTCATGAAGACATAACTATTCAAGAGGTCACAACTCTTGCGATTGCACATTTTCGGTCGTACATCTTGGTTGCGCATGTCAATTACACCCGTTGGTCGCACCTCTTGGTCGCAACCGTTTGTCACAACCTATTGGATGTGATATTTGGATCATATCCATTGGTCACACCCCTTGGTCGCACCCTTTGGTCGTACCCATTCGTCGCAACCTTATGGATGTGACATTTTGATCACATCCATTGGTTACACCCTTTAGTCGCATCCTTTGGTTGCACCCATTCGTCGCAACCTTATGGACGTGACATTTGGATCGCATCCGTTGATCACACCCTTTAGTCGCACCCTTTGGTCGCAACCTTTCATCGCGTCTTTTGGATGTGACATTTGAATCGCATCCCTTGGTCACACCCGTTAGTCGCACCTTTTGGTCACACCCATTCGTCGCAACCTTATGGACGTGACATTTGGATCGCATCCGTTGGTCACACCCTTTAGTTGCACCCTTTGGTTGCACTCTCTGGTTGCATCCGTTGGTCGCAACCTTTCGTCGCGTCTTTTGGATGTGACATTTGAATCGCATCCCTTGGTCACACCCGTTAGTCGCAGCTCATGGTCGCAACCGTTCGTCGCAACCATTGGATCATATTCTTTGGTCGCACCTCTTAGACGCAACTCTTGGATCGCATCCTTTAGTCTCACCCCTTAGTCGCATTCCTTGATCGCAACCTTTGGATTGTATTCCTTTGGTTATAACCTTTTGATCATATCCATTGGTCCCACATTTTTTGAGACAACTCTTGACTCATGAATGGATAGACATAGATGCAACCTTTTGATCTGAACGCAACTCTTTACATGCATCTTTTGGACCAACACGATTTGCAAGTTCTACTAATTAATTTGGACGATGTTCGGAATATAGAGTAGTGTCTAATGAGTCACTGACTTGAACATGATTCATGACCATATATAAACACGTGTGCCTTTCATATCTCATATGCTATGGGCCACGAACTCACAGCCATGCATCAATCAAATATACAGTCAAATGTATAAAAAGATTATCAAACATAATCTTTGAATGCATACTTGTGGCACCATTTGATGTAACGCATTTAATTTGGTTCGGATCACATCCCTTTAGTGGTGCCACCATTTGATTTAGATGCAACCGACTTAATTTAATTAGGAGGTTCGAAAGTGTACGCATGATTAGAAAGATGATAACATGTCTATCACGTCTTTAATAACAAATATCCTAATTAGAACATTTCTAATATTAAGTGTTTCCCAAACACAAATATTTGTAGCATGTACACACTTGTAAGAAATATTTTAATATTCAGTATATAAACCGAATATATACATAACATGTACACTTAAAAACATCATATGTTTTTATCAAAAATTTTTAGTCACACCTATTTATCATAAATTTATCATCATGTGAACTCTTTTATAAATATGGTACATTACATGCACATTTTCATGAATTAATACATCACATGCATCTCTTCATGAATACCCAAACATTCACATCCTTTCAATTAAGAAGATTCAACACTTGAATACTTTATATGCAAGCCTTATAATTATAAATCGAAATTATAAATACTATCTAAATAGTATATATCACATATATACTGACTCAATTTAACCGAAACACGCACGTCGCTCTGATACCACTGTTGGGTTTCAGATGTGCATAACGCAGCAGAAAAACAAAAATTTCGTCCAAAACCAATCCGAGGATCCGTGTGTATCGGTTAAATCAAAGAAATAAATCTTAAAGATACCTTTCGGATTACGCTTAATCCGTGACGCTCAAACCATGCGTGTTGTCCATGCGTCTCTAAACCGGTTACCGTCCTAACCGATTTTACGACCATTTAGGCCATCTAGGTCGGATCGTGCGGAAGTCATCTACCGCACACACAATCAGTCTCCACCAAAACTCTCAACAAACCTTTCTCATTTTCTTAGGCCGAATAGACCACAAGCGTCGAAAGTACGAACGCCTCTACCGGTGTCCACACGAACAAACTTCTTAAAATGGGAAGAAGAACAATATATATGCTAGTAGCTTGTTCTCCTCTTGCATAAGAAAACTCTTCTTATTTTATCTCACAAAAGATGTATATAATTCCTCTCATATAATCACACTCTTTCATTTTTGTCATACAAAAAGAAAGCACCCTTTCATAATTTTGTCATACAAATTAGAAAATATATTTTCTCTCTTTTGTCTCACAAAAGAGAATGAGAAATAATGAGAGAGAGAATGATGTGTTGTGTTGTGAATTTGGAGCCCTCTATGTCCTTATATAGAGGTGAATAGTCATGTCTCTTTACACTAAAAGATGTGTATGACATCACTCATCATTATCCATATGCCATCATCTAGACGCTTCTATATTACATGATCTTTTGTGCTCATAGTCTTTATATACATATATACCACATCTTATCACATACGATGACAATATATTTTGTGACATTCTTATGCAACTCATCATATAAGTCGCTAGGATATTCTGCGCTCGTTTCAGTTTGTTCTTTGTGTGTGACCCTGTAGGTTCACTTAATGTTGGCAATAGACTTAACAGACTATAAATCATGAGCGAACTCTAGCAAGCCATCATGACTACCCAATTTAAGTGAATATCGGTGATCCGATTTACCTAATCAACAATCACGTATTTAGTCCCTTTGTCACACGAAATCTATATCGATCATAAGCCATGTAATACGTCATCCTTATATTAATCGAATAATATTTCTTGATCCCAAATTAAACCGAACAAGAACAAATGACATTAATAACTCTTATTAATTCATTTGAGTATGGCCATACATTTCTTCAGTTCAATTCATCAAGAGGCCTAAAGATATCTCTCCCATTTATGAGAGGAACAAATCCCGTCTTGATTGCACTCATCCCTCTACATGATTCATTAAATACCTAATCATAACCGTTATGACTACCCGGTTAAAGGCAGTGTTAGATTATGTTAAAGTATAAAATTACTCATGTTGGAAACCGAGACAATCTCAGGTCAAAAGACTATAAATACTTTATGTTACAAGAATCGCTAATGACGTAAAACATGTAGCATTCTTGTGGCGGGTCAGTCCAGTATATGGTCTCTAACATATACCTATGTTAATGACTTGATAGCTATTTATCCATGATCAGTAAAACATGATCATCAGTCAACTAATATAATGGTGTACATTTATAGCTTGTATATAAATATATATTTATTTATATCCGCAAGTATATTTGTCTCCACAAATATCCTATAAATGACCAGGGACGATTTAGAATAACATTCATAATAATTTATAGTTTTACTATCAAAGTCACGCACTTTGATGACATAAAGCTGAATTGCATATTCATGGTCTATTTTAATTATATTAAAATAACCTATACACACATATTATATGAAATATCTTAGAATAATTATAATGTTTGTTAATTCAATATGTCAACCTAGGTCACAAACACTTTGGTCTAGGGCATAACAACAGCACAACAAATCTCTCAACAACAACCCCAAAGGCAATGACTCTACACCCACCCCAACGCGTAGCCCCAACACTCTCAACCTACTCAAACTCCACCTCAAAACACACAACCATTTTCTTCTGAATCTTCATCTTCAAATTTGGACATGTCCTAACTAATGGCAATGATGCAAGGTCATACGGGACAATTTTTTGGTTTCCAAAACCAGCTCTCAAGTGTGGAAAATAAGCTCATAGGTTAAATCTCGGTAATCTCACAAGATCAAGCAATCCAAAGCCGTCAAATGCAAAACCTTGAGATGCAAGTGAAACAAATCGTAGACGAGGTTAATGTACTAAAGGGACAAGTGGATAACAAACTTCCATCTCAAGGAAGGGGACCAGACACCAAACCCATTCTTGCAATCCATTTGCGAAGCGGGAAGGAGATCGAGTGTCCTAGAGGGGAAAAAGAGATTGTTGTGAAAAGGCGTGAAGAACAAAGGGGTAAAGATGAGGAATTAGGGTTAGATGATGAAAATGTAATTGTGAATGAGAATAAGAATGTAAATGTAAATGTAAGTGTACAGGAAAAAAAGAAAAAGAGGGATAAGAGAAGGAAAAGGGACAAAGGAAAAAGAAACTTTACGTGCCAAAGGCACCATTTCCGTCCCGTTTGGCGGTGAACAAAAAGGCAGAGGCCGAAAAGGACATGCTTGCGATTTTTAAGAAGGTGGAGGTAAACATTCCCATCATTGATGCCGTCGAAAAATCCCCATTGTTGCCAAGTTCTTGAAAAACTTGTGCACAAATAAAAGAAGGTTAAAAGGGGATGAGAAAGTAAACCTCTCGGCCGTTTTAATCCGAGACGCCAGACTTCTCCCAAAAGAAAAAAATCCTAAAATCTTTGCCATTCCCTGCACAATTGGGCACCACCAGTTCGCAAGGTGCATGCTTGACTTAGGGGCTGCGATAAATGTAATGCCTAGGTCCGTTTACAAGACCCTTGACCCATGTAGTTTAAAGAACACTCGAGTCATGGTGACCCTTGCAGACCGCTTTGCAATCCAACCTCTAGGAGTGGTGGAAGATGTGTAGGTCTGGGTGAATGGTTTAGTTTTCCCAGCCAACTTTTACATCATCGAAATGGGAAGCACAACGGATTCGTCTTCCATTCTTTTGGGGAGACCATTTCTTAGAACAACGAAAACTCGAATTGACTGCCATTCGGGTACCTTGTCGATGGAGTTCGACAATGAGAAAATCTCCTTCAACATCTTCGACGTGATAAAATTTCCTGAAGACCACGATGTGTCGAGCATTTCCATCATTGATAAAATTGACGAACTTGTCGACGAACATCTGATAGGGGAGTCTTCTCATTCTTTAAATTCCTTAAATAATTCTTTTGATGAGTTTTGGGATGAATTAGAAAATGTGAACACATTAGAAACCCAAAAGAACGACAATATTTTAGGCAATAAAAGTGACACATTAATACAAGAAGTTGAAAATATAAACTTGCCTAACTCTGAAAAATGCAGGATAAAAAAAGTTTTTTCTTTTTCAAGACCAATAATGACGGAACTCAAGATCTCAGGGGAGCGGACGCCGCCGTCCATCGATAAGGCGCCCTAACTCGAGCTCAAACCTCTTCCAAGTCATCTCAAGTACACATACCTCGGGCCAGATAAAACCTTACCTGTCATCATTGCCTCCAACCTCACATCCGATCAGGAATGGCGCCTGGTGGACGTCTTGGTGAAATACAAGAAGGCGATAGGGCGGACATTGGCCGACATGCCAGGTATCAGTCCTACGACATGTATGCACAAGATCGCCCTTGAGGAAGGAGCCAAGCCCTCATGGGAAGCTCAAAGGCGATTGAATCCTGTGATGATGGAAGTGGATAAGAAGGAGTTGCTTAAGCTCCTTAATGCAGGGATAATATATGCGTGGCCGACTCTGAATGGGTATCACCTATTCACATGGTCCCCAAGAAAATAGGAATTACGATTGTGAAAAACTCGGAAGACGAAAAGTGTCTACACGAGTACAAAATGGGTGGTGAGTTTGCATTGACTATCTCAAACTCAACGCGGCGGCAAAGAAGGACCACTTTTCTCTTCCTTTCATCGACCAAATTCTTGAGCGACTGGCAGGCTGACCCTGTTATTGTGTTTTTAACGGATACTAAGGTTACTTCCAAATCACGATTGATCCCGCCGACCAGCAGTAAACAACATTTACTTGTCCTTTTGGTACTTTCGTGTATCGAAGGGTCTCTTTCGGGTTGTGCAATGTTCCAGGTACATTTCAAAGGTGCATAATTTCTATTATCTCTGAATATATTTCAAACTTTATTGAAGTTTTTATGGATGAATTCTCCATTTATGGCAACTCATGTGATGAGTGTTTAACCAATTTGGGGCTAATAATGGAGAGGTGCATCGAATCTAATCTTGTCTTGAATTTTGAAAAGTGCCACTTCATGGTGAGCCAAGGAATTGTACTATGTCATCTTGTTTTAGAGAATGGTTTGGAGATGGACAAGGTGAAGGTCGATGTAATCAAGTGTAGGATTAGTTAGTGCCCTAGGCCAAATGTATTTGTGCTAGGAAATAGATTATGCATTAAGACATTATTATTTATTCAATAAAGGTTGTTTCTTATATATCTGTGTGTATGGGTTGTGAATGTAAATTTCTTATATCAACCATGAATGTCACTTCAGGTTCACGTTATCAAAATAAGTGATTCTGAAAGTAGGACTGTGAACTAACGAATGACATTATAAACCGTCCCTAGTGATATGTGGGATGTTTATAGAGATAAACATACTTCAAGTAAGAAGCTACATATCTACACTAGTATATTCGCAGACCGGATGATCATGTTCTGCTGATCATGGACATAGGGATGTCAAGTCTGGAATATAGGTTCGTGTTAGAGAACACGTGCTGGACTGACCACACTATGAGAATGTACATGATATATGTCATTAGAGATTCTCATATGAATAGTATGCTTATTTCTACGACCTGAGGTCACCATGGATTCCTGCATGTGGAACTGTATACTTTAATATGATCTTACGTCATCCGTAACGGGATGATTATTATGGTCATCATTAGATATGCACTGAATCATGAGGAGGAATGTGAGTGACCAAGATGGGATTTGTTCCTCTCGACAAGAGTGAGATATCTCTTGGCCCCCTGATGAACTAGGACTGAAGGAAATGCATGGCCATGCTCAAAATGGATTAACATGTGTTGTTAATATCATTTTGTATTTACTCAGTCTAATTCTCGATCAGGAAAGAGACTTTGATCAAACTCAATTATGACATATTACCGTGCCTTATGATCAAGACGTATATCGTAGAACAAAAGGAATAAGCAAATGTCTATTCAAATAAGTTTATGATCACTGATCATTTCATTTAACATGTATAGTCATGACATGAGTCTAGAGGTTACTCATGACTTACAATCTTTAGAAGATCGTTGCCAGTGTTAAATGGAACCTACATGGTCACACAATGAACTCCATTCCTACAGGATGAAAATACCTCAATAACAGTTATACATGTGATGTATAAATGGGCGAAAGAATAAATCAAATATTGGATATTTGATTGTGCTGAAATTACTGTTCACGCGTTCGAACGGAACACATATGGTATGTGCTGACTTGCTTGGCGGACAAGTATCGTTTATATGGAAATGATGATCCGTTCGAAGCAGGAATTACTGTTCACACGGCAGGCATGATTTGTTTCCTTAACGAAAGTTGCTTTTCTTTCACCCCTCTCTCTAGTATAAATAAAGAGGTAGCCCCCTTCTATTCGATACACAATTCAGAAGCCTTAGAAGTCGTCTATTACATAGAAAAGAGAGAGAAAGTTTTGAGAGATTTTCAGAAACTATTTTCGGACTTGTCTAGCCAAGTTCGGTTATTCCGTACGTCTGAAGTTCGCGTGGATACGAGTAGAGGTTCTCTATCTTGAGAACTTGCGAGCGATCGATCTTCATCCCTAGGTGAAGTAAGGAGGAAGGAGAAGGCTGCAAGTCAGAAAAGTTCAGACCGACATCCGTTCTTCGTCTCGCGGATCAGGAAGATCCGAGGTATAAATTTTAATAGTTAATCTCGTAGTTTTATTCTCTTGACGTAGATCCTAGGGCGGGTTAAATCCATAGGTTCCGTTGTGCATGTAACGTACATGGCTGTGGATTTACCAACAGTTCTATCTTAAAGGATAATCTTTTCTATGGACATGTTCTATTAGAAAGATGTCTTTACGTGCTAGATCTTAAGAAAGAGAATTATAAGTCCATATATAAAACTAACACTAATCGATTTAGACCAAATGACTCAAATACGACATACCTCTGGCACTGTCGCTTAGGCCATATAAATGAGAAACGCATTTCTAAACTCCACTCTCATGGACTTTTAGACTCATTTGATTTGGAATCATTTAAGACATGCGAGTCTTGTTTACGTGGCAAGATTACTAAGAAACCCTTCACAAAACTTGGTGATAGGGTCAATGACTTATTAGAAGTCATACATACTGATGTATGTGGACTAATGAGTACGCCGGTTAGATGTGGGTATCGGTACTTCATAACTTTCACGGACGACTTCAGTAGATATGGTTATGTCTACCTAATGAAGCACAAGTCTGAATCCTTTGAAGTGTTCAAAGAATTTAAGAATGAAGTACAAAATCAACATGGCAAGAAGATTAAAGCACTTCGATCTGATCGAGGAGGCGAATATCTGAGTCAGGAATCAATTCAGAGAATGTGGAATAGTTTCACAACTGACTCCTCCAGGAACTCCTCAGTGGAATGGAGTGTCCGAAAGGAGGAATCAAACCTTCTTGGATATGGTTCGATCGATGATGAGTCAAACGAGTCTTTCAATGTCTTTATAGGTTACGGTCTTGAGACTGCCGCATTCATACTGAATATGATTCCATCCAAAGCGGTTCAAAGACGCCATATGAGATGTGGATGGAGAGAAGCCCCAAGTTGTCTTTTCTTAAAATTTGGGGATGTGAGACTTATGTCAAACGACAATTTCCCGATAAACTCGGACCCAAATCTGATAAGTGCATGTTTGTGGGATATCTTAAGGAAACTAAAAGATATTACTTTTACCACCCATCGGAGAACAAAGTGTTTGTTGCTCATAATGGTGTTGGGTTTCTACCATTCATAATGCAGCGGAAAAATAAAAAAACGAAACAAAATCGAATTCGAAACCCAAAAGAAGGATCCGTGAATTACAATTAAATCAAAGAAAAGTTCATAACTTTGTACGTTCGGATTATGCTTAATCCGTGATGATCAAAAACGAATTTGGTTGACGGTTTTCTTTGCCCGATCCAAACCGGTTTCCAAACCGATCCTTTGAATGATTCGCCTAATCAGTCGTCTCACAAACCGATTCTCCAAACAAAAAATCATGGTTTCAACCCAAATCACAAAGATGCCGCACTTCGCTTCGTCCTCTACCGGTATCCACACGAACAACCCCTTTGAACGGATAAAGAACGATATATGCTAGTATTCGTTCTTCATTTCTCTCACAGAAAATAACAAAAGAATAATTTTCGGATTTTTCTCTCCTCTTTTTCTCACAAAAAGATGGACGAAAATATTATACCCTTAATCTGATTTTGGGGTGTCTCTTGTGCCTATATAGTCCATAAGTTTCATATCCTATGTGCATGGTAACTATGTAACCATATATGCAACACACCTTATCATATAAGATGTAGGATTGGATGTGTCAATTGACTATGTAGATCTCCATACAACTTATCACATAAGTTATGATTTTTCTGTTTACGTCTCATTAGTTGTTCTTTGTGTGTGACCCTGTAGGTTTACTTAATGTTGGCAATAATCACAATGGATTATAAATCATGAGCGGCCTCTAGCAAGACATCATGATTACCCAAATTAAGCAAGTATACATGATTCGATCAAACCTAATTTATGTCATGCATTGTATCCTTTTGTTACACGATATCTATATCGTCCATAAAGCATGGTATGTGTCAACCTTATGTTGGTCGATAAATATTTCTTGATACCGAATTTGATTGAACATGAAATGACATTAATAACTCCTTATTAATTCACTTGAGCACGACCGTGCGTTTCTTCAATCAAATCATCAAGAGGCCTAAAGATATCTCTCTCAATTTATGAGAGGAACAAATCCTATCTTAATTAAACTCTTTCCTCCGCACAATTCATTATATACCTAATTATAATCTTTATGATCGCCCGGTTAAAGATGATGTTAGACTATATTAAAGTATAAAATTTATCATGTAGGAAACTGAGATAATCTCAAGTCTAAGGATTACAGATACATTCTTTACCGAGAATAACTAATGACACGAACCATGTAGTATTCTCAAGGTGGGTCAATCCAAGTATATGGTCTCTAACATATACTTACGTTAATGACTTAATAACTCTTATTCATGATCGGAAAACGTGACCATCAGTCAACTAACATACTGATGTCCATTTATAGCTTATCATAAAGTATGTTTGTCTCACAAACATCCTATGAATGATCAGGGACGGTTTAGAATATCATTCATAATACTTTATAGTTTTACTATCAAAGTCACATACTTTGATGATATAAAGTGAATATCATATTCAAGGTTCATTTTAGTAATAAGAATAAAATAACCAATACGCATTTATTATATAAAATATCTCTAAATAAACACAATGTTTGTTTAACATAATCCATACATCTAGGTCTCAAATATATTGGCCTAGGGCATACTACTAACAATCTCCCACTTGCACTAGGCCGAATCTAACAAGTATCTAATACCCATCGACCTAGCATGACCCTCATGCTTTGCTTGAGAAAGTGGTTTAGTCAACGGATCGGCAACATTATCATCACCATCAACTCTGCATATTTTAATATCTCCTCTCGCAATGATCTCCCTGATCAAATGGAAACGTCGAAGTATGTATTTGGTTCTCTGATGCGATCTTGGTTCCTTTGCTTGCGCGATTGCCCCATTGTTGTCACAATAAAGATCCACAGGATTTGCTATACTGGGAACCACACCGAGTTCTTCAATGAACTTCTTCATCCAAACTGCTTCCTTAGCTGCTTCTGAAGCTGCTATGTACTCCCCTTCTTGTCGTAGAATCCGCTACAGTGTCCTGTTTGGAACTTTTCCAACTTATTGCACCTCCATTCAAACAAAACACATAACTAGATTGCGATCTAAAATCATCATTGTCGGTTTGAAAGCTTGAGTCCGTGTAACCTGTTACAACTAGCTCACTTTCAAATCCTCCATAAACCAAGAATGAATCCTTAGTTCTTCTCAAGTACTTCAGAATATTCTTAACTGTTGTCCAGTGACTTTCACCGGGATCAGATTGATATCTGCTAGTTACACTTAATGCATATGATACATCTGGTCTAGTACAAGCATGGCATACATGATAGATCCAATAGCCGAAGCATACGGGATTTTATTCATGCGATTTCGTTCTTCCTGATTAGCAGGACGTTGAGTCTTACTCAATTTTATGCCATGTGACATTGGTATGAAACCTCTTTTCGAATCATCCATTCGAAATCGTGTCAACACTTTGTCAATATAGGTACTTTGACTTAGACCTATGAGCCTCTTAGATCTATCTCTATAGATCTTAATGCCGAGTATATAAGCGGCATCTTCTAGGAACTTCATTGCAAAAGACTTTCCTAAAAATGTCTTAACATTTGTTAAAGTCGAAATGTCATTTCCAATGAGTAATATATCATCTACATAAAGTACTAGAAAAACTATTGCGCTCCCACTAACCCTCTTGTAAACACAAGGTTCATCTTCATTTTTGATAAAACCAAAACCTTTGATTACTTCATCAAAACGAAGATTCCAACTCCGAGATGCTTGCTTTAATCCGTAAATGGATCGCTGTAATTTGCAAGACCTTATCGAATTCTTAGGATCAACAAAACCCTCGGGTTGTGTCATATACACATCCTCGAGTAAATTTCCATTAAGAAAAGCTGTTTTGACATCCATTTGCCATATCTCATTGTCATAATACGCAGCTATGGCAAGCAGAATTCCAATCGATTTAAGCATGAAAACTGGTGAGAAAGTTTCATCATAGTCTATACCATGAGTTTGTCGGAAACCTTTCACAACAAGTCTCGCTTTATAGGTATGCACATTTCCGTCCATCTTAGTTTTCTTTTTGAAAACCCATTTACACCCAATGGTCTTAGAACCTTCAGGTGAATCAATTAGGTTCCAAACTTGATTATCATACATGGACTGCATCTCAGTTTTCATGGCTTCTAACCATTTATGAGAATCAGGATCCTTTATAGCTTCTTGGTAAGATGTGGGTTCATCATCTATGAGCGCCACATTTCTATCATCAGTCACGAGAAATCCATATCTCTCGGGCTCATGACGAACTCTACCAGATCTACGAGGAGTATCTTGTGTTTCAAGACCGGACTCGTCAACTCTTGAAGAGACTTGTGGATCTTTCAATGGCTGTTCATTGCTAATTAGTGGATCTTGAATTACTTCAAGGTGTACTTTATTCCCACTAGTTCCTTTAGAAATAAATTCTCTTTCCAAAAAGATACCATTTCGAGCAACAAACACTTTGTTCTCGGATGGGTTATAAAAGTAATATCCTTTAGTTTCTTTAGGATATCCCACAAATAAGCATTTATCAGATTTCGGTGTTAACTTGTCAGAAATTTGACGCTTCACATAAGCTTCACAACCCCAAATCTTTAGAAAAGACAATGTGGGACTCCTCCCAATCCATATCTCATATGGAGTCTTTTGAACAGCTTTTGATGGAAATCTGTTTAGTATGAACGCGACAGTCTCAATGGCATAACCCCAAAAGGATATCGGAAGATTTGTTTGACTCATGATAGACCGAACCATATCTAGTAAAGTTCGGTTTCTCCTTTCCGAGACACCATTCCATTGAGGTGTTCCAGGAGGAGTAATTTGTGAAACTATTCCACAATCTTTAAGATGATTGTCAAACTCTAGGCTTAAATATTCGCCACCTCGATCTGATCGAAGTGCTTTTATTTTCTTACCTAGTTGGTTTTCTACTTCACTTTTGAAAATTTTGAACAATTCAAAAGATTCGGATTTATGTTTCATTAAGTAAACATATCCATATCTACTTAAGTCATCAGTAAAAGTAATGAAGTATCGAAAACCACCTCTAGCTGGTGTGCTCATTGGTCCGCATACATCTGTATGTATGAGATCCAATAACTCACTTGCCTTCTCACCTCTCTTTGTGAAAGGAGCCTTTGTCATCTTACCTAATAAACAAGATTCGCACGTCTCAAATGATTCTAAATCAAATGAGTCTAAAAGTCCATATTGGTGGAGTTTAGAAATACGTTTCTCATTTATGTGTCCTAGACGACAATGCCGAAATATGTCGGATTCAAATCATTAGTTTTAAATCTCTTTGTATTAATGCTATAGATAGACTTGTAATGTTCATGATCAAGATTTAAAACATAAAGACCATTTTCTAATTGACCATTCGCATAGAAAATATTTTCTTTACTTATGGTAAAGTTATTATTCTCAATAACAAACTTAAAACCATCCAAAAACAATCTCGACACAGATACAATATTCCTGTTCACAGCAGGTACATAGTAGCAATTATTTAAATTTATTACAAGTCTAGATGGTAAAGATAATAAATAAATGCCCACGGCTAATGCAGCAACTCTTGCTCCATTTCCCACCCGCAGGTCCACTTCACCTTTCGCTAATCTTCTACTCCTTTGCAGCCCCTGCACATTATTACAAATGTGAGTACCGCATCCGGTATCTAATACCCAAGATGAGGAAGTAGATAAATTAATTTCAATAACATTAATACCTGAAGTAGTAGTCTCACTACTCTTCTTCTTCTTCTTTAGATCCTCCAAGTAGGCCTGACAATTTCTCTTCCAATGGCTTGGTTTGTTGCAGAAGAAACAAACACCCTCCTTGGGTTTCTTGCTCTTAGGTTCGGACAATACCTTGCCCTTACTTTTTCCTTTGACTTTGCCCTTGAATTTTCTCTTTTGACCCTGGCCTTTCTTGAACCAAGAGAACATCATTGACAACATTTGTCTTCATAGTCCCCTCGAAGTTCTTCAGCATGCCGTGCAACTCCGTGATACTCTTGTCCATGTTATGCATATTATAGTTCATTATAAATGGCTTGAAATTCGGAGGAAGAGACCTAAGGATCAAATCGGTAGCCATCTCATTGCCTACCTTTGCCCCTAGTTTCTCAAGATGATCAAGGTACCCCTTCATTTTCAGAATATGAGCACTCATCGAGGAGTTGGGAACCATCTTACAACTTGCTAATGCACAATGTGCATTATACCTCTCATTTCTAGCTTGCTCTTGGAACATTTCCTTGAGCTGTGCCAACATTGGAAATGCCTCTAAATTTTCAAACTGCTTTTGAAGATTGACATCCATGGTGGCTAACATGAGATATGCCACATCATTAGAGTCGCTTGTATGCTTGGCATAAGTATCTATTACTTCCTGATCAACATCATTAGCGGGCTGGTTAGGAATGGGCCTTTCAAGGACATAGTTTTTCCTTTCTTGTTTGAGAACAATTCTCAAATTTCGATGCCAGTCGAGGAAGTTTTTCCCATTGAGCTTGTCCTTCTCAAGGACGGATCGCAATGTTAAAGTTGATGTGTTGTTTGTTGCCATTTTCTACACAGAATTAAATGCAGGTTTATATTAATATGTGATTTGAGATATTTTAATATAATTTTAACTCCCACTATTTTATTCAAATCAATAACCCTCAAATGTATTGATTCGGAAATTTTAACTTTAAATTTCATAGTGGGCCAAGATCCATATTTCATCAAGTTCCAAGTGAGATTTGGCTCATCGCCTAGAACCTAATTATTTAGGTAGGAACGTTTCCAATTGTATCTCATACAACTCTCGTTTAATCCATAGGATGAGCATCATATGCTCGGCGTATGCATCCTATCATATGCCCCGAACCCAAGTCTGACTTGATAGCTCAGTTGAATCTAACCATGTCTAAATATCGAGAATCACCATTTCTCGCTTCTTATCACCCTAAGATTATGCTAATTCACTATGCTTTGGCATACCCAAATTTTGCATGATCGAAGGGATAATAAGTATAGATACATGGGAGGCATTTCTATGATTCAATATTATATGAGGGATTGTTATGTTTAATATTTTGTTTTGTTGTTTTATTTTATCATGTATTTCATCACAGAACATCACATGCACAGATAAAACAAATATGATATGATATAACATGGCCTTGATGATCTAAATGAGCCAATCATTAAGATCATTTCCTAAGATACATTCAACCACAAGGCATCGATGAACTCCTTCATCTCCATGATGTGTATGAGGTGGACGGTGAACTCCTTCATCTCCATGATGTGTATGAGGTGGACGGTGAACTCTATCATCTCCATGATGCGTATGAAGTGGATGGTGAACTCCTTCATCTCCATGATGTGTATGATCGTGGTAGTTATATTATATATAAAATGAACGGAACCATGCCCGTCACAATTAACCATCAAAATAAATTACATCACATCAACCAAGAACGGAACCATGCCCGTTTTTACATACATACATATATTACACACATCACATCATCACACACAAATCACAATCATGCATCACATATCTAATAGGCCATGTTATATGCATTATGTTGTACTTTAAACCATTTTATGAAATATGTATAAGGCGTTACGAATATGAAATTTGGGGTCTACGATTAATCTATGTGTGAGTGCGGGGTTCGGGGCGGGCGGGGTCAAGGGGCAGCGCCTCTGAAGAAATTTTATTTTATATAGTGCCGAAACTCAAAATTTCTTTAAAAAAAAAAACTTGATGTGTTGAATACATCTTTTCAAAATTTATTTAGTGTATCATATACGTAGTTTCGCACCTTTTCATAAAATTTAGACACCCATCCGAAGGTTATGATACATCACATGCATCCCTTCATGACATACCCAAGGCACCCTTTCAATCATGTCGCAACCTTTCATAATCAAGATACATCACATGCACCCTTTCATGAAGTCGCATCCTTTCATGAAATCTCAACCTTTCATGATCAAGATACATCACATGCACCCTTTCATGAAGTCGCATCCTTTCATGAATTCGCAACCTTTCATGATCAAGATACATCACATGCACCTTTTCATGAAGTCGCATCCTTTCATGAAATCGCAACCGTTCATGATCAAGATACATCACATGCACCATTTCATGAAGTCGCATCCTTTCATGAAGTCGCATCCGTTCATGATCAAGATACATCACATGCACCCTTTCATGAAGTCGCATCCTTTCATGAAATCGCAACCGTTCATGATCAAGATACATCACATGTACCCTTTCATGGAGCCTTCTTGGAAAGAGAGTTTGTCTCTATGAGAAGCAGTGGGAGCAAAGTAGAACTCGAAGAAATTCGAGACCCACCTATAGAGGCAGAACCTATGATGGAGGAACAAAGAAGCTCTCAAGGAGTTGGTGAGCTTGAAACACAACAGACTCAACGTAGATCTAGTAGGATTCATCATGAGCCCGAGAGATACAGATTTCTCGTGTCTAATGATGATGATGTGGCATTCATAGATGATGAGCCCACGTCCTACCAAGATGCTATCAAGAGTCCCGACTCTCAGAAATAGTTAGAGGCCATGAGAGCCGAGATGCAATCCATGCAAGACAATCAAGTTTGGAACTTGATTGATCCATCTGAAGGCTTGAAGACCATCGGATGTAGGTGGGTCTTTAAGAAAAAGACTGACGTGGATGAAAAGGTACAAACCTACAAGGCAAGACTTGTGGCGAAAGGTTTCAAACAAGTTCATGCTATTGACTATGACAAAACTTTATCACCTGTAGCTATGCTTAATCCATCAGAATTATATTAGCCATAGCAACATATTATGACTATGAAATATGGCAAATGGATGTCAAAACAGCTTTGTAAATGGAAATCTGACCGAGGACGTGCATATGATGCAACCCGAGGATTTTGTCGATCCTAAGAATTCTGGTAAGGTTTGCAAGCTTCAGAAACCCATCTATGGATTGAAGCAAGCGTCTCGAAGTTGTAATCTTCATTTTGATGAAGACATCAAAAGTTTTGGTTTTACCAAAAGTGAAGGTGAGCCTCGTGTTTACATGAAGTTTAGTGGGAGCACGGTAGTATTCTTGGTACTTTACGTAGATGACATATTACTCATGGGAAATGACGTCCCAACATTATTGAACGTCAAGAAATGGTTGGGAGATAATTTCTCGATGAAAGACCTAGGAGAAGCCTCCTACATGCTAGGAATCAGGATCTATAGAGATTTATCTAGAAGGCTTATAGGTCTGAGTCAAAGTACATACATAGACAAGGTCATGAAACGGTTCAGAATGGTATGTGCTGTTTTACTTGGAGGACAAGCATCATTTATATGGAAACGATGTCCGTTCAAAGCAGGAATTACTGTTCACGTGGCAGGCAGGATTTGTTTCCTTAACGAAAGTTGCCATTCTTTCACCTCTCTCTCTAGTATAAATAAAGGGGTAGCCCCCTTCTATTCGACACACAATTCAAAAGCCTTAGAGGCCGTTTATTACATAGAAAAGAGAGAGAAAAGTTTTGAGAGATTTTCGGAAAAGTATTTCCGGACTTGTCTAGCCAAGTCCGGTTATTCCATACGTCTGAAGTTCACGTGGATACGAGTAGTGTTTCTCTATCTTGAGAACTTGCGAGCGATCGATCTTCATCCCTAGGAGAAGTAAAGAGGTCGCGAGTCGAGCTTCAGCGTGGAGAAGGTTGTAGGTCAGAAAAGTTCAGACCAACATCTGTTCTTCGTCTCGTGGATCAGGAAGATCCGAGATATAAATTTTAATAGTTAATCTCATACTTTTATTCCCTTAACGTAGATCCTAGGGCGGGTTAAATCCATAGGTTCCGCTGCGCATGTAACGTATATGGCTGTGGATTTCCCAACAGTTCTATCTTAAAGGATAATCTTTTCTATGGAAATGTTCTATTAGAAAGAGGTCTTTACGTGATAGATCGTAAGAAAAAGCATTATAAGTCCATATATAACATTAACACTAAACGATTTAAACCAAATGACTGAAATACGACATACCTCTGGCACTGTCGCTTCGGCCATATAAATGAGAAACACATTTCTAAACTCCACTCTCATGGACTTTTAGACTTATTTGATTTGGAATCATTTGAGACGTGCGAGTCTTGTTTACGTGGCAAGATGGCTAAGAAACCCTTCACAAAAGTTGGTGAAAGGGTCTATCTAGAACTTTTATTCCCTTAACGTGGATCCTAGGGCGGGTTAAATCCATAGGTTCCATTGCGCATGTAACGTACATGGCTGTGGATTTCCCAACATCAAGACGTTACCTTACCCTTGAAATGTGAAGGACGTGCGCTCATTCTTGGGCCACGCAGGCTTTTACAGGCGCTTCATACGCGACTTTTCAAAGATTGCGCAACCAATGTGTCGCCTTCTCCAAAAAGATGCCAAATTCGATTTTGACGACGCGTGCAAGGAGGCTTTCGATATCCTGAAGGAGAAGTTGTACACCGCCCCGATAATCTAACCATCCGACTAGAATCTCCCATTCGAGATCATGTGCGATGCGAGTGGATTGAGCGTTGGTGCCGTCTTGGGCCAACGGGTCAGTAATGATCCTCACATTATTTACTACACTTCTAAGACACTTGAGGATGCACAACGTAATTACATGACCACCGAAAAAGAATTATTAGCTATTGCATATGCCTTGGAAAAATTCCGATTCTATTTGGTCGGAACAAAAGTGGTTGTGTTTTCAAATCATGCAGCGCACTGAAGTACTTGATTAAGAATTCAATGTAGAAATCCGAGACAAGAAAGGCGCAGAAAACCTCATTGCCGATTAACGAGTTATTTCCTAACGAGCACCTCTATGCAATCTAGGCGAGTACACCTTGGTATGCGGACATCATCAACTTTTTGGAGACGGGACAAATGCCGAACACGCTCTCTCGCGCTCAAAAGAACAAACTCAAGAATGACTCGCGCTACTATTTTTAGGAAAATCCGGTCCTATACAAAATCTGCTCCGATAAAATGGTACGCAAATGCGTGACTAATTGTGACTTCGACTCAGTATTATCTTTCTGTCACTCTTTAGAATTTGAGGGCCACTTTGGAGCCCAATGCAAAAGCCACAAAGTGCTCCAAAGCAGTTTATATTGGCCAACGCTTTACAAAGATGCTCATTCATTTGTAAAAAGTTGTGAGAATTGCCAAAGAACGGGGTAATCTAACCTACAAAAGCGAAATGCCTCTCAAATCTTTACTATTTTCTGAGCTTTTCGATGTCTGGGGGATAGATTTCATGGGCCCTTTCCTTCAATCGAATGGTTATTTGTACATTCTTGTGTGTGTCGACTACGTGTCTAAGTGGGTTGAGGCAATACCAACAAGAGATGCCAACTAAAAATAGTGATCGAGTTCCTTAAAAAGAATATCTTTCAGTGTTTTGGAGTACCTAAAGCTATCATTAGTGATAGTGGCTCTCATTTCAACAACAAATACCTCAAATCACTTTTGAAAAATTATCATGTTCAACATCATGTCTCGACTGCATACCATCCCCAAACTAATGGCCAATCTGAAATCTCTAATCGTGAAATAAAAACAATCCTTGAGAAAGTGGTTAATCCATCTCGCAAGGATTGGAGTCAAAGACTTGGGGATGCATTATGGGCCTATCGTACCGCATACAAGATACCGATAGGGATGACTCCTTTCAAACTCATGTATGGAAAGAGTTGTAATTTACTGATAGAAATTGAGCACAAAGCTTTTTGGGCAATCAAAAAAGTCAATCAAGATTACCCAAAAGATGCAGTATTGAGCATAAACCGACTCAACAGACTGACCGTGAAGGAAATATCCAGTCTAGGGCATAAAGAAGAGAGAGACAGAGGGAGCGATGGTTTGATGAGCAAGAATTGGAGGAAGCGACAAAAGCAGCGAAAGAAAATGAAGGATGAGCGAAAACGCGTCGGGCTCGAGACGTTAAACGGGAGTGCTAGCGAGAGGCAACTCGATGTCAGGTTGTCATTTTCTTTTATTTTTTATTTTTACTTTCACAAAATTTCTTAACCCACACTTGAACTTGAAAAGGTTTAAGTGTGGTGAGTGGGGTTTTGTAACTTTTTGTGTCAAAAAAAACAAAAAAAATAATAAATAAATCAAAATCAAAATGAAATATTTAAAAATACAAAAACAGTGAAAAAACTCTAAAAATCCATAAATTTTTTTGTTTTCAATTTACCTTTCTTATTTTTATAAATAAACTTATCTTGTTTGGATTTGTAAATATTAAAATGATTTTAAAAGAAATGTGAGAAAAAGGGTTTTGAAAAGAAAATGTTTTTGAAACCGAGTCATTCAAGCAACGAGTTTTTGAAAAGTATAGGGTTTTGGAAAATGATGAATAATTTTTGAAAACTTTTAAAGCATATTAAATTATTTGCCATAATATTTTTCATTCCATCCCATTCCATCTATACTATCCATATAAAGTCCATTAATAGATTGAAAATTTCATAATGTGTTCATCTCCTCACTATTTTACGACAAGATATAATGTTTTCCATCTTTAGTACCATATTGAAATTTTCGAAATTAACTCTATCTTTTACACCATGGTTTTGGAAAATATCTTGATTTTAACTAACCTTTCGGGCCTGTTAATAACATGTGCGACCGGTTTCTAAATTCAGAGAAAATAAATTTTTGGCCCTATATATTATCTCCCAAGCCCGGTATATTATACCCTATCCCATTATAAATAAATAAACGGGATTAGAAACAAACAAAAAATTCAAGTGTTAAAAAGCACAACTTTTCTCTCGAGAATTGATTCTTGGATATCGTATCAGACTTTTAACTTGTTTGGGGCTAAAGTAAAAATCGAGTTGAAACTTTGGGGTAAAATTTAGTAGGTTAAAGTATAAAAACAAAATTCTTAGGGTAATAGCGTTTGGAAAGTGGATAATTGGGATAAAAAATTGGCAAGTTGAAATGACCTTGAGGTTTTAAAATTATTAATGGGCATTCACCGACATTCGTGTATTATTATAAAACTCGACTAATAATATGGCAATAATTTAATCTCTTTTCAAATGAATTTAAAATGATTCTAAAAACTCTAAAACTTGATTTAAATTTATACTTGAGGGCAAGCTTGGTTTAAGTGCGATGAGATAGTAATGTGTATTTTTATACATATTTTTAGGATTTTTATCATGAAAAAATCACCCTTAAATTACATAAAATGTTAGAAAAATATTTGAAATTACTAAAAATTACTTTTGAAACCCTTAAACACTTTTGTGTGAATTTTTTTCAGGTAAAAAGACCAAGAAAGGGATATTTGGAGGATTTGGTGAAAAGTCAACTCCGAATAAAGGACCGATCTGCAAATTCTGGGCCAAAGATTGCCGAATTCTTAAGAAGTCTCTGCAAAAACCCTACACATAACTCTCCAATTCTCTTATAACCCTTATCCATCAACCATCCAAGCGAAAACCTACAAAATCCATAAAAAGTCAAAAATTCAAACCCGAGAAATCGCCAAGTTGACCAAAAATCAACTATTCCAAAAGGAGTCAAACTGGGTACTAGATCGAAGAGCATGACGAGAGGAATCCAACGGTATAAACCTCATGAAAAAATGCCTTATAGAACTTCGAGAAATCACAATTGAAGATCTAGTCAACTCTAGTCAAAGTCAACCTTTTGATAAGTCAACCCTTCTCAGAACCAATAACGATGAGACACGTGTCCCATAATTCACTTCAGAAATAAATCAACGCAAAAATCAAGCCGTACGAAGATTATTTTTTGGCAAATTAGGAAGTAATGCGTGGCTTGAATGGATAAAAATCCGATCAGACGAGACACGTGGCAGAATTTGACTGGGGAGTATCACTAAACTGACCCGTACAAGGCTCATTACGAGATAATATGGGCCAGATGCGTGGCAAGATTATCTTCGCAAAATGTTTTTTCGAAATTCAGCCAAAAAATCATTTCTTTGGTTTGAATCATTTATGGGTTAGAAGGAAACTGGACTGTCAAGTGAGAAGAAACGGAGAACGCGCGTGGAGAATATTCGGCAGAGTCAGTGTTCTTGCCACGAAACAATTCGAGATGACCCAACCTATGAACGACGCGTATCATCACACGTTTTCTCAACAGAGAAGCACGCATCGCCTCCAGTTTGAAGTGAAGTAGATACCTCCGTTTCCATGAAAATGCATGAATTGGCAGGAATTCGATGGTCCATTAGAGAAAACTGCAGGCGAATTCCACGCGTTCTTCTGCAAGAAGGTTCAAAGAATATTAGTATGAGATTCAGATCAGGCCAGTGAGAGTGTGACGCGTGGCTCCTTATCCCAGAATTTGAGTTGTGTTAGTATGAGGATTCCAGTTTCCACCACTCGTCCTACGCCACATGTTCAAATGCGTTTTCAAAGATTCTGTTGACATGTATGCATGGCAATCTCTGGTCTGGTTCGCTGGTTTAGATTTAAGAATTTAGTATGGACAAATCCGGATGTGCCACGTGTATAGTCAGTTGAATTCGGATGAGGTTAAGGGAAATTGATAAATGCACCCAGAAAATTACACCCAAGTAGTATTTGTATAGAAAGAAAGGGAAAAGAATGTTATACATCTCCCAAATTACTACTCAAAACCAAAAACGGATCAAGTTCAATTTTTAGTCCCACAATCCTATTTTCAAATTATTTCTTGGTCAAATTTCTCTATAAAATGACCACTCTTTCTCTCTCTAAATATCCATTATTCATCCATTCTTCCATCCATATCCATTCATTTTACACACCCATTTCCACCATTCTTCTTCTTCTTCTTCTTCTTCTTCTTCTTCTTCTTCTTCTTCTTCACTATTAATGTCTACAAAGCTTCAAAGTCAAATTTCTTGAGAGTAAAAAGAGAGAAAAATTTTCAAGGAGAGAGTGCTTAATCTAGAAGAAGCAAGTGCTAGATCAATCAAGAAGAGGGGGAAGAATCGAGAATGATTGTCATCTTTAGGGTTTGATCTATTTTCTTTATTTCTTTCATTTTATTGGATGAATAAAATGACTCAAAAATTTGTAAATATGGTTTTTGTGGACATGAGTGAGTAGTTTTATAGTAGGAAAGGACTTTTTGTGTGATATTTGTTGATGAAATCTTAAGTGAACTTTTACAATTTATTGTGGTAATTAAAAGTTAAATTTTGGCACTTTTTCATGAGAAGTAAAGTTGAGTTGTTTGGAAGAACGGTTTGGTTTAAAATATTAGTGAGAGGTGTTGAGATTTGTTTGAGTAAAAATAACTTGGATGAGTTTTTCTTTCATTCAAATATGGGTTGAATCAAGTATAAGAGCAACTTAAAAGTGAAAGTTTTTTAGTGGATCTGGTATTTGATGAATTTATCGATTGATTTTTGAAATGTGATTAGTTAAAACTTGCTTTTAAATACTATTTAATTAATTTACTATTTTTTCTGATTCATGATTGACATATTACACAAATCGTCTTCATTTCCCTACTTTTTCTCTTTTGAAAATTTAAAAACAAAATTTTAGTTCTCTTATTTTCTCTTGCATTTTTCTTATTAAAACAACATCAATATCTTGATCAACAACTTGCACAAAAGAAACACGAGATTAAAAAGTTAATAATTTAAGGTCTTACCTCTTTGTGGATCGACACCTAAACTCTTATACCACATATACATTGAATTGATTTAGGGGACATGAAAATATCTTTGTTAATTTGTGAATTAAAACGACAAATTCATTTTCTTACATGCATTCAAACAAAGACTTGACGAAAACCTCTTCGAAGCCTAGGAGAGATTCAAAGACTTACTTCGATCATGTCCTCATCACAAACTGTAGTTATGACTGCTGATCCTGAACTTCTTCCCAGGGTCGACTTTGTTGCCAACAATACCCTACAGACGGTCACAAGAGGAGATTTTTTGGAAAAGGTTCCGGATGAAGGCTTCGCGATAATAAAGAATGTGGCAAAAAACTCTTGGGTGGATGAGTGAGCAGCCAAACCAAAAGGAGTATACGAAGTAGATGCATCCACATCCCTGGAAGCCTATATACATGCCATTACGAAATAAGTGGAGCAGTTAGCTTCGTCATTGATATTCAAATAAAACACAATTCAAGAAGCAGTTGCTCAGGTGAACAATTCTAATTTATTGTTTTATTTTGTGGGAATTTAGGACGCACCGGGAATAATTCTTGCACATGCACAACTCGTTGAAGGAGAATAAATAGAAACATGTAATGCAATAGGGACAAATTATGACTTAGGTAACACCTATAACCCGAATTGGAGAAATCATCCTAATTTGCAATGGAGAACAAACCAACCCACACAATCTCAAAACAACAATGACAACAATAACAACTATAATAACGCCAACCATAACAACCTTAATAATCAAAACAATAATAGGTCATCTTTCTACCAAATAGTATTCCAATTCATGAAAGACCGAGGTAAAATTAATCATGAGCTAACCCATATGGTCGAGAAAATAGAAATTTTTGAGTGGTTTAACAGCTAAGGTGGACTCACTAGTGGTGAGCAAAAAGATGCTAGAGAGACAAATTGTGCAATACGCAAGTGAAGCATTCAAGTAAGAAGGGTAGTTCCCAAGTCAACCTCAAAACCCGTTGGAGCAAGTGAAATTGATCCAAACCATAAGCGGCATGAGACGGAAGACCCGAAGATGCCAGAAGAGATCAAAAACTCCGAATCGAAGAAGAAACTCTGCCAATCGTGGAAGCCGATAGGCCGAAGCCACAACCTTGCCAAACCGAGACCGCCCAGCTGGAAATGTTAGGGATCGTCGAGAGCCACATAGATATGGATATCTCGTGACTCATGACGAGGATGTGATGCTCATAGATGATGAGCCCACATCCTATCAAGAAGCTATGTCGAGTCCAGATTCTCACAAATGGGAAGAAGCAATGAAAGCTGTGATGTAATCCATGTACGAAATGAAGTTTGGAACTTGATTGATCCACCAGAAGGCTTGAAGACCATCGGGTGCAAATGAGTTTTCCAAAAGAAAACTAACATGGATGGAAATGTGCATACTTATAAAGCACGGCTCGTGGCAAAGGGTTTCAGATAAATCTATGGTATAGAGTATGATGAAACTTTCTCGTCAGTCGCCATGCTTAAATCAATCAGAATTTTACTTGCCATAGCTGCATATTATGTCTATGAAATATGGCAAATTGCGTTAAGCGGGATATGGTCTATAGTGGGCAATGGCTTCCATACCAGTGAAAGTTCAAAAGCTTACTGCATGAGTCAATAGTGAACATTTGACGATTAGTCTTGGGTGGCACTCGTCTTTCTTGAAAGGGATGGGCGAAAACGTTTGAGGCATCTGAATGCGTTCTTTGGCATCTTAAGCACCTTGTGTATTCCTTCCAAAAGGGGAAAGGCAAGCCATCTGCCTGTGGAAATAATACCCGTAATAGACCCCTAGTTGTGAAGTAGTGGGTTTGCTATTTTCATTTCTCCATTGGGCCTGCCATCTAGAGTTGAGTTCCTCTTTTGCCTTGACTTTCAAGTAGAAGTCCCTTCCGTTTGAGGATTGACTCGAGTGTGTATATCGACTAGTGATCCGGTTCCATAGTCTAATCTTTTGATACGAAATTTCCAATATAGCCTTGCTGGATGAGACTTCCATCCGTCAATCAGGCGTAGAGCAAAGGGGAACCGAACCCCGCAATGATTATAAGAGCCCAGCGAGTCTTCGCACTAGAGCGAGCAACCCTGTCTCTTTCTTGCTCTTCCAAGATAGTTGAGAGTCACCAAGAAAACGCAAAGCCATAGTAGAGCGACGATCGTAACATCACCGATTAATACCGACTTTTTGAGGTGGGGCTGCCTTTTGCCCTCCTTATCAAGTCCGATACGAAATCTCAATCAAAAGCGATTGAGAGTGGATTTCGTTCGATAGTGTCGAGAAAGAAGGTATTAGCCACCGGTGACCTTACTTTAAGCCCATTGGGTAGTGCTTCCTCTCTTTCTCTGAACCTCGAACCAAAAGAGATCTCGCCATCTCGACTAAGAGTTCGATCGAAAAGTCAACCGAACTTGTAAGACGAAGGAACCGAGTGCCGAAAAAAACCGGTTTCTTAAGGCTTCAAACTACTAATCATTAAGTCAGACTACTATGAAAGTCAAAATAGCGTTTCTAAATGGAAACTTAACCGAGGATGTATAGATGATACAACCCGAGGGTTTTGTCGAACCAAATAATTCTGGAAAAGTTTGCAAGCTTAAGATATCCATTTATGGATTAAAATAAGCATCTCGTAGCTGGAATCTTCATTTTGATGAAGTCATCAGAGATGTTAGTTTTATCAAAAGTCAAGAAGAACCTTGTGTTTACAAATAGATTAGTGGAAGCGTGGTAGTTTTTCTTATATTTTATGTTGATGACATCCTACTCACTGAAAATGATATTCCCATGCTTTTGAGCGTCAAGACATATTTAGAGAAGAGTTTCTCAATGAAAGACCTAGAAGAAGCTGCCTATATATTAGGCATCAAGATTTACAAAGATAGATCTAAAAGACTAATAGGTCTAAGTCAAAGTATATATACATTGACAAGGTACTGAAATGGTTCAGTATGGAAGATTCCAAGAGAGGATTTCTTTCAATGTCACATAACGTCTCACTTAGTAAATCTCAATGTCCAGCAACACGAGATGAACGAAACCGGATGAGTAAGATTCCATATGCTTCGGCAATTAGCTCTTTCATGTATGCCATGATAAGTACTCGACCGGACGTGACACAAACATTAAGCGTAACAAGTAGGTATCAGTCAGATCCCGGTGAAACTCACTGGATAGCCTGTTAAGAATATTCTCAAGTATTTGAGAAGGACAAAGGATTTATTCTTGGTTTATGGGGGATTGGATAGTGAGCTGGCTGTAACAGGTTACACCGATGCGACCTTCCAAACTAACGTAGATAATTATAGTTCGCAAAGTGGCTATGTGTTTTGACTAAATGGAGGAGCAATAATTTGGAAAAGTTCTAAACAGAAAACTGTGGCGGATTCTAGCACAGAGGCGGAGTAGCTAAGGAAGTTGTTTGAATAAAGAAGGTTGTGACGGAATTAGGAGTGGTCCCGAGTATCTTGGACCCTATGGTTATCTATTGTGACAGTAATGGAGCAATCACACAATCAAAGGAACCAAGATCACATCACAAAACCAGGAATATACTTCGATATTTTCATTTGATCCGAGAGATCATTGGGAGAGGAGATGTGAAAGTGTGTAAAATACCTGGCGATAATAACGTGGCTGATCCGTTTACTAAGCCACTACCGCATGAGAAACATGAGGGTCATGTTAGGTCAATGGGTCTAAGGTACCTAGAGGAACAATGAGTATACATTATATTTTTGTATTAGATGTTTTATTCATACTTAAACCAAGCTTGCCCTCAAGCGTAAATTTAAATCAAGTTTTAGAGTTTTTAGAATCAGTTTAAATTCATTTGAAAAGAGATTAAATTATTGTCATATTATTAATCGATTATTATAATAATATACGAATGTCGGTGAATGTCCATTAATAATTTTAAAATCTCATGTTCGTTTCAACTCGCCAATCTTTTATCCCAAGTATCCATTTTCCAAACGCTAGTACCCTAAGAAAATTTTATACTTTAACCCCCTAAATTTTACCCCAAGATTTTAACTTGATTTTTACTTTACCCCCCAAACAAGTTAAAAGTCTGATACGATATCGATGAATCAATTCTCGAGTGAAAAGCGGTGCTTTTAACACTTGAAAAAAGATTTTTTTTCTTTTAATCCCGTTTATTTATTTACAATGGGATAGGGTATAATATACAGGGCTCGGGATATAATATACAGAGCCAAAAATTTATTTTCTCTGAATTTAGAACTGGTCGCACATGTTATTAATAGGCCCGAAAGGTTAGTTAAAATCAAGATATTTTCCAAAACCATGATGTAAAAGATAGAGTTAATTTCGAAAATTTCAAATATGGTACTAAAGATTGGAAACATTATATCTTGTTGTAAAATATTGAGGAGATGAACACGTTATAAAAATTTCAAACCATTAATGGACTTTATATGGATAGTATGGATGGAATGAGTTGGAATAAGAAATATTATGACAAATAATTTAATGTCCTTTAAACTTTTTTTTAAAAATTATTCATAATTTTTCAAAACCCTAGACTTATCAAAAACTCGTTGCTTTGAAGGGGCTTAGTTTCAAAAATATTTTCTTTTCAAAATCCTTTCTCACTTTTCTTTTAAAATCCTTTTTTTTATTTATTTACAAATCCAAGCAAGATAATTTACTTAAAAAATAAATAAATAAAATACTTATTTACAAAAATAAGAAAAATGAAATAAAAGAAATTTTTAAATTTTTATGACTTAAAATTTTTTTTTTTGTATTTTTTTTAAATTTACATTTTTTTTTTACTTTTCAAATTTTAGACACAAAAAAGTTACAAAACCTCTCTCACCACACTTAAACTTTTGAAAGTTTAAGTGAAATGAAGTAATTGTTTTGTGAAAATAAAAATTATAAATTAAAATAAAAAGAAAAATACGACCTAACATGACCTGTTGTCTCTCTCCAAGCAATCCCGTTTAACGTCTCGAGCCCGACGCCTTCGTGTTAGCCTCTCTCGAATGGGTCGTAAACGTGAGCAAACCCTTGAAGAAGCTCACATGGTGGGAAGAGATTCGGTTGGCGTTTCCTACCCTTGGTTTTGCGGCGAGAATGACGTGGTCTTCCTCGTTTTGAAAGAAGTTTGGGGTCGATTTTTGTTGAGAGGGGCAACTCAATACCCAGATTCACTCATTTGTTGGTTGGAAGGTCGACATACATCACACCGCTTATCTAAAGCTTGGTGTAATGTATGGTTTGGCAAGAACTAGGGTTTGGGAGATTTTGTGGAGTTGGCTCGTGGTATTGGGTGTTCGGCTCGTCACATGTTTCAACCCTCGATTCATCGCTCGACTCACATTCCACATCATTCGAGCTTTCACAAAACTCACTCCCAAATCCCCATTTGCCCCACATTCTCCATCAAACAAATATTCCCCCACCTCAAAGTTGGCATCCTTGTTCTCCTCATTTTTCTCCCCTTCGAGCATTTCCTTCTCCTCATCACCTTGAGAACTCTCAATCCCCAATTCTTTAAAAACCCTAGCACCCTCATCATAATGAGAACCCTCAATGCGCACTTCTTCGAAGATGCGAAAATGTATGGTGGTGTAATTTATATTTTCCTAAGTTCAATATTCAATGTATATGTGGTATTGAGTTTTAGGGATCGAACACAAGGAGACTAACCTTAAGTAAAACAGATTCACAAATAATTCTCAAGGTTTTAGGTCTTATTTGTAAAATTCTAAGATTTTAATCGTAATTCAAGTTTTATTCAAAATTTGTAGCTCGACACACTTTTGTATTTTGACTCATAACTAGACCAAACGAACTTCAAATTTAGCAAATGAGTTATTATTGGAAATTAGAAAGAGAGATCTTCACAATGGTATCTTACGGAATTAGGGTTTTATTCAAGAATTTCATGAATTATGCAGTTTAGTGCAGAACTTCATTAGATTTGCATTTTCAGTATCAGTCAACTTCAGTAAATTCCAGAAAAAAAAAACGCAACTTCAAAAATAACCAAATTTCTATATTAATTCCATCACAGACTCAAAAAACTACCATTATAATTTCATATAATTGTGCCCGACAGATTGGGAGAAATAATCAAAATACAGACAGAAGTTCAGAAATTTCAGCAGATAGACCAGTAGTTGAAAATGGTCTAATATCTCCAAATTTGTCTTAAAAAATATTATTTTAAATTCAAGAAATGAAATTGAAACTTCAGAATATTTCATATATGACTATTTTTATATTTTTATTATGTATTTTTATATTTTTAAAAATTAGAAAGAAACTTAACATAGAATTAAAAAAAAGAAAAACAGAAACAGAAAAATAACAAATTTGCAAAATTAATATCTCACAGATTATGAACAGGAATTGGGCAAAATTTGATTTGCGAATTATCTACTAAATGAGTACCTTAAAATAAAAATATATTTTTAAATTTTAAGATTTGTTTTGGACTCAAAATTGAAGTAAAAAAACTGAAAAATAGAAAAATTACTGCAGCAGGACAGATCTTGACTTTTATGGATAAACATAGGGTTAATTTGATAATTTGTATAATATGGATATCATTAATCACTCAAGAAACAATCCTAACAGATCTAGAAGCAAGGTTTGAATGTTTTCTTCCAAAAACACTTAATAAATAAATCAACACTTAAAGTTCAACTAAAAACTTTTATTTTCAGTTTTCGTGTTCAAATTCGATCCAAAACCAAAATCAATCAAACAAGAACCTTTTCCAAGAGTTCTAATGATCATAAATCCCTAAACACAGATTTGTAATTCTCAATTTGATCTAAAACTCTTCTTCCAAACAGATTTAGACAAATATTCAATAAATTGGTGTTTTGAACTTAACTTCACAAATAGACAAAATTGAATCAATTAAACGCAAGATTTCAATCACACGTCATACAAATGTCTAACCCTATCCTAGATTCACCACTCATGACATGAAAAACACGATTTGATCTATATATTTCATCATTTTTACACAAAAAATTCAGATCTGAAAAATCAGGAAAAAGAAAGAGTTTAAACGAGAATCAAACCAAACCGAGATGACGAATCCCTTCCAAGAGGTCCCTGGAGTTGATCTGGAGCTCCCCTTGACTTCTCGAGCCTTCTAGATCGAGAATTTCGGATTTGAACGCCTTCAGCCCGTTTTTGCTCAAATCGGATTTCCGAGCTCAAATCTTTGCTCTCAAACTTCCATTAATGGTGATTAGGGTTGTAAGTAAGAAGAAGATAAAGAGAATGAGTGGTATGTACAGTGGTGTGATACGGATGAGAGAATGGATGTGTGGATCTTGTCTTGAGATTGAAGGTCTTTATATTTACTCTTTTGCCATTGATGGAGGTATGGAGGTAAGGGGCAGTTTGGTAATTTGGTTGGTCAGGATTGGATCAGGATGGTGTGCTGAATATGTCAACATAAACCATCTCTCTTCAGCGCCAACATATCTTTTCAACTCATTCTTTAATTTATGTTATTTTTGAGCTGCTCTAAAACTCAAGTTGAAAGTCACCATTCTAGCAATTTTCAACGAATATTTCCTCTATAAAACATATTCTACTACTCGTTGTGATCTCGTAGAAATTTGAAACACTTAAAACCGTTGTGTATTTCTCGAGTTATGCCTCTCGCAAAATCAGAACTCAATTTCCGTTCAGTTCTATCATTTTTTTACTGTTTCAAAGAATTTGAGATCAAACCCAACTTTACAGCGATTTTCAGCTCTAGTTCCTTTAACGGGAAATGTTATACACTCTCTTAACAATCTATAGAAACTAGAACCATCGAAAAATATTGAGTATATCTCAAGTTATCACCATTTGATCACCATCAGCTCATAAGCTTCACCTTTAATGACCTGAGCTCAAACTCCAAGCTCAAACTCTCCATTCACTCAATAAAAACACAAACCGTCTTTTGGGCAATCTCATAAACTATCAAAATAATCTATCCATAGAATATTATCGCCTAATTCGCATCCAATCCATCGAATTTCATGATTAACCAATAGCTTTCAAAAAAACTCGAAAAACCACCAAGTCATGAATCAAACTCTGATTTAGAGTCATTTTTCGATCAAATTAACACACCAAAATGCATCACTAACCTTATACGAAGCCTCAGGAACAAAATATACGTTTATTATTAATAAAAACGAGCAAGATTGATCGAATTTCACACCAGACTTTGAATCCCTTCGAACTCGACCGTTGGATAATCAAAATTTTAATTTTTCAGTTTGGCATTTCATCAAACAGGTTTTAAAATCGCCATATCTTACTCAATACTCCATCATTTCATGATTTCTTCATATGGAAAGAAAGAGCACAGAATAAGGAGTTGGTTTGGAGAAGAACGAAGCTCTGTAAAGGAAATGGTAGCTCGAATACAGTGTTCAGTTCACGTTTTTGGAGAATAAGTATAGTTGAATTTGGGTTTTTCGTGTTTTTCTGGCGATCGCCAGCGGTTTGGATCCAGTGGACCCCACAAACATCTTTGGCTCGTCGAGACAAGTCGTTTGAAATTAAACACGCCCAATTCAGAGAATTCAAAATTTTAGCGATTTTTTGAGCGGTTTTTGACTGGTCAAACACATAGTTGACTTTGACCAGTTTGACCAGATTTGGACCAAGTTTTCTGAGAGTTCTAGAAGGTTTCTGGTTGCGAGGTTGTACCGTTGGATTTGTCTCGTCAATATCTTCGATTTGATACCCCATTTAACCCATTTTGGGATAGTTCACTTTTTGGTCAAATATGGTTTTCGAGTATGAGTTTTTATATTTTCGTGGATTTTAGTTTTTTTGCTTGGATTATTGGTCGGAAAAAGGTTGTCGAAGGTTTGAGACGCGTGTGTAAGTTTTCGCGGAGATTGTGGAGAATTTGGCCATCATTGGCCCAAATTTTGCAGATCGGCCAATCATTTGAGTTGACTTTTCACCCAAGTTCTCCAAATTTGCCTTCCTTGGTTTATTTACCTTGAAAAATCACACAAAAGTGTATTAAGAGGTTTAAAAATGAATTTTTTGAATTTAAACACTTTTTGATCATTTTATGCGATTTAAGGGTGAAATTTACATGATAAAAACCTTAAAAATGTGTATAAAAATATACATTACACTACCGCAAGAGAAACATGAGGGTCATGTTAGGTCAATGGGTATAAGGTATTTAGAGTAACAATGAGTATGTATTACTTAGTTCGGCGAGCGCAAGTGGGAGATTGAAAGTAATAATGCCCTAGGCCAAACTATTTTGTCGTGTGGGTGTAATGTGTATTTTCATAGACATTTTAAGGGTTTTTATCATGCAAAATTCATCCCTAAATCACATAAAATGTATGATTTAGGGATCGCCAGCGGTTTGGATCCAGTGGACCCCACAAACATCTTTGGCTCGTCGAGACAAGTCGTTTGAAATTAAACACGCCCAATTCAGAGAATTCAAAATTTTAGCGATCGCCATTTGACCCATTCTGGCGATCGCCAGCGGTTTGGATCCAGTGGACCCCACAAACATCTTTGGCTCGTCGAGACAAGTCGTTTGAAATTAAACACGCCCAATTCAGAGAATTCAAAATTTTAGCGATTTTTTGAGCGGTTTTTGACTGGTCAAACACATAGTTGACTTTTGTGTGATTTTTCAGGTAAAAAGACCAAGAAAGGAATATTTGGATGACTTGGTGAAAAGTCAACTCCAAATAAAAGGCCGATCTGCAAATCATGGGCCAAAGATGGTCGAATTCTCGACAAATCTCCGCGAAAACCCTACACACGTTTCTCCAAAATTCTTATAATCCTTATCCGCCGACCATCCAAGCCAAAATCTACAAAATCCACAAAAAGGCAAAAATTCAACCCCGAGAAATCACCGATTGACCAAAAGTCAACTGTCCCAAAAGGGATCAAACTGGGTATCAAATCAAAGAGCGCAAAGACCTTTTAGAACTCCCAGAAATTGCGATATAAGATTTGGTCAAAGTTTTCAATCCGCCAATCAACGCGTGCCACGTGGAAGAATAGTTAAAATTCAGCAAATCAGGTGGCGACACGTGGCGAATTTGTGGCGATCATTTTTTGATCAGGACACATGGTGGACGGTGATTGGGGGACGGCCTGAATAAGTCAGTACGAAAATTATAATCCAGCCATTCAGAACGTGACACCTGGCGGAACGGTTGGAATTTGTTTAAGGCGTCACACGTGGCAGCACGTGATTGGGAGACATTTAGCAGACTAACAACAGTCAGTACGAGAATCAAATTTCGGCCAATTACAGCACGAAACATGGTTTCATGCATTTTCTCCAGCTCAGATGCGCTAGCCTTCTCCCGTGCACGCGCGGCCGCACACCTCCATTTTCACCTTTACACGCGAAGAGGATGAATTGGACCATGTATTGAGCGGAAATGGGAGGTAGTAACATGCATTTTCTGCAACTTCTGAACTGTGGCAGTACGAGGATTAACTGCAGCCAATGGAGGCTTGACATGCGTCGTCTCTGGCAACGGATTCCTTGGCCCTGGACGCGTGTCACAATCTGAGCAGTCGGATTAGATACTAGAATTTAGCTGCAGCCAATGAGAGGCTGCCACGTGGCATGTCCGTTAATTTTGGATGAGTTTACAGGAAAATGATAAATGCACCCAGAAAATTGTACCCAAGCTGTATTTGAATAGAAATGAAGGAAAAGAGTGCTAAATATCTCCTAAAATGCTACCCAGAACAGAATCCGGATCAATCTAAATTTTTAGTCCCACAATCATAATTCTAAATATTTTCTAGGATAAATATCTCAATAAAAAGACCACTCTTCCTCTCTCAAAACTAGATTCATACATCCATTCTCATATCCATTATCACACTCATTTCTTCTTCCATTTTCACCATTCTCATTTCTTTTCTTTTCCACCAATAATGTCCACAAAGCTTCAAACTTAAATTCTTCAAAGTAGAAAAAGAGAAGGAGATTTTCAAAGAAGAGAACACCAACTCTAGAAGGAGGAAGTGCAAGATCCACCATGAATGATGAAAAATTCGAGAATGATTGTCATCTTTAGGCTTTGATTTATCTTCACTTTATTTCTTTTATTTTCTTTCTTTTCTTGGATGAATAATATGACTCAAGGACTTGTAATTTGATGTTTGTGGACATGAGTGAGTAAATTCATAGTAGGGAAAGACTTTTCTTGTGACATATGATGATAAAACTTTAAGTAAAAAGTTGCATTTATTATGATATTTGAAAGACTAAATTTTGACACTAATTCATTAAATCTTAAGTTAAGTTGTTTGGAAGAACGATTTAAATTGAAATATTTGTGAGAAGTGTTGAGATTTGTTTGAGTAATAATAACTTGGGAAGGTTGTTCTTTTATTCCAATAAGGATTTAAATCGGGTATTGATGATATTTAAGGATAGAAGTCTTTGAGTAAAAATTAATATTTGAATTATTTGTTGATTAATTTGTGGAAATAAATTGATCAAACCTTGCTTTTAAATCTTAGTAATAAATTGCTATGTATTGTGATGAAATATTAACATGTCATATGAATAGTCGATACTTCCCTACTTTTTTCCTCTTGAACTTTTAAAAATAAAATTTATTTTTATTATTTTCTCTTGCATTTTTCTTTTAAAAACAACAACAACATCTTGATCAACAACTTGCACTTAGTAAACACGAGATTAAAAGTTAAAAATTTAAGGCCTTGCTTCTTTGTGGATCGACATCCTAAACTCACATACCACATATACATTGAATTGCTTAGGAGACTTATAAATTTCTTTGTTAAGGTGTGAATTAAAATGACAAGTTCATATTCTTACAAATGGCGTCGTTGCCGGGGAAGCGGCTTGCATTAAATTTTTGACAAACTGTTCTCATGTTTTTTTAGTGTTTTTTTTTTGTTTTTGTTTGTTTTAAAGGTATATGAGAAGGACCAAGTCGCAAGGCGAACCTCAACTACCTTTAAATCCAGAGATTAATAAGACGCTTCGAGAGATGAAGAAGAACAAGGGAAGAGGTGTGGCGAGTCTTCATCCTCTTCAAAACGAAATCCAAGCGTGGAGGCTTCTCCTTTCTTAGGGCCTCAAGATCCAAAGACGGAGCTACCACTAGTGGAAGAGCCACAAGAACAAGCTCAAGATCTTCCGATCAATCCCTACATCCGATCTTCATCATTAGGACATTTCTATTCATCATCATCTTCATTATCTCAAGTTATAATAGTTGAAAAAGGACCTTTAAAAAATCAAGATAAAGTAAAAATGGCTAAAGAGCAAATATTAGGAGAACTTTTAGCACACAATCTTTAACAAAATCCAGGAAATATTGTGATACCAACTGTGCCAAACTTTAAATTGAATCCTTCCATATTAGGTGTTTTACCTATTTTTGAAGGCCATAGAAATAAAAATCCATACACACATTTGGGTGAATTAGATCGTAAATGCACAGCTCTTTTTGGTAAAACTAATGATTTGGATAATATTAAACTCACTCTTTTTTCTCACACTTTAGGAGACGCTCCTCGAGACTGGCTGAATCATCTCCAAGGAGGGTCGTTCCGAACTTTTGAGGAGGGTGCGAAAGGAATGAAAGGACAATATCCAAGAAAGGAATATTTGGATAATATTAGCTCATCGAGATGAATGCGAAAGGAATGAGAGGGCGTGGTGGAATAAAAGGACAAGTGAATGCCACCAACGTAGTAGATCTCAAGGCGACGGAGTCTCGAATTACCGCAAATTTCGAGACGAGATTTAGCCAAATGCTTAATGCGGTTTGGGGGGGGGGAATTGAACCTAAGAAATGTGGGTTTTGTGCGAGTACGTCACATTTGAGTGACGAATGTGAAATCCTTCAACAGGATGTGAATGCTATGTGGAGTTATGGGGGAAACCAAGGGGGATATGGGTATTAAAGCCTCAATATTCTTACGATCCTGGAAGGAAACACCCCAACCTTCGTTGGAGAACGGAGGAGAATCAACAACAAACCCAAAGGCAAGGACTCTATACTCACCCAAACGCGCAACCCCAACACTCTCAACCTACTCCAACTCCACCTCAAAACACACAACCGTCTTCTTCTGAATCTTCATCTTCAAATTTGGACATGGCCCAACTAATGGCTATGATGAAAGGCCTTACGGGACAATTTTCTGGTTTTCAAAACCAGCTCTCGAGTGTGGAAAATAAACTCGCAGGTCCAATCTCGTTTATCTCACAAGGCCAAGCAAACCTTTCACAAGATCAAGCAATACAAGGCCGACAAATGCAAAACCTTGAGATGCAAGTGAAACAAATTGTAGGCGAGATTAATGTATTGAAAGGACAGGTGGATAACAAGCTCCCATCTCAAGGAAGGGGACCTGATACTAAACCCTTTCTTGCAATTCATTTATGAAATGGGAAAGAAGTTTAGTTTCCTAGAGGGGAGAAAGACAAAGAATTAGGGTTGGAGGATGAAAATGTAACTGTGAATGTACAAGGAAAGGAAAAAAAAAGAAAAAGAGGGAAAAGAGGAAGAAAAGGGAAAAAGGGAACAGAGAGCTTACGTGCCAAAGGCACCATTTCCATCCCGTTTGGCGGTAAACAAAAAGGCAGAGGCCGAAAAAGACATGTTGACAATTTTCAAAAAGATGGAAGTGAATATTCCCATCGTTGACGCCATCGAAAAATTCCCCAATGTTGCCAAGTTCTTGAAAGACTTATGCACTAACAAGAGAAGATTAAAAGGGGATGAGAAGGTAAACCTCTCGGCTGTTCTAAGCCTAGACGCCAGACTTCCCCCAAAAGAAAAAGATCCTGGAATCTTCGCCACACAGTGCACAATTGGGCACCACCAATTTGCGAGGTGCATGCTTGACTTAGGGGCCGCGATTGATGTAATGCCCAAGTTCTTTTACGAAATCGTTGACCTGGGTAGTCTGTAGAACACTCGAGTCGTAGTGACCCTTGCAGACCGATCTGCAATCCAACCTCTAGGAGTGGTGGAAGATGTGTTCGCCAGGGTGAACGGGCTAGTTTTCCCAGCCGACTTTTACATCATCGAAATGGGAAGCACCGTAGATTCTTCTTTCCTCCTATTGGAGAGACCATTTCTCAGGACAGCGAAAACTCGAATCGACTGTCATTCGGGAACCTTGTCGATGGAATTCGACAACGAGAAAATATCCTTCAACATCTTCGACGCGATCAAATTTCCTGATGACCACAACGTGTCAAACATTTCCATCATCGATGAGATTGACGAGCTCGTCGATGAACATTTGATAGGGGAGTCTTCTCATTCTTTAAATTCTTTAAATACTTCTTTTGATGAGTTTTGGGACGAATTAGAAAATGTGAACATATTAGAACCCCAAAAGAACAAAAATCTGTGAGGCAATGAAAGTGGCATATTAATACAAGAAGTTGGAAATATGAATTTGCCTAACTCTGAACAATACATGATAGAAGAAGTTTTCTCTTTTTCAGGACCAATGACGACAGAGCTCAAAATCTCGAGAGAACGAATGCCGCCATCCATTGAGAAGGCATCCAAACTCGAGCTCAAACCTCTTCCAACCCATCTTAAGTACACATACCTTGGGCTAGTAGAAACCTTACCTTTCATCATCGCCTCCAACCTCACATCCGATCAGGAATGGCGCCTGGTAGAAGTCTTGATGAAACACAAGAAGGCGATAGGGTGGACATTGGCAGACATGCCAGGCATCAGTCCCACGACTTGTAGGCATAAGATCACCCTTGAGGCGGGAGCTAAGCCCTCAAGGGAAGCTCAAAGGCGATTGAACCCTGTGATAATGGAGGTGGTTAAGAAGGAGTTGCTTAAACTCCTTGATGTAGGCATAATATATGACGTGGCCGACTCTGAATGGGCGTCTCCTATTTGGATGATGATCACGTTTTACTGATCATGGATATTGGATATCAATTCATTAATATAAATATATGTTGTAGAACATATATTGTATCGACCCACTATGAGAATATACATGGTATATGTCATTAGTATTTTGTCATCATCTAATGTATGAGTAGTACTCTGACTTGAGGTCATCATAGATTCCTGCATGTATATCTTTATACGTTGACATAGTCAAACATTGTCTTTAACCGGATAATTATAAAAGCTATGATCAGGTATTTAGTAAATCATGAGTTGGAATGTGAATGATCAAGATAGAATTTATTACTCTCGGATACGAGATAGATATCTTAGGGCCCCCTGATAAATTGAGACTGAAGAAAAACATATGGCCGTGTACGAAAGAATTAGCATGTGTTGATAATATCTTTTAATTTATTCAGTATAATTATAATTCAAGAAAGAGAATTTATCAAAATAAGGATGACATAAAACCATGCCTTATGATCATTATAAATATCGTTTAACAAAGAGATTAAATACATAATTGATGTATAGGTTATGATCACGTATCATTCATTTAATTTGGGTAATCATAACGTCATACCAGATGCTACTTATGATTTATAAACTTGAAGTTTATTGCCAATATTAAATGAACCTACAAGGTTGCACACAAACAGAACTGACTCGGTTGGACACAGAAAATGAAAAGGAAGATGAAGAGGTGTGAGTATTAGATGCTATAAATAGATGAAGGGTTCGTCTGATTAGGTCAGAAGATTCAGACCACACCCTAACCGTCTTTTTGAGAGAGAGAGAAAGAGAAACCCGATCTAGTTATCTCTTTTTCTCCTCCAACGAGTTAGTCGTGTGTGCATACATGTAGAGGGCGGTACCGGAGTCGTAGCGCCTTTCGTGATCATATCCAAAAGAGACACAGGGAGATCATTTGGAGACGAATCGCAAAACCCTACAAATCGGATTAGCCGAATCCGAGGTATAAATATGATTTATTTTTCTGATTTGATGGATAATACACGGATCCTCGGTTAGGAAACGGGTAAAAATTTTAATTCGCTGTGCTTCTAAGATTGCGCGTTTCCTTTCAGTGGTATCAGAGCCATGTGTATTGATCAATCAAATTGATTTTAGTATAAGAGCTATAAACAATTTAATTAGGGTTAGATCTGATGTGGGAAAGGGGTTTCCCACATAAATAGTAAATTGGGATTATGGTTTCAGTTAAGATCTCGAATTGGATTCGATAATTATCATGACTGCTGATTTGAGATTTGAATTCAGATCTGTTTTCATTATCAATTTCGGTTTGAAATTAATATGATTAATTTAGCCCGATTTGATTATAAATTCGGTTTCAATTAATATGATTAATTATACTCGATTTGATTATCAAGTTCGAATCTAATTAATATGATTAATTATACCCGATATGATAATAGATTTTGGATCTAATTAATGTGATTAATTGTACCCGAAATTGTTATTGGTTTTGATCTCTGGTTAGCAAATTGGGTAAAATTTTAAGGCAATAACTCATCCGATGAGTAAGGTATATTGTATATCTTTTCCGCCATTGGGGCTCCGCCCCAAACCCTGTCAGTCACTCACCAATGAGCGAATTACCGTCAGTAAAAATTCTAATTCTTGGTTTAATTAAATAAGATTAAAATAATATCATATGACTACATGGACTTTAGATTCTGTGATGTGAATGAATGTCTGTGATTTGGTTGTAATTTGTGATGTGATATGATATATGTATTTTGTGGTTTGTATAATTTGGTTGTAATTTATATGATGTGTAATTGTTATAATTAAATACGGTCATGGTACCGTCATTTGTATGTAATTATTATTTATGAGAGTTATAACAATTCGACATCCGAGACATGGTGAAGGAGTTCATCGACTCGACCAATCACATGGTGAAGGAATTCATCTCCTCGAGTTCTCATCCAGCACTTAGGATTGTGATCACTATGTTGGCTCATAATGATCAAGGTCATGCATGTCATTATTAATATGCATTAAAAGAATTAAAATAAAGTAAAAATCCTTCAAATAAATATTATGCCATGAAATGCCCTCCATACATAAATCTCTCAATATTTTGATAAATCCCACATAGGTTCATGCCAAAGTTGGGTGTGTGGGAACTATTTTAAGATGAGAGAATGCAGCAAAATGCGAAAGAACATAGGTTCTGCCAAAGCAGGGTGTGTTGTTGACTATTTTGCCGATGATTAGATATAGTTCGACTTAACCGAGCTATCAAGTCGGACTTGGGCTCGGGGCATAAGATAGAATGGTTTACGTCGGATAATCAAGTTAAAACTAGATTCTCATCCCATGAGAGATTAGTCAAGAGTTGCATGTGATGCAATTGGATTTGATCCTACCTAAGTAATTAAGTCTTAGGATTGAGAGCCAAAGCTCCCTTGAGATTTCATGAAATATGGGTCTTGTTCCACGTGAGATTTCAAAGAGTTGACATTTTCGAATCAATATTTTGAGGGTTATTGATTTGAATAAAATAGTGGGAGTTACATTATATGAACATATCTAAAATATTAAAAATCAGCCAGTATTAACAGCACTTTAAAATTTCAAATCTGTGTAGAAAATGTCAACAAACATATCAAGTTTAACTCTGTGTAGTTGGCCGGAAGGTATAGAAGAATGGTCCGCCAAAGATATTTTGGGAGAGATTGGAATAGGAGATTGGGGAGACAAGGGGTGCCGATTAAACCAGGTATACAACCCGATGATCAGGACTATGCTAAGAATACTGGCGAATATGGTACATCCGATAGGCATGTCTAATGCTCAGGACCCATATCCTAGGTATAAATCGAGTACCATTGATAAGAAATATTTTTGCAGTCATTTTACACTTACCAAAAGAAATTTATAACCCTAGACTTAACTATGATACAGTAGACAATGGAAGTAGGGGTCGAACCACAGAGAGCTATTTAGACTAAATTAGGTGAAAAGTTTACTTCTCTAATGAAAATGAATTTAACAAAAATAGAAAACTAAAATAAAGAAAAACCAAGACCGATAAAACCAAGAGGGGGGGGGGTTGTTGATTGGTTGATTGCAACAAAATGAAAGTAACAAGTAAAGAGGAAACTTAGAGTAAAAATCAAGAGATGTGGTGGTTTTGTGAATTGAGGCATAATTTTGTGTAGTGAATTTGTGTGTAACTTTATCCTTGACTATAATAATGAATTTGGAATTAATCTCTTAAGTGCAGTAAGATGAGCTCTAACCGATAAATAACTCAAACAAAAAGTTTATTTTAGATGGGCTCGTAAATAAAAACTCTAACCTACTTGAATATCATAACCAATTCAATAGAAATCATTAGTTATTTAAACAAATCAAAACCTCCTAAACAATGAGCTTGTTCAGAACTGTTTAGATCGTTGTGAGTTATTTGCACTTGGCTATTATTCAAATTTTAATGGAGGCTATTGAGCAAAGCAACCATAGGAATTTTGTGGCCCTTGTTAAGTACTATTGAATATAGAATTGACCGAAATAAACTTAAAATAATTCATTGAGCATGAAAGATAATAAGTAAGTGAAAACAAAATAATAACCATTCAAATGAAATTCATTATTAATGGTCTCAACAGTTACAACACAAAAATATAAACACTAACTATGTCTCGAATGACTTACTCGAAATACATGGAAAAGAAAAAAAATAAAATAATGATAGAACCCCTTAATGAAGCGTGGATGGAAGAGTGAAACTTGCTTAACTTGCCCAACTCCAAAAGAGAGAATGATGAAGTTCAAAAGTGAGTAGAATAGATGCCTTGCACCTGGTTATAATCCTCTCAAAAGGTGATCATGAGGGATGAATGAAGCCCCATGCAAAGAGTGTGAAGGGAGCATGGCAAAGGCATGAAGATCTGTCCAGAAGATGGTCAATTTGAGATATGTAGACTTCGGAATTGGGCTCTGGTTATATGAAATGAATTATGGGCCTCGTTCTCTTCTTTCCAACGGTATATTGTTAGCATATAGAGAAGGCCCAGATTATGAGTTATGGCCGAAATACTAAACCTGTGTCGGCAGGTCCGAGTCTTGATTATTATCTCCATCTTGTGCTCCAACATCTTTTCTCCAAGCTATGCTCCATCCAAATTGCACTTGAAATCACATAAATATCTCATTAGTAGTATCAACATTTAAGTTGCGATTATTATCCATATAAATAGAATGTTAACACATATAATGCTTCAATATCACATATGTATAGGGTATAAAATGTGTATAATTAATGACTTATCAATCATACATGTTTCGCCGAATAGGGAATGACGTAGTTTGCTCGAGGAAAAGCAAATTTTAAGCTTGGGAGAATTATGATCGGCCAAATTCATATCTATATTTTATTATCATATTTGCTCCCCTTTGTATCTTACTTTCAGCATTATTATATTATTTCAAGTTCATTTTTATTAGAAATCGGTCACTGCTGATGTTTGTCTTTAATTTCAGGGAATAAGCAAAAATAGGCCAAAAAGAGCTTAAAAGGAGCAATTCAGAGCTACATAGAGGGGATCTGAAGATGAATCATGAGTCAAGCCTTCGGGCCTGGTCTCTACTACCACAACCACAGGTCGTTGCCTTGCAGCGGTCGAGGTGGAGATTTTGGCATTCAGATTTAGAAGGTGGCAAATGATTCTTCCAAAAAGTGCATATCTAGTATTCTATCTCTAATTGTGCAGAAAGAACGTACTCCTTTGGCAAGACGAATAAATCAGAGATGAGATTTGATCTTCAATCAGGATTAGACGGCAAGAAAATATTTGATTAGATCTTTGATTGCATATTAGATTTAGGGTTTAGATTTGATAGGATATCGGGTAGATTTATTTCTTCTTTTTCATATGACCGGCCTCTTACCTAAAAAAGGGTGGTGATAGCGGCCGGTCTAAAGGTCACAAATTTTGTAGCAGAAACCGAGCTTCATTGTAAGAGAAAGGCAAACAACATTGTACTGTTTTATGTATCACTTTATTTAACTTTTGGATTTTGTTATTTACTCTCGTAACTAAACCCCTTTCTAGGGCAGAGTTCGAGTAGTAGTATCAATGTCTTTTTAATCTCATATTTGTTTGTGTTATTTACCTTTCAAACTTAGTTCTTTAATTTGTGCTTTTTCATTCTAAACTGAGTCATATCTCGGTTATACAGATTAGCAGGCAATTAAGCTGGAAGACTAGACCTAGCACCTTGATGTTAGACCGCGTGGTAAAGATTGGCAGGATGATGTCGAATTGACTACCCCATCATTTGAGACCCTAGAGGTGGAACCCTGCCGATTTGAACAATAAAATAGAACTTGGTAGAGCGAGTATGGAAGTCCGTTCTACTTTGGGGACCGAGTCAAGGAGTCAGGAAGACCGGAAGGCCTGCTTGAGGAGAATTAAGTGAGAGCCCCTCCGTGCAAGGATAAGTGAGAGACCCTTGCATTACAAGCATAGAGTTTGGCGATCATGGCGAGTTGTGGCAGAAAGCACTTTCCCAAAACACATCATGACCCTTGATTCCAAAATAGTATGAGGATAAGTTACAGCCCTCTAGATGATGGAGAATCTGAGCAAGACGGATGTCAAACCCGTCACATAAGGAAGTACCCCCAACTGGGTAGAAACAACCACAACACCAACAAAGACGATAGAGATCAGACCGATATCTACGAAAGAGTTGACCCCTAGAATCCTCTTTTATCAACTTACTACACTATCTACTACCGTGGATGAGGATCGTGACTGCCTAGCCCACAAACTGATTAGCGACAATATTTTATTTATTTATTTATTTATTTATTTATTTATTTATTTATTTATTTATTTATTTATTTATTTATTTATTTATTTTAATTAAAAATCAAAACCAACTTAACGATTCAATCCGAACTGCATCAATAGAAACTACAAAAATATATACATATCCCTGTGGATTCGACATCGAAAGTACTACGCGTAGATCGTGTGCTTGTGATCGAAAGTGAATAATTTAGGGTAACTTAGAAAGTTATTTTATCATATACCCTCACAGAATACCACATGGATCCTAGTATGTGGAACTGTATATTTTGATATAATCCTACGTCATGCTTAATCGGATGATCATTAGGGTCATCATTAGGTATGCACGGAATCATTACCAGGAATGTGAGTGACCAAGATGGGATTTGTTCCCCTAGCTAAGGAGATATCTTTGGGTCCCCCTGATGAACTAGGACTGAAGTAAATATATGGCCATGCTCGAAATGGATTAACAAAGAGTTGTTAATATCATTTTGACTTTATTTAGTCAAGACATATATCGTAGAACAAAAGGAATAAGTAAACATCTATTCAGATAAGTTAATGATCGTGATTATTTCATTTAACACGGATAGTCATGACATCATGACTTACGATCTTTAGAAGATCATTTCTAGCGTTAATTGGAACATACACGGTCACACAGTGAACTCCATTCATTCGAGATGAAAAATACCTCAAAACAATTATACATGTGATGTATAGATTGGTGAACGAATTAATCAATTATTCGATATTTGATTGTGCAAAACAGCACCATTCTGTTCGGAATGGAATAATTTTGTTCTAAACGGAATGGATATGGAAGGTGCGCTTCCTTGGCTGCCACGGTTCTACCTGACGTTTGGATATGTTAGAAACACTAGAGGTCTCTCCACAATAAAAGAACCTTTGATGGGACGGCTAGCGGGGGGATCAATTAGAGAGAAACATAGAGAAATTCTCAGAGCGAGAAAGAGAGAATAGTCTCATTAGTTGCGGGTGTTGATAGCCCGTGACTATGAAATTAGGTTTAGGGAGAGAGATATTTCATTTCTGATCCTCATGTATCTTGATTTTAGTTATTGTATTATCTACTGTAACTAACTCCGTCCCCGAGGGCGCGCTGTTAGTAGTTTATCTATTTAGTATTTCAATAAGTTGTCTCTCTCCCTTGTTCATTATTATTATTTACAGTGATGTTCTTTGTGAATTCTTAACTTGAAGTGTGTAGCACGCCACACGGCTTGATACTTAGGCAAGTAGGTGAAGGACCAAGAGGAGAAATCAAAAGTCAGACCCGCGATCAACACTCGGGCTGACGAGACAAAGAGTAGCTGGGACGTCCGAGTGGAGCAAGGAACGCCACAAATCTCAAAGAGCTCGTATTCTGGTCGGGCATCCTGGGGCTGCGAGCAAGGCAATTCACTGCGAGAGCCGTCTTCACGATACCAGAGTAGATCTCCCTCATCAGCATTAATAAGAAGGACAAGAAAAGGCAACATAAGAAAATACAAAGGAGATAGATGAAACCACCAAGTCCTAAACCGCTCTCTGCTTAGACAATCTCCATATCACCCCATGCATGAGTATTAACAACGTGAGCGCCGGATCTTTATTTTATTTTTACTTGTTTTATTTGCTTTCTCCCACACAACCAACCAACCCATAGAGTAGGTTTGATTACCAACCGGTAGCTCGTAAAGTACTTCACCTTTAGCCTCCATGTGGATCAACACCCCAAGTTTTGTAACTTTTTTGTGTCCAAAAAAAACTCATAAATTTTTAAAAATTTTGTTTTTATTTCATTTTCCTCATTTTTTGTAAATAAGTTGTTATTTTTGTAAATACACTCTCTTGCTTGGATTTGTAAATAAATAAAAAGACTTTTAAAAGAAAAGTTAAAGAAGGGTTTTTCATAAAGAAGAGTTTTGACATCAAGTCCATCAAGCAACAAGTTTTTGAAAATTTTAGGGTTTTGGAAAATGATGAATAATTTTTGAAAACTTTTAAAGGACATTAAATTATTTGCCATAATATTTTTCATTCCACCTCATTTTCATCTATACTATCCATATAAAGTCCATTAATGGTTTAAAAATTAAATAAGGTGTTCAGCTCCTCAATATTTTACGACAAAATATAATGTTTCCATTCTTTAGTGCCGTATTTAAATTTTTCGAAATTATCCCTAATTTTCAAACTGTGGCCTCGTGAAATGTCTAATTTTTATCAGCCCTTTGAAACTTGTTGAAGACCCACCACCTATTTTCTAGTATAAAAACGTATTATTTTAATAAATAGTTTTTAAATAATCTGCTACACCTAATCTTATGGTGACCCTCAAGGGTGTACGGCGTGAGAGATAGTTCTTAACGCTTGGTTAAAGGCAATCCAACTTGCATGGTACCAAGTAGCTAGGTATCCGTGATGAGGAATCATTGGTATTCACGCGGAAGGGCCCGCTGCATAGCCTCGAATCCAAGTATGCTAGAAGTGACCAGAGGGAAATGATCCGCCGCGGAGAGGCAAAGACTAGGGTAGCAGGTTATTAAAATATAAAATAATAAATAATAAAAAATAATAAAAAATAATAAAAAATAATAAAATAAATAAATAAATAAAATAATAAAATAAAATAAATAAAAATAATAATAAAAATAAAAATTAAATTAAATTAATTAATTAATTAATTAAATAAAATTAAAAAAAATAATAAAAATAATTGTATATATGTGTATTTATTGTTTTTAAAATAAATGACTTTTAGTGTCATTAGACACAAATTTTGTGCTCGAAAATCGGGTGTGTGAACTTTCAATCTGTTTCAAAGGGCGAAGTGAAATTTAGCTGAAGCTTTTGTGCGAAACTTATGGGGCCAAAGTAGAAATATTTTCTTAGGGTACTATTTTGTGGAAAATGGATAATTGGGATAAAAGATTGGCGAGTTGAAACAAACTTGAGATTTTAAAATTATTAATGGACATTCACCAACATTCGTGTATTATCATAATAAACGACTAATAATTCGGCAATAATTTATTCACTTTTCAAATAAATTTAAACTGATTCTAAAAACCCTAGAACTTGACTTAAATTTACGCTTGAGGACAAGCTTGATGTAAGTGTGGTGAGATTTGTAATGTGTATTTTTATACACATTTTTAGGGTTTTTATCATGAAAAATTCGTCAATAAATCACATAAATTGTATGAAAAATATTTAAAATTAATAAAAATTATCTGTGAAACTCTTAATACACTTTTGTGTGATTTTTCAGGTAAAAAGACTGAGAAAACGATATTTGGAGACCTCAGCAAAAATTCAACTCCAAATGACGGACCGATTCGCAAAACATGGGCCAAAGATGGCCGAATTTTTGACAAATCTTTGCGAAAACCCTACACACGATTCTCCAAAATTCTTACAACCCTTATCCGTCGACTATCCAAGCCAAGACCTACAAAATCCACAAAAAGACGAAAAGTCAAACCCGGGAAATCGCCGTTGACCAAAAGTCAACTTTTCCAAAAGGGCACGTGGCGCGTTTATACTGGGGGGCATCGCTGACGAAATCCGTACGCGTCAGTACGAGAATCGAATTTCAGCCAATCACGTCTCGACACGTGGCAAAACGCGTTGTGGAATCCGCGTCTGATCTCTGAACTTCTCTGTTTCTTATTGAACTGCACGCCTCCGTTTTGCTTATAACACATATATTGGTCTGCACTGGACCGTCCGGTGAAGCGAAATGGAGAAGGTACGAGACGCGTTTTCTGCAGTTATCAGAAGCGCAGTACGAGGATTCTCTTCTAGGCCAATCAATCGTCGACATGTGGCAAGTTCATTTTAACAGATTGAAAGGTGAAACACGTGGCAGAATCGTGGCCATTGGATCAGATATCTGATTTTGATCAGACCAACCCCTTGAGCGACACGTATGCAATCCGTTGGAACGGATGAGATTGAGAATGAAATGCTATATGTACCCAGAATTTGCACCCAAGCTGAATTTGTATAGAAAAGAAAGAAATAGTGCTATTTACCCCCCAAATTGCTACCTAAAAAAGAATCCGGATCAAACTAAATTGTTTAGTCCCACCATCCTAATTCTAAATATTTTCTAGGGTAAATTTCACTATAAAAAAGACCCCATCTTCTCTCTAGAGGGTGCCATACATCCACACAAATTTTACACACAATCATTCAATCATCCATTCTTACATCAATTCATACATCCACTTTTCTTTCATCTCTTCCACCATTAATGTCCATAAACTTCAAAACTTCAATTTTTGAGAATTGAGAGAGACGATAGAACTTTAGAGAAGAAAGAAGTGCTTGAACTAGAAGGTGAAGGTGATAAATCAATCAGGGAGGGGAGAGATCGAGAACGATTCACTTCTTGAGGGTTTGATTTAATTCTTTTTTTTTTCTTTTTCTATTCTCTTGGTTGGATTTTAATATGATTTATTTTGTGGACATGAGTGAGTAGTTTTAAGGGTAGGGAAAGACTTTTTGTGTAGCCTTGATGATGAAATCTTGAGAAAACTTTGCATTTATTATAATATTTTTAAGATTAAATCTTGAAATATTTTTATGAGATTAAAAGTTAAAATTATTTAGAAGGATGATTTGATGTTAAATATTTATAAAGATTCTTAGAGATTTGTTTGAATATATTTGACTTGGAAAAATTATCCTTATTCAAATAAGGGTCGAATCAATTATAAGAACACTTAAAAATAGAAGTTTTTAATGGATCTGAAGGTTGATGAGTTTATTAATTAATTTTTGGAAAGAAATTAATTAAACCTTGTTTTTAAATACTATATAATTAATTTGCTATCATTTGTGATTAGTGATTCTCATGTTACACAAATTGTCAAATTTCCCTACTATTTCTCTTTTATCCTTTAAAAAGAAAATTGTTTTTAATTTTATCTCTCGTGCAATTCTTTTTATTTAGAGCAACAACAACAATCTTTCAAAACACAACACTAAATTCAAAGTGAGAATTGAACGTTAAAATATTTAAGGCCTTGCTTCCTTGTGTTCGACATCCTAAACTCAAATTTCACTTATACACTTTGTTGATGAACTAGGAAACTTATAAATATCTTTGTTAACACGTGATTACATTAACGACACATTTTCACGTTGTTACAAATGGCGCCGTTGCCGGGGAAGCGGCTTGCATTAAATTTGTAACTAACCGATCTCACGTTTTTTTTTCTAGTGTTTTGTTTAATTGTTTGAAGGTGTATGAAAAAAGGGAATCCTCAGGTCTCTCAAAGCCCTGATTTGAATCAGACGTTAAGAGACATCAGGAAGAACAAGAAGAAGGGAGCACCGGGCGTTTCATCCCTTCCGAAACAAAATCAGGAAGTGGAGGCTTCTCCTATCTTAGGGCCTCTAGATCAAAGATAGATCGAGTGGAAGAGCCACAAGATCGAGCTCAAAATCATCCGAACCATCCCTACATCCGATCTTCATCATCAGGGAGTTTCTGTCCTTTCCATAGCTTAAACTCATCATCATCATCATATCATCATCTAAAAGTCGAAGAAAAATATTTAGAAAATCAAGATAAAGTGAAAATGGCTGAAGAAAGAACATTAGGAGAACTATTGGCACATAATCTTCAACAAAATCCAGGAAATATTGTGATACCCACCGTGCAGAATTTTAAATTGAACCCAGCCAATATTAAATGTATTACCTGTCTTTGAGGGACATAGAAATGATAATCCTTACATATATTTGGGTGAATTAGATAGGAAATGCACGGCTCTCTTTGGTAAAACAAATAATTTGGATAATATCAAACTCACGCTTTTTTCTCATACTTTAGGAGATGCTCCAAGAGATTGGCTCAATCACCTTCAAGGCGGGCCATTCAGGACGTTTGAGGAAGTGGCACAACGTTTCCTGAAACGTTACTATCCCGATTCACTCACCGCCAAGTTACGATCCGAAATCACGGGCATCAAGCAAAGGAGTGAAGAAAACCTACAGGAGTATTACGAACGCTTCATCCGTTTATGCGCATCTTGCCCTAACCACAATTTGGAGGAAACCTCTCTCATTGCCCACTTCCTTGAAGGCATGAACGACCTCGACGCCCGTCTTCTCCAATGCTCAACGGGAGGAAACATCAACCACCTAACACCTTCCCAAGTGCGAGAACTCATTGTGACAAATGCAGAAGGCATGAGAGGGCGAAGTGGGCGTGGTGGTCAAGTCAATGCTATCAATGCGGTGGATCTCAAGGCAATGGAGTCACGAATCACCGCTGATTTCGAGACGAGATTCAGCCAGATGCTCAATGCAGTAGGGGGAAAAATTGAACCCAAGAAGTATGAATTTTGTGGGAATACGTCGCATTTAACCGACGAATGCGAAACCCTTCAACAAGATGTGAACGCTATGGGAAGTTATGGGGGTAACCAAGGGGGCTATGGGTAACAAAAGCCTCAATACTCTTATGACCCTGGAAGGAAGCACCCCAATCTTCGTTGGAGAACGGAGGATAATCAACAACCAATTCCCCAACCCCAAAGGCAGGTCTTATACACTCACCCCAACGCACAACAACAACAACAACCTCCTCACCCTTCTTCGTCAAGCTCTCAACCCTCATCTCTCGACGAGAAACTTGACAAAATGATGGCCTTCATGACGAATGGGTTTTCAACCTATACAACCAAATTAGGGTCGATGGAGACTGAAATGAGTTCACTGAGCCAAGGTCAAGCAACAACGAGTCCACAAGTTCAAAAAATGGAAACACAAATGAGACAAATGGCGGATGAGGTGAACATTCTGAAAGGGCAGGTTGATAACAAACTCCCATCCCAAGGAAGGGGACCTGACACCAAACCGGTTCTCGCCATTCAATTGAGAAGCGGGAAAAAGGTTGAGTTTCCTAGGGAGGAACAAGAGATTGTTGTGAAAAGGCGTGACGAACAAGGGGAGAAAAACGAAGGGTTAGGGGATAAAAATGTAATTGAGAATGAGAATAAGAGTGGGGATGAGGAATTAAATGTACAAGGAAAGGGGAAAGAGGAAGAAAAGGGAAGAAGGGAAGAGAGAGTTTATGTGCCAAAGGCACCATTTCGTCCCGTTTGACGGTAAACAAAAAGGCAGAGGCCGAGAAGGACATGCTCGCTATTTTTAAAAAGGTGGAGGTGAACATTCCCATAGTTGACGCCATCGAAAAATTCCCTAATGTTGCAAAGTTCTTAAAAGACTTGTGCACCAACAAAAGAAGATTAAAAGGGAATGAGAAAGTAAATCTCTTAGCTGTTTTAAGCCTAGACGCCATACTGCCCCCAAAAGAGAAAGATCCTGGAATTTTCGCCATTCCATGCACGATCGGGCACCATCAGTTTGCGAGATGCATGCTTGATTTAGGAGCTACAATTAATGTAATGCCTAGGTCTGTTTACGAGACCCTTGACCTGGGCAGTCTGAAGAATACTCGAATCATGGTGACCCTTGCAGACCGATCTGCATCCAACCTTTAGGAGTGGTAGAAGATGTGTTGGTCAGGGTGAATGGGCTAGTTTTCCCAGCCGACTTCTGTATCATCGAAATGGGAAGCACCACAGACTCTTCTTCCATTCTCTTGGGAAGACCATTCCTCAGGACGGCGAAAACTCGAATCGACTGTCATTCCGGAACCTTGTCGATGGAATTTGATAATGAGAAGATTTTCTTCAACATCTTCGACGCGATAAAATTCCCAGACGACCACAATGCATCAAGCATCTCTATCATGGACGAAATTGACGAGCTCGTCGATAAGCATCTGATAGGGGAGTCTTCTCATTCTCTAAATTCTTTAAATGATTCTTTTGATGAGTTTTGGGAAGAATTAGAAAATGACAACTTGTTAGGCAATGAAAGTGACACATTAATACAGGAAATTGAAAATTTGCCTAACTCTGAAAAAGGCATGATGGAAGAAGTTTTTTCGTTTTCAGGACCAATGACGATGGAGCAGAAGATTTCGGGAGAACGAATGTCACCATCCACTGAGAACGCGCCCAAACTCGAGCTTAAATCTCTTCCAAACCACCTTAAATACGCATACCTCGGTCCAGAAGAAACCCTACCTATGATTATCGCCTCCAACCTCACATCCAACCAGGAGTGGCGCCTGGTGGAAGTTTTGATAAAGCACAAGAAGGCGATAGCTGGACATTGGCCGACATACCAGGCATTAGCCCCGCCACTTGTATGCACAAGATTACCCTTGAGGACGGAGCGAAGCCCTCAAGGGAAGCTCAAAGGCAGAAATCCTGTGATGATGGAGGTGGTTAAGAAGGAGTTGCTTAAGCTCCTCGACGCAGGCATAATATATGCTGTAGCCGACTCCGAGTGGGTGTCACCCATCCATGTGGTACCTAAAAAGACGGGAATTATAATTGTTGAGAATTCGGAAGGAGAAAAAGTGCCTACACGAATACAAAATGGGTGGCGTGTGTGTATTGACTACCACAAGCTCAACGCGGCGACAAAGAAGGATCACTTTCCTCTCCCTTTTATCGACCAAATGATTGAGCGATTGGCGGGTCGTCCCTACTATTATTTCCTTGATGGGTACTCGGGCTACTTTCAAATCGTAATCGACCCTGCTGATCAACAGAAGACGACATTCACGTGTCCTTTCGGTACTTTCGCGTATCGAATGATGCCTTTTGGGTTGTGTAATGCTCCAGGTACATTCCAAAGGTGCATGATTTCCATTTTCTCTGAATACATTTCAAAATTTATAGAAGTTTTTATGGACGATTTCTCCATTTATGGCAACTCATTTGATGAGTGTTTAACCAATTTGGGGCTAATAATGGGGAAATGTGTCGAATCTAACCTTGTCTTGAATTTTGAAAAGTGCCACTTCATGGTGAGCCAAGGAATTGTCTTAGGTCACCTTGTTTCAGAGAAAGGTTTGGAGGTGGACAAGGCAAAGGTCGACGTAATCAAAACGTTACCTTACCCTCGGAATTTGAAGGACGTACGCTCTTTCTTGGGACATGCAGGATTCTACAGGCATTTCATCCGCGATTTTTCCAAGATTGCGCAGCCGATGTGTCGCCTTCTCCAAAAGGACGCAAACTTTGACTTTGACAACGCGTGTAAGAAGGCTTTCGACATCCTGAAGGAGAAGCTATGCACCGCACCGATAATCAAACCACCCGACAGGAACCTCCCATTCGAAATCATGTGCGACGCAAGTGGACTAAGCATTGGTGCCGTCTTGGGCCAACGAGTCGGTAAGGATCCCCATGTTATTTATTATGCTTCTAGGACACTTGACGATGCACAACGAAATTACACGACCACAGGAAAAGATTTATTGGCTATTGTGTTTGCATTGGAGAAGTTCCGATCGTATTTGGTCGGAACAAAAGTGGTTGTGTTTTCAAATCATACAGCACTGAAGTACTTGATGAAGAAAAAGGAGTGCAAACCGCGACTTTTACGATGGCTTCTCCTTCTTCAAGAATTCAATGTGGAGGTCCGAGATAAAAAAGGTGCAGAGAACCTCGTCGCCGATCATCTCAGTCGACTCCCGACAAATGAAGGTGACGTTCTACCAATCAACGAGCTATTTCCTGACGAGCATCTTTACGCAATCCAGACGAGCACGCCTTGGTATGCAGACATCGTCAACCTTCTGGAGACGGGGCAAATGCCAAACACGCTCTCTCGCGCTCAGAAGGACAAGCTCAAGAACGACTCGCGCTACTATTTCTGGGAAGATCCACTCCTTTACAAGATCTGCTCTGATCAAATGGTGCGCAAGTGCGTGCCCGATTGTGACTTCAACTCGGTATTATCTTTTTGTCATTCTCTAGAATGTGGGGGCCACTTTGGAGCCCAACGCACAAGTCACAAGGTGCTCCAAAGCGGATTATATTGGCCAACTCTTTACAAAGATGCTCATTCCTTTGTAAAGAGTTGTGACAATTGTCAAAGAACGGGGAATCTAACCCGTAAAAACGAAATGCCTCTTAAAACTTTATTGTTTTCTGAGCTTTTCGACGTATGGGGGATAGATTTCGTGGGGCCATTCCCTCAATCGAATGGTTACTTGTATATTCTTGTATGTGTCTACTATGTGTCTAAGTAGGTCGAGGCAATCCCAACAAGAGACGCCAACTCTAAAACGGTGATCGAGTTCCTTAAAAAGAACATCTTTCAGCGCTTTGGAGTACCTAAAGCTATCATTAGTGATAGGGGCTCTCATTTCAACAACAAATACCTCGAATCACTTTTGAAAAATTACCATGTCCAACATCGCATGTCGACTGCATACCATCCCCAAACTAATGGCCAAGCTGAAATCTCTAATCGTGAAATAAAAACAATCCTTGAGAAGGTGGTTAATCCATCTTGCAAGGATTGGAGTCAAAGGCTTGGGGATGCATTATGGGCATATCGTACCGCATACAAAACACCGATAGGGATGACTCCTTTCAAACTTGTATATGGAAAGAGTTGTCATTTACCGGTCGAAATTGAACACAAGGCTTTTTGGGCAATCAAAAAGATAAATACAGATTACCCAAAAGATGCGGTATTGAGGAAAATGCAAATTCAAGAATTGGAAGAGCTTCGTCTTGAAGCTTATGATAATTTGAGAATTTACAAAGAAAAGCTAACCATCGCTCACGACAAACTTATTCGCAAAAAAGACTACAAGGTTGGCGATAAGGTTTTGTTGTTCAACTCTCGGCTGCGATTGCATCCCGGGAAGTTGAAAAGCAGATGGACATGCCCCTTTACAATAATCAACATTTTTCCCTTTGGAGTGTTTGAAATCTCTAGGGAAGGAGGGGACGCATTCAAAGTCAACGGCCACCGCTTAAAGTCATTTTACGAAAATCATGACGCGCGATGGTTTGACGAACAAGAGTTGGGCGAAGCGCCAAACGGCGCAGAAGAGGAAAGGTGAATGAACACGCGTCAAGCTCGAGACGTTAAACGGGAGCGCTTGGCGAGAGGCAACTCGTCATGTCAGGTCGTATGTTTCTTTTTTTTGTTTTTAATTTTTCTTTTGACAAAACTTATTCATTTACACTTAATTTTTTTGTAAAAGTTTAAGTGTGGTGAGGGTGATTTTGCACAAAATCCTTACTACTTCCAATTTTCACAATTTCTAAACTTTCTCTTACATATACAAAAGTTTAAGTGTGGTGATATTCATTTTGTGTAAAAACCAAGTTTTGTGACTTTTTTGTGTCCAAAAAAAAAAAAACTCATAAATTTTTAAAAATTTTGTTTTTATTTCATTTTCCTCATTTTTTGTAAATAAGTTGTTATTTTTGTAAATACACTCTCTTGCTTGGATTTGTAAATAAATAAAAAGACTTTTAAAAGAAAAGTGAAAGAAGGGTTTTTGAAAAAGAAGAGTTTTGACATCAAGTCCTTCAAGCAACAAGTTTTTGAAAATTTTAGGGTTTTGGAAAATGATGAATAATTTTTGAAAACTTTTAAAGGACATTAAATTATTTGCCATAATATTTTCCATTCCACCTCATTTTCATCTATACTATCCATATAAAGTCCATTAATGGTTTAAAAATTACATAAGGTGTTCAGCTCCTCAATATTTTACGACAAAATATAATGTTTCCATTCTTTAGTGCCGTATTTAAATTTTTCGAAATTATCCCTAATTTTCAAACTGTGGCCTCGTGAAATGTCTAATTTTTATCAGCCCTTTGAAACTTGTTGAAGACCCACCACCTATTTTCTAGTACAAAAACGTATTATTTTAATAAATAGTTTTTAAATAATCTGCTACACCTAATCTTATGGTGACCCTCAAGGGTGTACGGCGTGAGAGATAGTTCTTAACGCTTGGTTAAAGGCAATCCAACTTGCATGGTACCAAGTAGCTGGGTATCCGTGATGAGGAATCATTGGTATTCACGCGGAAGGGCCCGCTGCATGGCCTCGAATCCAAGTATGCTAGAAGTGACCAGAGGGAAATGATCCGCCGTGGAGAGGCAAAGACTAGGGTAGCAGGTTATTAAAATAAATAATAAAAAATAATAAAAAATAATAAAAAAATAATAAAATAAAATAATAAAATAAAAATAATAAAATAAAAATAATAAAAATAATAATAAAAATAAAAATAAAAATAAAATAAAAAAATTAATTAATTAATTAAATTAAATTAAATTAAATAATAAAAATAATTGTATATATGTGTGTTTATTTTTTTTTAAATAAATGACTTTTAGTGTCATTAGACACAAATTTTGTGCTCGAAAATCGGGTGTGTGAACTTTCAATCTGTTTCAAAGGGCGAAGTGAAATTTAGCTGAAGCTTTTGTGCGAAACTTAGGGGGCTAAAGTAGAAATATTTTCTTAGGGTACTATTTTGTGGAAAATGGATAATTGGGATAAAAGATTGGCGAGTTGAAACAAACTTGAGATCTTAAAATTATTAATGGACATTCACCAACATTCGTGTATTTTCGTAATAAACGACTAATAATTCGGCAATAATTTATTCACTTTTCAAATAAATTTAAACTGATTCTAAAAACCCTATAACTTGACTTAAATTTACGCTTGAGGACAAGCTTGATGTAAGTGTGGTGAGATTTGTAATGTGTATTTTTATACACATTTTTAGGGTTTTTATCATGAAAAATTCGTGAATAAATCACATAAATTGTATGAAAAATACTTAAAATTAATAAAAATTATCTGTGAAACTCTTAATACACTTTTGTGTGATTTTTCAGGTAAAAAGACCGAGAAAACGATATTTGGAGATCTCAGCAAAAATTCAACTCCAAATGACGGACCGATTCGCAAAACATGGGCCAAAGATGGCCGAATTTTTGACAAATCTTTACGAAAACCCAACACACGATTCTCCAAAATTCTTACAACTCTTATTCGTCGACTATCCAAGCCAAGACGTACAAAATCCACAAAAAGGCGAAAAGTCAAACCCGGGAAATCACTGAGTTGACCAAAAGTCAACTTTTCCAAAAGGGGTCAAACTAGATGTCAAATCGTAGAGCGCGACAATACGAATCCAACGGTACAAACCTTGCGAAAAAAGACCTTCTAGAACTCCCAGAAAATGCGATACAATATTTGGTCAACCTTGGTCAAAGTCAACCTTTGACCGGGTCAAAACTCTTCCAACCAACCGGAGTGTGACACGTGTCAGATTCGGTTTGAAATCAGCGAATCGTGAAGTGCCACGTAGCAAAGACCGTTGAAAATCAGTGACAAGAAAAACACGTGGCGCGTTTTTACTGGGGGGCATCGCTGACGAAATCTGTACGCGTCAGTACGAGAATCGAATTTCAGCCAATCACGTCTCGACATGTGGCAAAACGCGTTGTGGAATCCGCATCTGATCTCTGAACTTCTCTGTTTCTTATTGAACTGCACGCCTCCGTTTTGCTTATAACACATATATTGGTCTGCACTGGACCGTCCGGTGAAGCGAAATGGAGAAGGTACGAGACGCATTTTCTGCAGTTATCAGAAGCGCAGTACGAGGATTCGCTTCTAGGCCAATCAATCGTCGACACGTGGCAAGTTCATTTTAACAGATTGAAAGGTGAAACACGTGGCAGAATCGTGGCCATTGGATCAGATATCTAATCAGACCAACCCCTAAGCGACACGTATGCAATCCGTTGGAACGGATGAGATTGAGAATGAAATGCTATATGTACCCAGAATTTGCACCCAAGCTGAATTTATATATAAAAGAAAGAAATAGTGCTATTTACCCCCCAAATTGCTACCCAAAAAAGAATCCGGATCAAACTAAATTGTTTAGTCCCACCATCCTAATTCTAAATATTTTCTAGGGTAAATTTCACTATAAAAAAGACCCCATCTTCTCTCTAGAGGGTGCCATACATCCAAACAAATTTTACACACAATCATTCAATCATCCATTCTTACATCAATTCATACATCCACTTTTCTTTCATCTCTTCCACCATTAATGTCCATAAACTTCAAAACTTCAATTTTTGAGAATTGAGAGAGACGATAGAACTTTAGAGAAGAAAGAAGTGCTTGAACTAGAAGGTGAAGGTGATAAATCAATCAGGGAGGGGAGAGATCGAGAACGATTCACTTCTTTAGGGTTTGATTTAATTCTTTTTTTTTCTTTTTCTATTCTCTTGGTTGGATTTTAATATGATTTATTTTGTGGACATGAGTGAGTAGTTTTAAGGGTAGGGAAAGACTTTTTGTGTAGCCTTGATGATGAAATCTTGAGAAAACTTTGCATTTATTATAGTATTTTTAAGATTAAATCTTGAAATATTTTTATGAGATTTAAAGTTAAATTATTTAGAAGGATGATTTGATGTTAAATATTTATAAAGATTCTTAGAGATTTGTTTGAATATATTTGACTTGGAAAAGTTATCCTTATTCAAATAAGGGTCGAATCAATTATAAGAACACTTAAAAATAGAAGTTTTTAATGGATCTGAAGGTTGATGAGTTTATTAATTAATTTTTGGAAAGAAATTAATTAAACCTTGCTTTTAAATACTATATAATTAATTTGCTATCATTTGTGATTAGTGATTCTCAAGTTACACAAATTGTCAGATTTCCCTACTATTTCTCTTTTATCCTTTGAAAAGAAAATTGTTTTTAATTTTATCTCTCGTGCAATTCTTTCTATTTAGAGCAACAACAACAATCTTTCAAAACACAACACTAAATTCGAAGTGAGAATTGAACGTTAAAATATTTAAGGCCTTGCTTCCTTGTGTTCGACATCCTAAACTCAAATTTCACTTATACACTTTGTTGATGAATTAGAAAACTTATAAATATCTTTGTTAACACGTGATTACATTAACGACACATTTTCACATTGTTACATGAGGGCGGCCAAGCAAAGTGAAACTGAGGTTCTAAATTCAAATTGGGAACCGCTCTTCTTATCCATACACACCCCGTGTTCAATACCCTTTTCTGGCGCCACTGCCGGGGAGGCATGGATATTGGAAATCTAGCTTTCTGTTAGTGAAACCAGACCATTTTTCTTTTTTGTCTTTTAATCTTGAATTTTTCATTATGTGATAGGACGAGACGCTGGCCGATACGACCTTATGTTGTGACCTACTATATGAGAAAAAATATCCACCAACCATTCCATAGACGCCTAAATGCAGAAGGAATCCCAACACGAAGCTAGGAACGATGGTAGGCAGCACAACCTCACATGATGCAGAAGACCCAGTACTCAATCAAACTGGATAAAATGGATCGCATGATCAGATGAGAAACATGAATGCACCCAGACAGCCAAATCCTGACGAGCCACGACAACCGGTACCAAGGACACTGCGAGTCTCCAAGGTAGGAGACTTCTACTTGTATTCACACGAACAAACAGATCAAAGGGCCAAGAGAAACATATATGCTTGTACAGTTTTTGAATGATTTTCAGAAACTTAATTTCTCTCTTATTCTTCTTTTATTACAAAATATGTGGAAAAATATTTGGCAGAGATTGTGAATTATTATGTCTATGTTCTTGTAATCAGTACATATATATATATAGTACTTATTACATGCATACTTGGCCGACACACAATACAGGAACAATTTCCTTATATATTATTTCTTGTATAGTTGTATTCGGATGATAACTGTTGAACTATTAAATTAATTAATAGATTTTGAGCAATTAGTATTGTAAAAAATTATTGTTCCAAACAATTCGCGTGGCATATATAGTTTGAGATGTTATATGACATGTTGGACGTGTCGTTATTTACAAGTACTTTGCAATTATCTTTATACATTGTATTCGTGATACTTTGTATGAATATTTGTTATTTTTGCGATTATTTTTCGTCATTGATACTTAATGATGTTAGTCACTATAAAGTGTTACTTTCATTATATTGTTGCTAATAATGATTAGCAGCAAAAAATATCTACGACGCTACTGACTGCTAACGCTCTCTAAAACACAATAACAAAGAAAATCATATTTTACATAAAAATAAAATGACATTTTATGTAAATAGGATACATAAGAATGTTTTATATAAAATAAAATTATAAAACAAAAATAATATTTAGTAAAATGATATCATAAAATATCTTAAATATATATTAAATGAAAATAACTATTTATCACACTTCTATTTTAATGACAACAGTACACGAACTCACAAATTTTGATTTATAGTACTTTGCACTCAAGTATCTGAGTTATATCGCCATTTGCAAAATATCTGAAATATAATATTGTGAAATATTATGTCACAAAATACTCCTTTTTCTTTTATTCATTAATTTAGATTGAAGAAAACTAAGAATATGAAATAGATTGTTCATGATATGCTTTATCCAAAAAAAAGTAAATTAAATGGAGGTAAAAAAAAGTTCAGGTAATTTTATAGAGATGGAAAAGAGAGTATAAAGAGGGTTTTTGAATGCTTTCTTCTACTAAAAGGGATTTATGATTCCTGAGTTTGAGAATGTGCCCTCTAATGAAAATTTTCTACCTTCTCGGACTACCCACTTCTCCTCCCCTACTCCCTCCTCCTTCCTCTAACTACCCCGACTCTTACTCCTTCCCCCAATTTTCTCTCTCTCTCTCTCTCTCTACCAATGGCTCTACCTTTCTCCTTCACCAACGCAATTATGTTTTCTTTTTTCAAAGAAATTTCCATCGCCAAATCGTCATCAGACTCCAATCCATAGTTCTCATCGCTCATAAATCAAACGATTTCATCCCTCCAAAAGATGTCAACCAATTTTGGGCATAACAAATATGGCGACCGCCGATACTTACTCCATTGGAGTGATATGAGGGTATATAATAAAATAGTTTTTCAAATTACTCTAAATTACTTAGTATCGGTCGCAAGCGCACGATCTATGCGTACTACTTGGGGTGTTGAATCCACAGGGAGGAGTAGATAGTTTTAGTTTCTTTAATGCAGTTCGGATTAAATCATTTAGTTCGTTTTGGTTTTGGAAATAAATAAAACAAAAATAATATAAGGTGGTTGTTTATCGAGCCACGGATTAGGTCGTCACGATCCTCGTCCATGGTAGTAGGTAGTCCTTTGGTTGATAAAAGAGGATTCTAGGGTCAAGTTCGTAGATCTCCGTCTGGTCTCTGTTGCCTTTGTTGATGCTGTGTTCGTTTCTACTTAGCAGGTAGTCATTTCTTGTGCGATGGGTTTGACATCTGTCTTGCTTCAGTTCTCCGTCGTCTAGAGGTCTATCACTTATCATCATACTGTTCTGGAATCGACAGCCCTGATGTGTTCTGGGGAAGTCATTTCTGCACCAACTTGCGACGATCGTCGAATTTCCTACTTGTAATGCAAGGGTCTCTGACTTGTCCTAGCGCGGAGGGTCGCTCACTTAACCTCCTCAAGAAGGCCTTCCGATTCTCCTAACTCCTTGACACAGTCCTTCAAGTAGAATGACACTCTCGTACTCGCTCTACCAAGTTTTCTTTTATTGTTCGAATCGGCAGGGTTCCATCTCCAGGGTGCCACTCTGACAGAGTAAGTAATTCAACACATGCCCGTCAGTTTTTACCACGCGGTCTAACACCAAGACACTAGGTCTAGAGTTGGATTTCTCCCGATTTACTTTCCTACTGACCTATATATTTGAGATATGTCTCGAGTTGGATTAAAAAGCACAAAACAAAATACTAATTATGAAACATAAACAATGCAAATAAATATGAGATTAAAACACATTGATACTACTACTATTCGAACTAAATCCAAAACATAATAAAGTTACACATAAAATAGTACAATCTTGTTTTTCTTTCTCTTATAATGAGCTCCTACTAAAAACTATGATAATTTCACGATACTATGGCCGGCTGCAAGGATCACCCTTTTATGCGTGAAGGGCCGGTCAAGTGTAAAGAAGAAATAAATCTATCCAAAATCCTATCAAATGAAAACCCTAAATCTAATCCCAAGCAAGATCTAATCAAATATTCTCTTGCTGTCTAATATAGATTGAAGATCAAATCTCGTCTCTGATTTGTTTTTCTTGCCAAAAGAGTATGTTCTTTCTGCACAATTAGAGCTAGAAAGCTAAACATGTGTCATTCTAGAAAAATATTTCGCCGCCTTCCAAATCTGAACGCGACGGCCTTCACCTCGGCAGCTACTAGGCAATTATCCACGGTACCGGGCCTGAAGGCCTGGTCCATGATCCCACTTCAGCTCCCCCTCTATGTAGCTCCAAATTACTCATTTTAAGCTCCATTTGGCCCAAATTTACTTCTCTCCTGAAATTGAAGACAAACATCAGTAGTAACTGAATTATAATAAAATCAACTTAAAATAACATAAAAAGTGCTGAAAATAAGATACAAAGGAAGTAAAATATGATACTAAAATATAGATATGAATTTGGCCGATCACAATTCTCCCAAGATTAGTATTTGCTTCTCCTCAAGCAAACTACGTCATTCGCTATTCAGCCAAACATGTGTGGTGCTCGGTTTATACCTAGGGTAAGGGTCCCGAGCATAAGATATGCTTACCAGTCAAGATAAGTTGTTCTCTGTCTGCTCAAAACTATAAAATATCTAGTTTTCTACTCAACAGGTAAGGTAATAGGTACGCTCACAGTCGCCAACCTCGGCGAATTAGAGGGGGACACCTATCTCATATCTCGCGCTTGGTGGATTTATGGTGAAAATTATTGGGAAATCCATAGCCATGTACGTTACATGCGCAGCGGAATCTATGGATTTAACCCGCCCTAGGATATACATTAAGGGAATAAAAGTACTAGATTAACAATTAAAATTTATACCTCGGATCTTCCTGATCCACGAGACGCAGAACGAATGTAGGTCTGAATTTTTCTGACTTCCAACCTTCTCCTTCCTGAAACTCGACTCTCAAACCTCCTTGCTTCTCCTAGGGATGAATATTGATCGCTCGCAAGTTCTCAAGTTAGAGAACCTCTACTCGTATCCATGCGAACTTCGGGCGCATGGAATAACCGGACTCGGCTAGACGAGTCCGGAAATACTTTCCGAAAATCTCTCAAAACATTCTCTCTCTTTTCTGTGTAATAGACGGCCTCTAAGGCTTCTAAATTGTGTGCAGAATAGAGAAACTCCGCCCTTCTATTTATACTAGATATAGAGGCGAACGATTGCTCGGTTACCATAACTAAAAACCCTAATCTGCACCTATTCCGTTGCCAACGGGACTATTCTGTTGCCAACGGAATAGGCATTTCCATAACGGAATACTTGGTAGCTAAGGTTATTACAGTTTCCATATCTATTCCGTTGGGAACAAAACTATTCCGTTGCCAACAGAATAGCACTATTTTGTTCAATCAATTATCCAATAATTGATTATTTCGTTCACCAATTTATACATCATATGTATAACTATTTTGAGGGATATTCATCCCGTATGAATGGAGTTCATTGTGTGACCGTGTAGGTTCTATTTAACGCTGGCAACAATCTTCTAAAGATCGTAAGTCATGAGTAAGCTCTAGACTGATGTCATGACTACTCATGTTAACTGAAATGATCAGCGATCATAAACCTATCTGAATAGGTGTTTGCTTATTCCTTTTGTTCTACGATATATGTCTTGATCAAAAGGAATGGAAGTATGTCATCCTTGAGTTTCATAAAAGTCTCTTTCCTGATCGAGAATTAGACTGAGTAAATATAAAATGATATTAACAACACATGTTATTCCATTTTGAGCATGGCCATGCATTTCCTTCAGTCGTAGTTCATTTGGGGGCCCAGAGATATCTCCCTCATGACGAGAGGAACAAATCTCATCTTGGTCACTCACATTCCTCGTCATGATTCAGTGCATACCTAATGATCATCCCATTACGGATGACGTAGGATCATATTAAAGTATGCAGTTCCACATACAGGAATCCATGGTGACCTCAGGTCATAGGAACAAGCACACTATTCATATGAGAATCACTAATGACATATACCATGTATATTCTCATAGTGTGGTCAGTCCAGTACATGTTCTCTAACACGTACCTATATTCCAGACTTTACATCTCTATGTCCATGATTAGCAGAACATGATCATCCATCCTGCGAATATACTAATGTGGATATGTAGCTTCTTATCTAAAGTATGTCTATCTCTATAAACATCCTACATATCACTAGGGACAGTTTAGAATGTCATTTGTTGGTTCACAGTTCTACTGTCAGAATCACGTATTCTGATGACGTGAACCCGAAGTGTCATTCTTGGTTGATATAAGATTTACATTCACAATCCATACACACAGATATATAAGAAACAAGCTTTATTGAATAAATAATGTCTTAATACATAATCCATATCCTAGCACAAATACATTTGGCCTAGTGCACTAATCCTACAGTCTCCCACTTGTGCTAGGCCAATTCTAAGCATCTTATGCCCATAGACCTAACATGACCCTCATGCTTCGCTTGCGTGAGTAGTTTAGTTAATGGATCGGCAACATTGTCGTCCGATGACACTCTACACATTTTAACATCACCCCTTTGTACGATCTCTCTGATTAGATGGAAGCATCGCAATATGTGCTAGAACTATTGGTGAGATCTCAGTTCCTTTGCTTGTGCGATCGCTCCATTGTTGTCACAATATAGATCCACTGGTTCCGAGATGCTCGGAACTACTCTTAGCTCCTCCAAAAAGTTCTTTATCCAAACAGCTTCTTTAGCCGCTCGCAGCCAGCCTATATACTCGCTTCCGTTGAAGAATCTGCTACAGTACATTGCTTGGAACTCTTCCATGTCACTGCGCCTCCATTTAGGCAAAATAAATAACCTGATTGCGATCTAAAGTCGTCTGAGTCTGTCTGGAAGCTTGTGTCGGTGTAACCCTTTCGAACAAGCTCGTCTTCCATACCTCCATAGACTAGGAACAAGTCCTTAGTTCTTCATAAGTACTTAAGGTTTCTTTTAACAGCTATCCAGTGACTTTCACCTGGATTAGGCTGAAACCTGTTTGTTGCGCTCAATGAGTATGACACATCTGGTCTAGTACATATCATGACATACATGATAGATCCTATAGCCGAAGCATATGGGATTGTATTCATGCGTTTTCGTTCCTGCTCACTTATACGACATTGTGTCTTACTGAGAGAAATGCCATGTGACAAGGGCAAAAATCCTTTTTGGATTCTTGCATTCTGAACCATTTCATGACCTTGCCTATGTATGTACTTTGACTCGGACTTATAAGCCTTCTAGATCTATCTCTATAGATCCTGATTCCTAGCATGTAGGAGTCTTCTCTTAGGTCTTTCATTGAGAAATTATCTCCCAATAATTTCTAGACGTTCAATAATATTGGGACGTCATTTCCCATGAGTGATATGTCATCTACATAAAGCACCAGGAATACTACCGTGCTTCCACTGAACTTCATGTAAACACAAGGCTCACCTCCACTTTTAGTGAAACCAAAACTTTTGATGACTTTAACAAAACGAAGATTCCAGCTTCGAGACACTTGCTTCAATCCATAGATGGATTTCTGAAGCTTGTTGGGCGACCCAAAGAATTCGAGGATATTATATGCATGTGGCCCAAACAGGAAGTGAGATGAGCTCATCTTGGCTACATGGACTAGCAAGTTGAGCAGTAGAAAAACCGTGCCGAGGCTCCACTCAAAGTTGTGACTCAGGTTTAAGATTTAAGTAGTATACGTGATATTTCTGTAGGATTAGTGCCCTAGGCCAAATTTATTTGTGTTAGGAAATGGATTATGTATTAAGACATTATTATTTATTCAATATAGGTTGTTTCTTATATATCCGTGTGTATGGATTGTGAATGTAAATCTTATATCAATCAAGAATGACACTTCGGGTTCACGTCATCAGAATACGTGATTCTGATAGTAGAACTGTGAACCAACGAATAATATTCTAAATTGTCCCTAGTGATATGTAGGATGTTAACTTAGAGGTACATATTTTTTAAAAATATCCTTCTAATGAAATTGTTCAACCCTCTAGAGGAACATTAAATAACTAAAACACTTATTCAAAGACAATGTCAAATGGATAAGAGTGATGGCAAGAAATGCGGCATCAAGTGGGAACCATGGTATGCCATATGGGACTCCCCAGCACAAGCTTACCTCGATTCCAACCTGAAGGTAGCCGAATTCTTTGAAACTATCTTCTAGACGTGAAAATACAATGAAATTGTCAGTATGTTTTGAGATTTTTAGGAATTTTTCAAATAGCTCAATCTGGTCCACTTAGACAAGGGCTTCAAAAATATTGCACATCGATTACTCTATGCTCCAGCAGGAAATGAGATTCTCATAGTAAAAGGTGTCTACAACAAACTGAAGTCTGTGGACCAAAGCGGATGCCCTGTTGGTAAAAATATTTATGAAAAAATATTTAGAAATGGCAAGGCATTCCTCCTTGTGTTAGAATTTTTACTTGGAGAATTATGGCCAATGCGCTCCCAACCGCATCCAAACTTGTTACAATCATACAACATACTGAACCCAATTGTAAGGTGTGTAAATCAGGTTTTGAGGATCCTGAACATATTTTTCGGGACTTACCTTTTTCTCGGGCATGCCAGTCCGCTCTCTCTCTCGGTCTACGGCTTGGAGACGTCATAGGTGATTGTTTCAACTCGTGAGTTCCATCCAAACCATCCTGCCACCTGAAAATTTTTTACATGCACAAAATCGAATGTGGGATCTTAGGAGAGCCAGAAATCACAAAATATTCTGAAACGAGTCTGCCCAACCTTCCAAGGTGATGGATTATGTCAACTGATTTCAAGCTGAAATTCTGCCACCCTTTTCAACCTTTCCCATAACCACAACCGAAACTATTTCACCTCTTCCTTCATACAAGATCCTATATTTTGTGGATGGAGCTTGGGAGGCAAATCAAGCAGGAATTGAGTTATATGTTTAAAAGAAGGTCTCTTAAGATGGTTTAGGTCACAACCTATCATAGCTTCATGTCCTTTAGAAACGGAAGAAATTGTATTAAAATCTTCAATCTTGTATGTCCAATAGGGAGGAGGGGAAACCATATTTCTATATCAAAGTGTGAAAACTTGATACTGAGCTATAGAGAGTTGAAATTACCAAACCCTAATAACTGAAGAGATGCAAGGCAGGTTTGGGAATGTTGAGACTTATTCATGAAGAATCAAGGGATATCTTGTTGTTAGGTCCCCCGACTGAAAAACTCTCAAGCAGATCATTTGGCTAAACTAACAAAGGAGTAAAGTGGAGGGTACCATTCATGTATCCTCTTAGATTTAATCCTACTTTTTTCTTCATTTCTATTTGTTTTTTGTTAGGTCTCGTTTGGTATCGTTGCCGTTCCATGTTTTCTATTTTCAAAAATAAAATATGTTTGGCTAATTAACTATGTTTCCATTTTTTTTATCCAAATATCAAAAAATGAGCAGGATTTTTGAAACAAGAAAAAATTATTTCTTCTTTTCTGTTCTTCATTGCTATATCTATAAATGTCTTAAACCACACGAAACTAATATGGTAGCACTAAAAAAATTTTGACCTCTAAAGATTATGTTGCGCTAAAAAAGAAAATTCATATTAAAAAAGGAATTTTAATCCTAAAACCTTATATCACACTAAAAAAAAGGTAAGATGACACTCAAAAATAAATATTGACCCTGGAATTTCATATTGTAGTAAAGAAGGTAAGTTAGTATTGAAAATAGTATAATGATACTGAAAAAAGATATATTGACACTAGAAATGCTATAGTGATATTAAAAATGATATATTCCCTAGAAATAGTATACTGACATAGAAATATGGTTGTCTACTAATTGAGTTAATTAAAAAATAATATCATTTGTATACCAATATATCTTTATATGTGTTCATTCTAGTTTTTTTGTTTATCAATAGTTCTTTTTTGTAATTATGTTATATATTTCTTAATTCAGATGATGCTGGGCGGCAAATAAGCTAGTGTGTATCAGGTCTCTTTCTTTTACGAGGTCTGTATTGATGTAAATACTCTTTTTATTGTTTCATGGAATGCATGTCAATTACTCAAAAAAAAAAAAGAGTTTTAGATCGGATGTAGGGTATGTTTGATTTGAGGTATTTTAAGATGCATGGACATGCCAAATACATAGATTCTATGATCCATGAATTTGATAATCCACTTGAGTTGTTTGATTAGATTTACTTTGAAATCATGGATATAAAAATCAATTGTTTGATTTTTTTTATGCAATTCATTATTTGAAATTTCGCTCAAATTAGTTGTATGATGATTACTAGATAACTAAATTAAATTATATATGCATTTCAGTTGTTAATAAATCTCAACCAAATAATATTGTTTTTGTTTCATATAAAATTTATGTTGGTCACAAAATAAAATAAACTAAAAATTATTTACAGTCCACAATAAGTGTAATCAAGCATATAGCCGTCATGACCGAACAATATATAGCCATCAATACTATTAAATTGTTAAACACACAAAATATAGTCACATTACCATTCAAACAAAATATAACCATCATTACCATTCACTACTATTAAATTTTTAAACGTACACAAAATATAGCCATCATTACCATGTGCTATTAAATTGTTTAACATACACAAAATATAATCGTCATTACCATTCATTACTATTAGAATTAGAACATAAACAAAATACTAAATATATTCAAAATGTGACCATCCATACCACTTGTACCACTCACATCATCTAGAAGAATGCTCCACCATCACTTGTACCACACATATCATCCATATCACCCATTCCACTTGTACCACTCACACCATCCGTACCAACCATACCATTATTGGGAAACCCGTAGCCATGTACGTTACATGCGCAGTGGAACCTACGGGTTAAACCAGCCCAATGAGCTACGTTAAGAGAATAAAAGTACGAGATTAACTATTAAAATTTATACCTCAGATCTTCCTGATCCGCGAGACGAAGACGGATGTAGGTCTGAACTTTTCTAACTTGCAACCTTCTCCTTCCTGAAGCTCGACTCGCGACTTCCTAGCTTCTCGTAGGGATGAAGATCGATCGCTCGCAAGTTCTCAAGATAGAGAACCTCTACTCGTATCCACGCGAACTTCAGATGTACGGAATAACCGGACTTGGCTAGACAAATCCGAAAATACTTTCCGAAAACCTCTCAAAATTTTCTCTCTCTTTTCTGTGTAATAGACGACCTCTAAGGCTTCTTAAGTATGTGTAGAATAGAGAGACTCTGCCCTTCTATTTATACTAGAGAGAGAGGCGAACGATTGCTCAGTTGACATAACTAAAAAACCTAAACTGCACATATTCCGTTGCCAACGGAACTATTCCATTGCGAACGGAATAGGTATTTCCATAACGGAATACTTAGCAGTTAAGGTTATTACAGTTTCTATATATATTCCGTTGGGAACGGAACTATTCCGTTGCCAACAGATGGCACTGTATTGTTCAATGTGTGACCGTGTACGTTCCACTTAACGCTGGTAACGATCTTCTAAAGATCGTAAGTCATGAATAACCTTTAGACTGATGTCATGACTACCCATGTTAAATGAAATGATCAACGATCATAAACCTATTTGAATAGACATTTGCTTATTCATTTTGTTTTACGATATATGTCTTGATCACAAGGCATGAAAATATATCATCCTTGAGTTTGATCAAAGTCTCTTTCCTGATCGAGAATTAGACTGAATAAATACAAAATGATATTAACAACACATGTTAATCCATTTTGAGCATGGCCATGCATTTCCTTTAGTCCTAGTTCATCAGGGGGCCCAGAGATATCTCCCTCTTTAACGAGAGGAACAAATCACATCATGGTCTCTCTCATTCCTCGTCATGATTCAATACATACCTAATGATAACCCTAATGATCATCCCGTTACGGATAACGTAAGATCATATTAAAGTATGCAGTTCCTCATACAGAAATCTATGTTGATCTCAGGTCGTAGGAACAAACACACTATTCATATGAGAATCACTAATGACATATATCATTTATATTCTCATAGTGTGGTCAGTCCAGTACGTTAAAAAAATGAACTTACGTGACCAAACGATCGTCAGAAAGAGAAGGAAGGATTCTCTTAACGGCGACAGGTGTACCGCGCCAATACGCTCTCAGAATTTCTCCAAAAGAACCCTTTCAAATTATTTAATTCCATTTCAATAAACTTTAAAAAATACAAAAATATAAAACCTAAATATATTAAGTTATATTATACCTTTCCTATAACTGAAGAAGAAGAGAAGTCTAATTCGGACGGATCGATTTCCCAATCGCATTTATTAGGCAATGGTGGCGGCACGGGTTTCGGCTCGAAATGGCTCCCATTTTGCCCCTAATTTTCAAAAATTAAATCCAAATTAATTATCAATTTACATAATTTTATCATTAATTTCATAACTAATTTGGGAATGGTAATTACGAAAGAGAGGCCGCCAGAGTTCTTGAGCAGTTCGACCATCTCTTGCTTCTTCGCTCCTTCTGCATCCGCCAAAGGCTTAAAAGAGAATAAATATAACAATCAGTATAAATGTAATAATATACTGTTTTTTCACTATTATTTAGTCAAAAATCTGATCAGAATCGTTTCATGAATCACTGAATCAGAAACTAGAATCAAGAAGATAAACAGATCGAATCCATACAGTGTTCTTCCAGCGATCCTGAGCATTGACGTCGGTGCCATGGGCGATCAAGCATCGAGCGACGTCGACCCAGCCGTGCAGCGCGGCGACGTGAAGCGGCGTGCGGCTGTCGTAGTCCCAGGCGTTGACCAACTCCTTGTCCTCCTCTAGCAGCCTCCGCACGGCGGAGAGATTCTAACATGCACCTATATTCCAAACTTGACATCTCTATGTCCATGATCAGCAGAACATGATCATCCAGCCTGTGAGTATACTAGTGTGGGTATGTATCTTCTTACTTGAAGTATGTTTATCTCTATAAATATCATACATATCACTAGGAACGATTTAGAATGACATTCGTTGGTTCACAGTCCTACTATCAGAATCACGTATTCATGGTCGATCTAATATATATAAACATATTAGTCACCCATACACTCATTCATATATGAACTGAATAAACGAGTTTCTCATAATCTAATCTCTAGTCCAACACTTTGGCTTAGGACATAATTCCTTCAACCATACATACCGCCCACACCATTCGTACCACCCCTACCACTTGTAACATCCATACCACCATAGTGGCAGATCATGAAGTCATTCATCCAACCGATTTTCTCACTTGTACTATATGAAATAAAACAAGCACCATCACCTTCATTGTTTACAAGATAGTTTTGCGGATGGCTTAAGGTTGAAGGTGGATATTGGCCTGATATGATTTTCATTGCTGCTTTGATTTCTTTTGCAAGAATAATAAGTGTTCTAGTGGTATTTAAACCTTGTAAAGCCTCTTTCATTTGAGCGAAATATTGTCCTAAATCATCTTCTTCGCTAGATTTTCTTTTCCTTGATCCTCCATCCCGAGGACTAGGTGTGACAGAGCGTTCATGGGGAATTGTTGGCTCGGCATCCGATGTTGTGGTCTGCATATCACCAACATCAACATCATCTCCGATGGAATGAATAATGGGAGATGATGGATCATGAGCCATGACCGGCTATGTAGTAATAGGTGTAAGAGTATGATTTAAATCTTTTGCGGATACCCCAATTGCTAACTTTTCACAAATTATTTCCATCTCTTTGTAAAGTTTGATTGGCTTGTTTATGAATTTTCCCTCCTTTGATTTCGACTACAAATAGATTTAGATAAACTAAGAAAACAAATATGACTACTGTACTACTTTTCGACTAAATTATAATCAACTAAGAGTGAGAAACTAAGAATCAGTAATGACCTCAGTATAGGTTTTGTATACATCTTCATCCAGCACTATCATGTTGATATTATGGTCATAAGTATTTCCGCTCATTAACTTAAGCCTTTGAATAATTTTCCAATTTCTCCTAATGGTTCTAAGATGCTTTTGGACATTTGTCTCCGAGTAATTCATATGAAGATTACTTCAATAAACATTCACTTGCTAAAGGACCCCAAGTAGCATTTTTTGCCTTGTTTTGCTTTGCCTGTAACCACTTCCTCATCCATCTGATAAGAGATCAAAAGAAGCAAATGAACATTAAATTATCATTAAGTAATCCTATTTGATCATAAATAACCTTGTTTAGATTTAACAAGCCTATTTAAAATCCCTAACAAATCATAGAACCTAATTAACATAAATTTCATACACAATCACACAGTGGTCAATAATAAGTGTTTTGTATCATACTAATTATGGCCCAATGGAATTTTCAGTGCATCAAAATTAAACCTTAACTACTCAAAATTCATTCAGTCACATAGAACCACATGATTTGTGCAATTGACTAACTGACAAGCACTAGCGGATGCAACCAACTGAAAACAAACGAAGTATTAATCACTAATTAATTGAGCACTAACAAAAATTAGGAAATATAAGAGAGAAAAAATAAAAAAACAGAACACATTATCACCATGTTGGACTGATTTGTGCCACACTTTACCTGGCACCGGTGCCAGATCAAGTGATTTTGCCTTTTCTTCTTTAATTGATACAAAAAAAGACAAGCTTCTAATTCCAAGATGGATAAGTCTCACCGTTTATAAAAAATAAGATACAGCTCACTCAATCGCATGAATATGAAACCCTTACTCACTTTAATCGAGAAAAAAAAGTGAGTTAAAAAGATTAACTCAGAGAGAGAGAGCTTACGATTCTTTGTTAATCGTCTCTTGGAGGGAGGTCAAAATAGCTTGTGAGATATTCTACGGAGGATTAGGTAGGTGATATTGGAGAAGAGAGGAAAGAAAGGCGGGCGACTTCAGGATAAAAGGGAAGAAAATGGCGGGAAACAAATAATATTAGCGCCTGGATTAGGTCGTCCGTGTATTCTGTAATACGAGCTTTTTGGTTGGAGTACAGAATACACGGATCTTGATCTCAAATCCTAGATCATATATTAATCAAACATTGAATTTTGACTCAAATCCAGGATTCATGATTACAATCTTCTAAAATACATCAAATCAAACATGCCCGTAATTTTGATATTCTGTAGAATTTTTTTGTAAAATAGTATTTTTTTGAACAATAATTAATCAGATAGTACTATTTTGTAAATAATTGGGTATTTACCACTTTCATCAGAGGGTATGGCAGAACTGAAATAGTTCCGTCAGAGACTCTGACGGAATTAGTGATTTTTTTATTTTTGTTGATCCCGACCATTTGGCACCCTTAAACACTCTTAATTAAGAAAAAAACCAGTTCTGCCATAGGTTCTAGCAGAACTAGGTAAAATTTATTTTTTCAGGTTAAACTCTTAATTTAGAAGGCCAATCAGCACAAAAAATTACGAATTTAGCAGTTCTACCATAACCTCTTGCGAAACCGCCAATTTTATATTTTTTTTTGACTCTAAGCAGCCATTAAAATTTAGCAAAAAAAAAAAAATATCATTGTTCCGCCAGAGGCAGTGGCGGAACTATGAACAATAACTTTTTATTTTTGCTAAATTTTCATGACTGTTTAGAGACAAAAAAATATATAAAATAGGCGGTTTCGTCAGAGTTTCTGGCGGAACTTCTGGTTCTACCAGAGGGTCGGGCGGAACTTCTAAATTCATAATTTTTTGAGCTAATTGATCTTCTAAATTACGAGTTTAACTTGAAAAAATAAATTTTATTCAGTTTCATCATGTTTAAGAGTTCTAAATTGTCGGGAACAACAAAAATAAAAAAATTACTAGTCTGACGGAATTATTTGAGTTCCATCAGACCTTCTAACGAATGCTAAATACCAAATTATTTATAAAATAGCGTTGTCCGATTAATTAATGTTCAGAACAAAAGTGCTATATGAACTTTGAAAGAAAAAAAAAATCTATTCTGTAGGGGTACAGTTGAATCCTGCCAAGCAAGTCGCCGAAGTCTTTAGAAAGAGAGGACGCAGAACCTCATAACTAAACCCCAGATGGAGACGCCTTCTTCGCCGGCCGGCGTTCCGAATTCCGACACGGATGCTCATCCGAAGTCCTTAACCCTCACGATACTCTCCTATCCGGGTCGGGTCTGGAGGGCCCTCGCCAGGTCGGATCCGAATCTCCTTTCCAAACTCCGAATCCCCTCTCTCTCCGGTCTCAACCTCAACTTCCTTCTCTGGTCGCAGCGCCGGAGACATGGCCTTCCTCTCCCGCTGCATACAACGTCAGCACATTCCTTCAGGTGGGAACCAGTTTAGGAAATAGTACATTCTTTATTGGTGAAGTTGTTTTTGGTATGGTGTGTTGGTTTTTGCTGGAAGAGGTTTGAGTGTTAATGGCTTTGAATTGGCGTTGTGTTAATGGTGTTTATTTTTAATTAAAGCATGTGAAGGTTCTCAGTGGATTTTTGTCGAACATTTTCTTTGCAGCTTTCTAGTAGAGGAGAAAAATGTGAAACAGAAAAACATGTATAAAGTGAAGTAAACTCTATATATTGAACAGTTCCCCAACACAAGTTAAATGCAAATTTAAATAGGCTTATATGTGAGTTTAAATTGTCATAAAACTTTAACTGATTTATGTGTAATAAATACAATTAGTAGTGTTTGTACCATAGAGCATGGTGTTCAGAGACTAGCTACAAGAATTTATACTAAAATTTAAAATTTCAGTTTTTTGGGAGAGAGATCAAAATCATTGCTTATTTTAGAGGAGATTGTAGAAATGACATTGTCACATATACATGATGTTCAGAAAAGCTTGCTCTTTTGGCAATCCAGAGCCGAGGTACATTATAACTTAATTAAAAAAATAATTTAATCTTATCATCATTTTCAAATTAATATTTGTCTCTCTATAGGGTACGAGCTCTCAGAAAATATATTTCATGGTATTTGAAAGAGGACCAAGGGCATTTGCAAAGGAAACATGTCAGTTCGTTGCTACACTTTATAGCAAAAGGTCTTCATTTCAGTATCTTTCAGATTCAGCTTCAGATATGATTTCAACAAAGCTAGCCATTCTAGCAAATCTCCAACATTCTCTCTCTACTTTTCTTGCTGAGGTTCGTGAATATAGTAAAATTAGTTGCATATGGATGTTAAATTAGATGATATTTTATTGGTTATTGTATTGTTAGGTTTATTTGGAGGTGAACCAAAACAGAGAGGTATTAAATGAAGGTTCAGAGAAATCATTGCGTACTGCATTGGTTATTATAGACGGTTTATTTTCCAAATTAGAGGCTTCATTTATACATCATAGTGAAATTAATAAGGTATGGAACTTTATAAATTTACCCATTTTCAATGTTTACTAACATTTTATATTTTACTCATATATTTCTGTTTTATTCAGATTTTATTCACTGTGGCAAGTAATTTTTACATGCTTGAAAATAAGTGATTTTTTTTTCAATAATGATAGATTTCAGGAGAACTTAAATTTGAAAAGCTACAAGAAGTAGATACAGACAGGGCGGAATGGATAGAAACACATACAAATGATGCTACAAATTTGATTAATGAAAATATCCAAAGATTGAATTCACACCTTACTTCAATTGTAAGCTTTACACCTTTTCAAAACCAAATTCTAGTTTGCATTATTGTTAATTCGGGAAATTTACAAAAAAGCCCCTACTGTTAGTTTGGAATTAACACTGTTAGTTTTCATATTAAATAAACATTTCTCTATGTCATAAGATCTTTTAAAGTTAATTATTTCTCCATTTTAAATTTTTTCAGCTTTCGAGTTGTGAGAAACCGAAAAGAGTGACGCAGTACTGGGTGAGGTACACAGCAGGAGCGGTCGGGCTCTCAGTTTGCTCCATTTGGCTTTTGAAGCACAGTAGATTAATGGGCAGTTCCGATATCGATAATTGGATCCGCGATGCGAAGGAATCCTTTACCGGGTTCTGGAAAGAGCATGTAGAAATGCCGGTACGAGTTTTTGTAGAGTGTTTATATATTTTTTAATTAATTTTGTGTTATGTGTATTGTATTTGGATTATTTTTCTATTTTTCTGATTTTTTTTCATCTATATTGGGTTTTTAACTTTTTATTTATTAATTTGTTTGAAAATGGCATATTTGATTTAATTTGTATTTTCTGATTTTTTTTTTAAATTTATAACAAATAGTGAGATTAATGGATGGAAAATTGAGAACAAAAAGAATTAAATCAAAAGGAAAAATAATAAACAATGCCGAAGAAAAGTATATATATATATATATCAATAGATAACAAAAATGTTTTGAATCTCTACCTAAAAGCTCACATTTTCTTTATTTATATATATATTTTTTTTCAATTTTCAGTTAATTTCGATAAGAGATGAGTTGTTTGAGACATTTAAGAGGAGACAAAAAGGTGTTATGGAACATGAAGAGGTTCAATTAACTGCAGATTCCTTTCACAGGTAAACTTATATTTCATTTGAGATTCTTTTGATCTCCTCTTTCTTTCACAAGTAAAATAATAAAGAAAGATCATCCAAGAAGGAAATAAAAGATCTGAAAATAAATAGAAATGATTTCAAAAATCAGTACATTACTGGAAATTGGACAATTGAGTCAAAAGAAAATGAGAGAACATCTTTTTTTTGTAGAAAAATAAGAATCAGTAATGAGATAGAGCAAATAATAAAGGAAAAGAGAACTATTTTTTCATATATACTGATAAAATACTATGATTGCAGAATGTTATTAGCGTTTTGTGAGCAGACTAAAGGACAAAATCTTCCTCAAAATGTTTCTGATCAGCAAATGATGGAAATTGTGATGTCAAGGTACTGATTTTACTTATGCAATATTATTTCCTTATAATTAGTTATTATAAAACTGATTTATTCTTAGTATATATGTTATGGATACTAATACATAATCAACAAAAATATTGGACCTTTTTGCTTTTTTTAGTGAAGAATATTTGGATAAATAGTAGATTTGGACTTGTATTTAGATAACAATTTAGAATAAAGTAATACTAGATGGGGACTGAGTGACCACTGTATTATAGATCAAAAGTACTTAAGCAAGTTAAATTTATTATTTTATGGGTTTAATCAGTTACAAGAAGATTGAAGTTTGACAAATTTAAATTTCATTCATGTGCAAGTGATATTTTAATACAGATATGAGAAGGAGGTAATGCATCCTCTTCAGAATCTTTTGAGCGGTGAACTTGCTCGTGCTATGCTTATTCAGGTCCTTTACTCTCTTTCTCTCTCTAATTTTATCCAAATATTGTTAATATTTTATTCTAAATATGGTTTTATAATTCATGCAGATTCAAAAGCTGAAACTTGATCTTGAAACGTAAGTTACCTATTTCTATTTAAGCACCCAAAATTTTTCAAGTGCTTATTGTTTGTATATGTCCCAATTCTTTTATAGATGAAAAAGTACATTATCACGGCCTTAAAATTACTAATGATGAAATTTTCTCAACAGAGCGATGCTGGAGCTCGATCAAATTCTAAAAGCAAATGAAATAAATTTTGCAATTCTTGCGGCCTTACCGGCTTTTTTCATTTCGGTCCTTTTGCTCGGTGTGGTGCGAGCATGGATTCTCCAAGTATGTAAAATAGTTTTATTTGTGAAGTTCCATTTCTACTCCCTTGTCATCATTCGTATTTTTAACTGCATAGTAGGGGTGTATTTATACTTTCTTGTTTAAACTTTTGGACATTTAGAAGAAAATAATTCAAAATTTGGGTTGCAAGTCATTTGGGTTCCATTCCGTTTCAGGTCATTCAGGTAATGGATCATCCAGGTTATGGATCGTTCTGGTTACGACTCAATCAGATTATGGGTCATTCGGGTTACGAGTTATTCCGGTTACGGGCCATTTAGATTGCAGGTCGTTTTGGTTACGGGTCATTCGTGTTATGGGTCGTTCAGATTATGGGTCATTCAGGTTGCTGGTCAGGTTATTCATTCACCTCATTCAGGTTACGGGTCAAGCATGATTTCCGAATGATTGGTTTTGGGCCATTTCATGTTTCTGATCATTTCGGATTTGGATCATTTCAGGTTTGGGGTTGTTTGAGTTCCGTACTAAATTACTATTATAAGTAATGTACCATTCAAATTGGAGTTGCAGGTCATCTGGATTGTCATTTTGAATCATTCAGTTTGTGGTTTATGGTTTAGTTCAATTATATTATACGAAATCACAAAATCTGGAATTTCAACAGGTTTTGTAGATTTAGGTGAAAAATTGAGTTATTTTTGGGTCGTATCCAGTGGATAGGTTCAGGTCTATTCGCGTTACAGGTTCAATTCGAGTTTTTTTCGTGTCATTAGGACAGGCTTTTGGCTCCTTTGGATTTGGTAGAGATTTTGAGTTGTTGACTTGCCAACAATTTCTGGTTCACGTTTGGATGTGTTGGCGAGCTTTTAGCGTCGGATCCGATTTTTGCCAGCTCCATGCATAGCCCTACAAACATATGTGAAAAAAAGCTTCCACCTGGTTACTTCCAAAATGACTAATTTATCCCTCCTATCATTTTCTTTTCCATTATACAATAAGGTAGAGAAAAGAGGGCTCCATTAAGGAGAAATTAAGAGAAAATGGGGTGTATCTCATATTTACCATATTTTGGGGTGTATGAGATATTTCTCGTTTTGCAGGGGATTCTTGTTATTTCCATATTTTGTAAGGGTTGTATTTCGATGCATATGTTACCTGAACAAATTAATTATATTTTTAAATTTCTATTTAAATTTTATTTAATTTATTTGAAATTAATGCTTTCAGGATAAAGGTGCAGAAGGGAGAGGAAGAATAGCAAGGCGGCAAAGGAGACTTCTACTTGTTGAAGTAGAGAAAAGGCTTATGCAATTCAAAGACTGTATGGATAGAGGAATGGTAATAAAATAATTCGATAGCATATTTGCAAAATTTTATGGGAATCTAACTATTGTTTCTCTTTTTATGGTTTTTTAACTTTTCCTTTTTTTGTTTATTCTTTATGTGATGTAGGATGAAGAGGCTAGATGTAGATTTGGATTGATGTTGTATAGCTTGGATCGTCTCTATAAATCTGTAGAGAGGCATGCAACCGAAACAGGAGAGTGGCTAAGGTTTGAATTTCGAAATTTATGTTATGAACTATTTTTTCGTTTTAAATTTGAAATTACTAGTCAAGTATTTCCAAAAAAGCACTGTGCCAAGTACTAATAAAAAATAAAATAATAACCATAAAAGAGAAGAAAAGGATTTTGCTACTTACTGAAATTTGTGTTGACATGTAAAGTTTGTGGTGACCTGTAATAATATATATATATTTTTTCTGTTTGTAGTTTAAGGCACGATTTAGTTGAACTTGCAAAGCCTGATGTGGAAATAATACATAAACTTGCTATTGTTTCTCGTGTGGAAAGAATGTACGATTGCTTGTTACCTTCCCCAAGGAGACTTTAGTTCTTTTCATTTTAATATTTTTCATTCAAAATAATGGAATTGAGTATAATAATTTCTTTTTATTTGTTGAATTTTTTTTCGAGGTGCAACAGTCAAGTAGTATCATGTTTTTTATTTATTTGTAGTCTGGATTGAGGAAGAACTTGAAACACAAACTATTTTGAGGCTTTTTTCACTTGCTTGTACTGTATTTCATTGTATACATTAAAATATGGATCATAAAATTTATAATATAGAAGCTATACTGACATACTCGAATGTATTAAGAATCAAGATATGAAAGAATTATAACTTACAAAATAACTTTAACCGGAGGCAGCTTGGTTTTTCCAGATTGGGACTGGAACATTTACAAAGAATAAGGAATATTGTATACATGTTAAGATTTTCTTGGCAGGCAAGCCAATTGTCAAGAGTAAATATTAATTAACCTGTCATGTGGAAAATACGAGTCCGCAACAAAAGCAAACAGAGTAAATTCAAACGTGCGCCATGAAGATATAATGGCGAGCCGCAGCAACTGTAGCTCTGGCATATATGTTCTAAACAGATTCGCACATAGCAACTTAGACCAAACTGCAATTGTTGCCGTGTGGGTTCCATAATCCAATCCCTATGTGACCCATACTCTTGGATTTAGGGGTGTCAATGGATACCCATAATCCGATAACCCGATCCGAATCCGAGTGAATAGATTCGCATGTGGATCGAAAAAATTTGTCCGATAGGATTCGCATTTGGATTTTTGAAAAATATCTGCCAGTTTATTGGATTTGCATTTGGATCTTGAAAGATTCGAAGCCCCATATGAATCCGACAATTAATATATAGTAAATATATATATGTGACAACAAAATAATAAATGCGAAAAAATGGGAAAGAAATCACGTATTTTTATGATATATATATATATATATATATATAAGAAATTAAATAGAGTGAATATTTGGCAAGAAAAAATGGGCAATAAATCACGTATTTTATGAGATTTACTCGTTTATAGTTTTCTTTTAAGCTTGATGACATGATCCAAAATCCAATCCGAAACCCATTTCATTAATGGGTTTGGATTCGCATGTGGATCTTTATTTTTTTAATGGATTTGGATTTGCATTTGGATCTTTTGAATTTAACTTGGATCCGCATGTGGATACTACCTGGATCCGACCAGAAACCGATCCATTGACACCCCTACTTGGATTTTCCATTTTCATTTCCTACGCCTCTCTGCTTGAGTAAAAAAATCTTGCCCCAACTAACCTGTTGCAGAACTAGGTTTTTTTGAATCATTAGGATAATGCTCGCACTTCGCGGCAAGTATTTCAATTTTAATAATTATTTTAATATAATAATGTATAATTTACAATTATGAAAATTCAAAATTAAAATTTTTGAATCCATAATACATAAATAATGCATGAGAATTCAAAATTGTTATCTTTGTTTTTCTTATGTCATTATGTCTTGACATATTATATTGGCAAAACAAATTAAGTATTAATCATGCTTAGATGATTGAGATCATAAAAAATAAAAAATAAGATAATTTATTTCGAAGATTTTAGTTAAAACTATATAAGATTAAAATATAGATTATTAACTTTAAAAAAATAAAAAATAAAAATAATATTTTATATTTTATATATGAAAAAAATATGTATACTATATAGTAAAATGTAACATTACTATTTCAATCTAATAATGTATAACTTGCAATTTTGAAAATTCAAAATTAAAGTTTGTGAATCCATAGTACATAAATAATATATGAGAATTCAAGATTGTTGTCTTTGGTTTTCTTATGCCATTATGCCTTGACATATTATATTAGAAAAATAAATTAAATATTAATCAAGGTTAGATGAATGAGATTAGAAAAAATAAAATGCAAAATAATTTATTTCGAAGATTTTAGTTGAAACTACATATGCTTAAATTATAGATGTTTAACATTAAAAAAATAATTGTAATTATTATTATATATATGGGAAAAATATGTATACTACATAACAAAATGTAACATTACTAATTTTCTTCAAACTTTGTCACCGTAATTTTTCTTATTTTTTTAGATGCTAAAATGGTATGGATTGCACATATGTTATTATGAAACCCGTAATACATTAAGTAATATAATATAGTTTTTAATATTCTGAAATTTTATTTGAGATGATAGTTCTCGCATAACGGAGATATAACACTGAACATTAATCTAACTAATCATGTAATATTATGATAATAATACAAAATAAAAGCACAGATTTAATTTTTTTTTTATTTGATGACGGAGAGAAAATTGATAATAGTTCTTTTGAAAATTTTCAAAGAGGGGTAAAGAAAAGGATTATCATATTATTACATTTGTTATAACCCGAAATTTTCAAATTTTTCGTTCAAGGGTATTTTGGTAATTACTCAATTTTTGAAAACTCTTCATAAACTATTTATCTATTTATTTTATACATACAATGCATTTTGACTGGTATTTTATTTGCTAGAATAATAATAATAAAATTATTGAAAAATATCAATTGCTTTAATTGTATGGTTTAAGTTGTCTAGGCGCATAAAAAATTTAGTATTTCATTGACCGGTCATACAGTGAATATTAGCACATTAATAGATTTAATTAGGAGTTTTATTTTACCATATTTTAGGGAAATTTTTCAAAAACCCCCTAACTTTTCTGAATATTATCAAAAAACCCCCCATCTTTTTAGATTCCTTCAAAAACCCCCCTATCCTTTTAGCTTTCTTCAAAAAACCCCTAACTTTTTTGAAAATTATCAATAAGCCCCTCTCATTTAGTTAAATTTTTTAAAATGACAATTTTACCCCTCTCATTTTAGTATAGTTTTATTTATTTTTATCTTTTAAGTGATATTATTATTTTCAATATTCCAACTTATATTGAAAAAATTATATATTTTACAAAAATGTAAAAAAAATAAAAAAAATTAATTGGAATATTTTTTTAAATATAATTTGGAGTAAAATGGCAATACACCCATAATGCTACAAAAAATATAGAAAATTTGCAAAAAAACCCTGTATTATGTCTAAAATACAAAAATATTTTTAAATATAATTGGAAAAAAATATTATGAAAAATATTTTTTTTGAAAAAAAATTGTTTCCCAAAAACATTTGTGTTTCGGAAAAATATTTATTTAACAATTTGTTTATTGAAAAATATTTTTTTATAAAAATATTCTTTTCTTAAAAAATATTAAATTTTTTTTTAAATTAAAGATTTTAATTTTTTAAAAAATATTTTTAAATGTATATTTTAAGAAAAGAATATTTTTTATAAAAAAATAAAAAATATTTTTAATAAAAAAATTGTTAAAATATTTTCCTGAAACATTTTTTTTTCAAAAAAATATTTTTCGGAACAATTTTTTTCAAAAAAAATATTTTTCATAATGTTTTTTTTCCAATTATATTTAAAAATATTTTTGTATTTTAGACATAAAACAGGTTTTTTTTGCAAATTTCCTATATTTTTTGTAGGATTATGGGTGTATTGCCATTTTGTAAAATATATAATTTTTTCAATATAAGTTGGAATATTGAAAATAATAATATCATTTAAAAAATAAAAATAAAACTATATTAAAATGAGAGGGGTAAAATCGTCATTTTAAAAAATATAACTAAATGAGAGGGTGTTATTGATAATTTTCAAAAAAGTTAGGGGGTTTTTGAAGAAGGCTAAAAAGATAGAGAGTTTTTGAAGGAATCTAAAAAGATGGGGGATTTTTGATAATATTCAAAAAAGTTAGGGGGTTTTTAAAAAATTTCCCTTTAACTATGCATTTTACAAGTCACAATGATATCTTGTTATGACCAAGTCAGGGAAGGATCACAGTGATGTATTGTCAGATTTCTCTCTCATTTATTACAATCTTTTCCAACCGAAATATCATAAAACTCCTAATCTTCATGAGCAAACAAGTATATACTCTTATAAATATCCATCAGATTCATTTCTTCGAGTCCAACTCTTTGCGTAACAATAGTCTGACCAAAATAAAGCATGCTATTTTATGAAAAAGAAGTTATTTCTACTCTAATATTTGAAAGTCGAGGCAGTACATGTTGGAGTTCTACCTAGAAGTATTCATTAGTTGCGTCATGCTTTATTTCGAGGTAAGGGATTTTGCTCTCAAATACATTTATATTTTTTAAATTATTTTTTTATTAATAAATATTAATAGTATGAATTATATTTTTATTTGAGCTTACATTATTCGTACCGAATATCTTATTATTTATGAAAATAGAATATTACATAATAAAAATAATATATTTTTGAGGGATAATTATATTATTGGATAAAGATGTTATGTTGAGAAAAGTGAAATAGTTAAGGTCAATTCAGTCGTAGTTGGTAGGTGGAAGCCAATGCCGGTTATTATGATCAAGATGATAGGCCGTACTTAGTAGGTGGAAGCTAGGGCCGCCGAATCACCCAATAACGAGCTCAGAAAGACTTGTATCTGTGTGCGTACTCGATGCCACGGAGCATGATCTAATGTGTGTATGTGCGTACGTGAAGAGAAATGAGAAATCGATATCCCAATAATAAAAGAATTTTATATATATTTATTACGATTTGATTATTTATTTATTAAAAACTAGTATTATTTTTAACGTATATGAGGCATACCTTACTGAGTTTTGTATTCATCCCCCTCCTTTTCCCATTTTCAGATTTCAGGTTCAGTTATTTAGGAGTGTTGGGTTGAGCGTCGTCAAATATCAAGATAAATAAATATAATAATAAATGACAAATGAATATATATATATGCTTGATTTTATTATTCCTTGTATTTTTTTATCGCTGTTGTAATACGATTTTAGCGTTGTATATCCTCAAGGATATACGACCGTTATATCTCGGGTCAAAAATGGGTCCGGGGTGTAACAACATTTTCTTTTATATAATATATATTCACATATTTTATCAAGATAAAATGAAATTGAAATCATAACAATATGTCTTTATGTGATATTGTGGTAATAATTTAAATGAAAAACTAAGATTTCAAAAAAAAAAATTTATACAATGGCCGAGATAAAATGCTTCAAGAGAGATGAAAACTAAGATATAAGGTATAAGTTAATGGACATATCATTTTTGTACGTCTTCATTTATATAATCTATATTCACATATTTTAGAAATAAAAAAAAATTGGAACCATAACGATATGAAACTCAAAATAATGAGAAATTTCCGACAAATTTATATTTGATGATTTTAACATGAGAAATAAAATATTTCGTTAAGAATTATAATTTTTTATAGAAGAAAATAATTTTTTTTTATATTTTAATGAGTAAATTTTTCATTTACTATATGTGATATTGTAGTAATAATTTAAATGAAAAGTTAGCTTCACATTGGCCCTTCCCTCTTGACACAATCTCTGGCCATATACCGTGTCGAGAAGACCTACTATCACATATTGTCAAAATAATTTAGCTTATGGCTACACACCATATTGGTATTTAATCCTAGGGAATGTGGTGACCATGCTGTCCGGAGTTTCATCTCTTCATATATTCCAATAACAGCGTCAATCCTTGAAATTTTTCGGATTTCTTCAAGGGTTAAATAGCCGCAAAGCCTTGCACTACCGTTTCATATTCATAGAAAATTCGGCTTTCCACCATAGTTGAGGTGCTTGAAGGGAAAATCTTTTGTACTATTGATACGTGCCAATCTTTCTCCATTTTGAATATGGATAGTCCATTATTTGTCTGAACTATGAAACTTGTTGATCAAGTGGGGTATTTTGATTGGACAAAAAGGAAGTTCCATGTTTTCGGATGATAAAAAGAATGAAATGAGTTGTGGAGTTTAGAGAAACCATTGATGTCTGGTATTTCCTTTGTCAAATTTCAAGAAGTTTCTTAATCGAAACAAATAATCGACCACCCATATATATTCTATAGCTTCAATAAACTTAAACAAGCTATTCGTTTAAGCTATATAATTGGATAATTGATGTGAGAATTCGGAAGGTTTTCATAGGACATGAGAATTCTAAGTCACACACTATCACCATCTGCCTTTCTCATTTGGGATTGGTAGTTTCTGCTGGACAAAAGATGTGAGAATTGCAAGTCACACGCCATCAGTCTCTCATTTTGGATGGGTAGTTTAAGTAAGAAGAATGATTTCCGCGAAATAGCTACCCATATATCTGATTATTGACCCGTTATTTTTGAAGTAAACAAAAAATAATTTTATAGTTTGTGTTTACGATCTTTTACTTAATACTACTTAAGATTCTCTATTATTTAAATTCAACATGATTTGGGTAAAAGAAAGAAAATCATGCAATCACCTTACTGATTTTTGAGAATCACATGTATCAGGGGCGAAACTAGAATAAAATAATAAGGGTGACAAAAAATATAAAATAAATTAATGAGGAGACCAAATCAAATTTTTTCTCTAAAACTTACACGGTGCAACTAGAGATTATAACATTTTCTATTTTATAGGGGGTCATGGCCTCCCTAAGCCACTATGTAAATCCGCCCTTGCGAACATGTATCATTTTCAGACCATATATGTATTCTTTTATGTGTATCAGCATATTTTTTCTATAAAAATATACGTGTTTTTACTCTGCAATAGTACATCCTTTTTAATACTATTATATCTTTCTATATTATACTAGTCTATATTCTTAAAGACCATTATACCTTTATGATCTTTGTCCCTATATCAATACACTTTTTTGAATACCACTATGTCTTGATCTTATGCTAGCATACATTTATCATGTATAGTTACACATGTTATCTGTTTTAGTATATCTTTACCATATCTATTAATATATATATAATCCTAAACCCATATCTATTAATATATATATATATATATATATAATCCTAAACCCTTTTTTCTACAGTACTTGCATGATAGGTTTCCACGACTAATATTTTCTTGACCCTTTGATTGAAAGTACTAATGCCGTAGGGCAAACTGTTTTGTTGTGTGGAGAACGGATTATGTATCAAACATTATATTTTTGTATTAGATGTTTTATCTCATAAAAAATTTCATATAATAATTGTGTGTAAAGGTTGTTAAATTATTAATTAACCATGAATATGTATGTCTGTTATACATCATCGGAATATGTGATTTTGATAGTAAAACCGTAAATCAAAGTGAATACAATTCTAAATTATCCCTAGTCATATATGAGATATTTGTAAGACAAACATATTCGAAAATCTCAAATCATATATACAGTTACTAATATGTTATTTAGATGATGATCACGTTTTACTAATCATGGATATTGGATATCAATTCATATATATATATATATATATATATATATATATATATATATATATATATATATATATATATATATATATATGTGTGTGTGTGTGTGTGTGTGTGTGTTGGAGAACATATATTGGATCGACCCACAATGAGAATATACGTGGTATATGTCATTAGTGTGTTCTCATCATCTAATGTATGAGTAGTCATTTGACTTGAAGTTATTATAGATAGTCAAACCTGCATGTATATCTTTATACTTCGACATAGTCAAACGTTAACTGGATAATTATAAAAGCTATGATAAGGTATTTAGTAAACCATGAGTTGGAATGTGAATGATTAAGATATAATTTATTACTCTCGGATATGAGAGATATATCTCAGGCCCCCATGATAAATTGAGGCTGAAGGAAAACACACGACCGTGTATGAAAGCATTCGCATGTGTTGTTAATATCTTTTAATTTATTCAGTCTAATTATAATTCAGGAAAGAGAATTGATCAAAATAAGGATGACATAAAATCATGCCTTATGATCAATATAAATATCGTTTAACAAAGGGACTAAATACATAATTGATGTTGATGTATATATGATCACATATCATTCATTTAATTTGGTTAATCATAACGTCGTACCAGAGGCTACTTATGATTTATAAACTTGAAGTTTATTGCTAATATTAAATGAATCTACAGGGTCACACACAGACAAAACTAACTCAGTTGGACACAAAAAAAAAAATGCTATAAATAGATGAAAGTTCGCCTGATTAGGTCAGAAATTTCAGACTACACCCTAGCTGCCTACTGAAGAGAGAGAGAGAGAAAGAGAAATCGGATCTAGTAATCTCGGTTTCTTCGCCAACGAGTTAGTCATGTTGGGTTCTCGGACGTTCATAACGCAGCGGAAAATAAAATTTCGTCCAAAACCAATCCGAGGATCCGTGCGTATCGGTTAAATCAAAGAAATAAATCTTAAAGATACCTTTCGGATTACGCTTAATCCGTGACGCTCAAACCATGTGTGTTGTCCATGCGCCTCTAAACCGGTTACCGTCCTAACCGATTTTACGTCCGTCTAGGCCGGATCGTGCGGAAGTCATCTACCGCACACACAATCGGTCTCCACCAAAACTCTCAACAAACCGTTGGCCGAATAGATCACAAGCGCCGAAAGTACGAACGCCTCTACTGGTGTCCACACGAACAAACTTCTTAAAACGGGAAGAAGAACAATATATATGCTAGTAGCTTGTTCTCCTCTTGCATAAGAAAACTCTTCTTATTTTATCTCACAAAAGATGTATATAATTCCTCTCATATAATCGCACTCTTTCATTTTGTCATACAAAAGGAAAGCACCCTTTCATAATTTTGTCATACAAATTAGAAAGTATATTTTCTCTCTTTTGTCTCACAAAAGAGAATGTGAAATAATGAGAGAGAGAATAATGTGTTGTCTTGTGAATTTGGAGCCCTCTATGGCCTTATATAGAGGTGAAGAGTCATGTCTCTTCACACTAAAAGATGCGTATGACATCACTCATCATTATCCATATGCCATCATCTAGACTCTTCTAGATTACATGATCTTTTATGCTCATAGTCTTTATATACATATATATCACATCTTATCACATAAGATGACAATATATTTTGTGACATTCTTATGCAACTCATCATATAAGTCGCTAGGATTTTCTGCGCCCGTTTTAGTTTGTTCTTTGTGTGTGACCCTGTAGGTTCACTTAATGTTGGCAATAGACTTGACAGTCTATAAATCATAAGCGGACTCTAGCAAGCCATCATGACTACCCAATTTAAGTGAATATCGGTGATCCGATTTACCTAATCAACAATCACGTATTTAGTCCCTTTGTCACGCGATATCTATATCGATCATAAGGCATGTAATACGCCATCCTTATATTAATCGAATAATATTTCTTGATCCCAAATTAAACTGAACAAAAACAAATGACATTAATAACTCTTATTAATTCATTTGAGTATGGCCATACATTTCTTCAGTTCAATTCATCAAGAGGCCTAAAGATATCTCTCTCATTTATGAGAGGAACAAATCCCGTCTTGATTGCACTCATCCCTTTATATGATTCATTGTATACCTAATCATAACCATTATGACCACGCGGTTAAAGGCAGTGTTAGATTATATTAAAGTATAAAATTACTCATGTTGGGAACCGAGACAATCTCAGGTCAAAGGACTATAAATACTTTATGTTACAAGAATCGCTAATGACGTAAAACATGTAGCATTCTTATGGCGGGTCAGTCCAGTATATGGTCTCTAACATATACCTATATTAATGACTTGATAACTATTTATCCATGATCAGTAAAGATAATCTGATTAGATGCATGATGCTTCAATTAAGTATCATATCCTCAAATCTTGATAAAAGATAATCTTGATACACCTACCTGTCCATATCGCATATGGAGTCTTTTACAACTACTTTAGATGGAATTATATTCAGTATGAGTGCAATAAGAGCGTAACCCCGAAAGAAATAGAAGATATATTTGACTCATCATAATCGAACTATATCTAATAAAGTTCGATATCATTATCATGATGATCAAACACTTGGTTCTCGACTCCTCGATCTCATCAAAGAAATTTCGTTTTTCGAAGACAAGTTTTATTCTCTAGTTCATTATTTGTAACTTTTGAACTTTTCAAAATATTCAAATTTATTGCTTCAATAAAGCGATGAAGTAGTTTTCTCTAGCACCTTCACTCATTGATGAACATACATCACTATGTATGAGAGCCAATAAGTAACTTGCTTTCACCTTACTTTGTGAAAGACATATATGTCATCTTGTCTAATAAATAAGTTACACATATTTCAAATGATTCAAAATCAAATGAAATTGAAAATCCATCTTAATGGATTTAATAAATGTTCATGTTATTTAAGTAGACCAAGCGACAATGCTAGATTTAAATTCTTAATATTAATGTTATAGATAGACTTATAAATATCTTGTTCGATATAACACAAAAGGTAATTTTTTCTATTGGAACATTTCCAAAGAAAATTGACATTTGTGAATGGTGAAATTATTATTCTCAATAATAAATTAATAACCATTCATAGATAAACTCGAACTATAGATAATACAAAATTTATTATCGACATTCAATAACAATTATTTATGTCGGCGATAAGTCCAAAAAGACAATGTAAATAAATGAGTTACTTAAGAAAATGCAACAACTTTTGCTACATTTGTCACTCATATGTTAACATCATATTTACTCAATAGTCTACAACTTTGTCAGCACATTTTCACAAATGTGTGATTCACATCGTGTATCTAATACACATGATGTGAAATAGACAAGTTAATTTCTATAACAAAAATACTTTAAGCGGTAGTCACACTATCCTTTCATGCCCTTTTTCATATCTTCTTGAGAAATTATGGTTTCTTTCAATGAACCGATTCACTGCAAAAGATACTAATTTCTTACCTAAGGCCGAAGCCTCGGCAACATCTTGCCCTTATCTTTGGGAGTACTTTTACGTTCCTTTTAAGCACGAGAACATTATTAACAACACTTGTCCATGTTCATTTTAACGATTATAAGCATCTTATGCTATCTCGTCCTTCTCAAGGACCTATCGTGAGACATAAATAGATATATTATTCGATTTGAATAATATGCAAAGACTATTATTCTTTAAATATTTCATATAATGGCTCCCACTATTTTTAATCAAATCAATAACCCTCAATCGCATTGATTCGGAAACTTTCAATCCTTGAATTTTCATAATGAGACAAGATCCATATTTCAATTAAGTCCTAAGTGAGCTTTGGCTCATCGCCAGAACTTAATTTATTTAGGTAGGAACAATTCCAATTGTATCTCATACAACTCTTGAACAATATAAGATAAGCATCATATGCCCGACGTATATATCCTATCGTATGCCCCGAGTCCAAGTCCGACTTGATAGCCCAGTTAAGTCAAACCATGTCTAATCATCGGCAAAATAGTACCCAACACACTCAGCTTTGGCATGACCTATGTTGGCTCCCATTTCCCGCATTCTCTCCTCCTAAGATTGTCCCAACATACCCAGCTTTGGCATGACCTATGTAGGGTCGATCAAGAGTATCGAGAGCGATTTAGACTTATGGAAGGCACTTCATGACTTAACATTGTTTTGAGGGATTTTATTTAATATTATATGTTATTATGCAATATTCAAAGAACATCACATGTACTAATAGAATAAAGATAATAACAATGATATATCATGGCCTTGATCTTTATGAACTAACATAAGGATTTCCTAATATATGTTTCATCTCCATGAAATTTTTCTTAGATTGTATTTGGAAATCTTATCTCCATGTATAGAAATCGATGAACTCTTTCATCGCCATGATGTGTGGTTAAAAATGAATTTTTTATCTTAATGATGTATTCATGATGGACGATGAACTCCTTCATCTCCATGATGGATGTGTTATGCCTAATGAACTCTTTCATTATATCAACACGTATCAACAAAAATATCAAATATAAACATAATCATATTATGTTTCGATTATTTAACCATTTATAAAATTTATATATATATAAGGCTTATGAATGCGAATTTGGGGCACGGTCGTCATTGTCAACATTTGACAAGTCAAAAATCAATATTTGATTTGGTCAACATTTGACTCGGTTAACGATCAACATTTGACAAGGTCAACAGTCAATGGTCAATATTTTGACCAGGTCATGATCAACTTTTTATGGTCAACAATAAGGGGTAAATTAGTGTAGTCAACTGTCAACAATTAATAGTCAATACAGTCAACAGTCAACATAGTCCACAGTCAACACAGTGGGTCAACTGTCAATTGTCAACATGATCAACATGGTCAACACCAGGTCAACTTTGTCAACACACATTTTTCTACACATTAATACATCATAGGCATCTTTTCATGAATTCAATACATCACATGCAACTTTTCATGAAATAATGCATCACATGCACCATTTCAAAAAGGCAATTCATGGTATGCACCCTTTCATGAAGACACAACTATTCAAGAGGTCGCAACTCTTGCGATTGCACCTTTTCGGTCATACCTCTTAGTTGCGCATGTCGATACCCCCGTTAGTCGCACCTCTTAGTCGCAACCGTTAGTCGCAACCTATTGGACGTGATATTTGGATCATATCCATTGGTCACACCCTTTGGTCGCACCCTTTGGTTGCATCCATTCGTCGCAACCTTATGGACGTGACATTTGGATCGCATTCGTTGGTCACACCCTTTAGTCGCACCCTTTGGTTGCATCCATTCGTCGCAACCTTATGGACGTGACATTTGGATCGCATCCGTTGGTCACACCCTTTAGTCGCACCCTTTGATCGCACCTATTCGTCGCAACCTTATGGACGTGACATTTGGATTGCATCCGTTGGTCACACCCTTTAGTCGCACCCTTTGGTCGCATCCGTTGGTCATATGCTATTGGATGCAACTCTTGCATGAAAGATAACACATAGACTCATGGACGTAACTCATGACTCATGGATATGTAGAAGGTCACATCTTTTTGCATAATATTAAGTTGTTGCATGAGAATAATATATTTGAGATTATACAGAGGGGCCAAGTCATGCCATGTCTTATATCATGCTCCAAGCATGATAAATGCATTTATCATGTATTTCTCAAATACATGAACTTACTCATCTGTTTGATTCGTATATCATGTATATACATTGTCAAGTCAGACTTGGCTGCCTTAAGTCACAATAATTGGATAAACGTGATCCATATATTCTTGTCAAAAGATGCGATCATCTCATGATGCATATGGCACCGTTCCATATATGGACTCATTTTCTCGGCCAAGCCCAAATTTCGTGTAACCATATAATTAATCAAATTCGGACCAAATCATATTCGGACGAACAGAACATTTTTAATATTAAGTAAATTTCGTTAATTAAACATGTCTGATGTCTCGTGATAACACATACTTTTATTTTATCAGAACATTTCTAATATCAAGTGTTATTCAAACACATATGTAACAATGTACAGACTTGCTACGAACTGAATATGTACATAACATATACAATTAATAACATCATATGTGTATTCACACTCTTCATGACAACTCTTGTATGAATCTCTTGGATGCAACTATTACATACACCTCTTCATGAATCCCCAAAACTTCACATCCTTTCAATTAAGAATATTCAACACTTGAATACTCTATATGCAAGCTTTATAATTATAAATCAAAATTATAAATGGTATCTAAATAGTATATATCTCATATATACCGTCTCGATTTAACCGAAATGCGAACCTGGCTCTGATACCACTGTTGGGTTTCAGACGTGCATAACGCAGCGGAAAAACAAAAATATCGCCCAAAACCAATCCGAGGATCCGTGCGTATCGGTTAAATCAAAGAAATAAATCTTAATAATACCTTTCGGATTACGCTTAATCCGTGACGCTCAAACCATGCATATTGTCCATGCGCCTCTAAATCGGTTACCGTCCTAACCGATTTTACGTCCGTCTAGCCCGTCTAGGTCGGATCATGCGGAAGTCATCTACCGCACACACAATCGGTCTCCACCAAAACTCTCAACAAACCGTTCTCATCTTCTTAGGCCGAATAGATCACAAGCGCCGAAAGTACGAACGCCTCTACCGGTGTCCACACGAACAAACTTCTTAAAACGGGAAGAAGAACAATATATATGCTAGTAACTTGTTCTCCTCTTGCATAAGAAAACTCTTCTTATTTTATCTCACAAAAGATGTATATAATTCCTCTCATATAATCGCACCCTTTCATTTTGTCATACAAAAGATGACACCCTTTCGTAGTTATACAAGAAGGAAAGCACCCTTTCGTAATTTTGTCACACAAATGAGAAATGATATTTTCTCTCTTTTTGTCTCACAAAAGAGAATGAGAAATAATGAGAGAGAGAATCATTTGGTACAATGAATTTGGAGCCCTCTATGTCCTTATATAGAGGTGAAGAGTCATGTCTATTCACACTAAAATATGTGTATGACATCACTCATCATTATCCACATATCATCATCTAGACTCTTCTAGATTACATGATCTTGTGTGCTCATAGTCTTTATATACATATATATCACATCTTATCACATAACATGACAATATCTTTTGTGACATTCCTATGCAACTCATCATATAAGTCGCTAGGATTTTCTGCGCCCGTTTTAGTTTGTTCTTTGTGTGTGACCCTGTAGGTTCACTTAATGTTGGCAATAAACTTGAACGTCTATAAATCATGAGCGGACTCTAGCAAGCCATCATGACTACCCAATTTAAGTGAATATCAGTGATCTGATTTACCTAATCAACAATCACGTATTTAGTCCCTTTGTCACGCGATATCTATATCGATCATAAGGCATGTAATACGCCATCCTTATATTAATCGAATTAATATTTCTTGATCCCGAATTAAACTGAACAATAACAAATGACATTAATAACTCTTATTAATTCATTTGAGTATGGCCATACATTTCTTCAGTTCAATTCATCAAGAGGCCTAAAGATATCTCTCTCATTTATGAGAGGAACAAATCCCGTCTTGATTGCACTCATCCCTCTACATGATTTATTGTATACCTAATCATAACCGTTATGACCACCCGGTTAAAGGCAGTGTTAGATTATATTAAAGTATAAAATTACTCATGTTGGGAACCGAGACAATCTCAGGTCAAAGGACTATAAATACTTTATGTTACAAGAATCTCTAATGACGTAAAACATGTAGCATTCTTATGGCGGGTCAGTCCAGTATATGGTCTCTAACATATACCTATATTAATGACTTGATAACTATTTATCCATGATCAGTAAAACATAATAACCAGTCAACTAATATACTGGTGTACATTTATAGCTTGTATATAAATATATATATTTATTTATATCCGCAAGTATATTTGTCTCCACAAATATCCTATAAATGACCAGGGACGATTTAGAATAACATTCATAACACTTTATAGTTTTACTATCAAAGTCACACACTTTGATGACATAAAGTTGAATTGCATATTCATGGTCTATTTTAATTATATTAAAATAACCTATACGCACATATTATATGAAATATCTTAGAATAAATATTATGTTTGTTATTACAATCCATCATCTAGGTCACAAACACTTTGGCCTAGGGCATAACACCATCAGTCGATGCGTATAACAAGTAATTCGTCTGAATTCTCCTCGGTGGCGGCATTTGCGGAACTTGTCTCCTTGCGTATAACAAGTGCTTCGTCTGAATTCGTGGTTGTTGTTTCTTTGACCTCCACGACCCCGACTCTCTATATTCAAGGTTGAACTCGTGGAACCCAGATCTTCACTCTGCTCCCTTCGCCAAATATCCTCGTTCAGGATGCAGTCTGGTACCTCATCAAATGTCAGATCCTCCAAGTTGGCAATAACGTCTATCATAGTCACTCAACTTTATGGTAATGATGACAACATCATAAGAGCCTTTGCCTCTCCACCCACGTTAAGTTTAAACGCATCTAGTTAATTCGAATTAACCTGAAAAGAGTTCAGATAATTGGCCAAAGATTCGTCTTCCGCCATCTTCAGGTAGAAAAAGCATCGCATTAGGTGCATCTTGTTTAGTGAAGACAGCTTCTCAGACATGTTGGATAGCATCTTCATGATTTCAAAGGTTGTCGTCTCCTTTGCCACGTTGAACACCACGTTCTTTGCTAAGGACAATTGTATGTAGCTTACCGCCTTGCGGTTCATCTTCTTACATGCGGCATCATCGGTGATCTTTTCTGGTTTCATCTTGAGTAGAGCATTTTCGAGATCCTTCTGGCATAGCAATGCTTCTGTTTGCATCTTCCACTTGCCGAAGTCTCGCCTATCGAACCAACTCACCGACACCTTGCTCTTGTCTATCGCTCGTCTATGTATCGTCTCCTCATTCGCATCGCACCCAAAGGGAATTTTCTTCGAACCTTGCCTCAGGTATCACATTAGGAACCGAGACACAACAACAAACACAGAAAGCAAGACACAAGAACAAAAAGATTTTTTTACATGGAAACCCTAAAGAGGGTAAAAACCACGGCCATCGGTACTCAATACTTTCTTATACTTTGTGGGTGAGTCTCCCTCGACCAAGAAGGGCATACAAGCGAGCAGACACACGACTGGTGGCCTCTTCCCTTTGGCGACGACTTTGAGCGAAGAGGAGAGCTTAGGCCACTGGTAGTCTCCTCCCTTTGACAACGGCTTTGGGCGGAGAGGCGAGCCGAGGCGGCTAGTAGTAACACGGAGAAGAGAGACGAAACATATAGTTGACTCAAAGAGAGATGAATTTCAGAAAGAAAGAATGTGTATTTTAGTCATATAATTTCATATTTAGTGATTTAATTAAAATTAATAAATTTAAATAATGGTTAATTGGATGGTGAGTTAACAGTTTGAATATGTTTGATATTACATTAATTTTAGATGGCTAAATTTGACATGTATTTACTTAAAAAGGATAAATTTCATATTTTGAGGTTTAGTAGGGATATATCTGAAATGCTTTAACGAGGATAAATTTGATATTTAGAAAATTTGGAAGGGTAGATATGATATTCTTTTCGAAGTGGAAAATATGAAATTTCCCGATTTGTAAAACCCAAAACTTATTCTCTTTTCATCCGAATTAATCAGTTTTACCTAAAATTCATCAATTTTCGTTCCTTTTTCCATCAATATTCGTCCATCACCACGCCCTTATTCTTCCGATCAATCGCAGTGAGTCTGCAACTGCTTTCTGTGCGACGGATTCCTCTCCTCCGCCCAGTTGAGCCGCCAACATTCGGGTAAACATCCCTTCTATATTTTGATTACTTCGTCGCCCTATTATTCTCCCCCTGGAACCTCTTGTGGAATCTGGTTTGTCATCCAGCTCCGTTCAACTACGGTCCTTTTAGTTCATCCATCTTCTTCGATCTGGTTATGGGCATCAATCGCTCAAACTGGATAGAGATCGAGATGGTGTGGAATATTTGCTACCAATTTCATAAATTGAGAATAAAACCAAGTAATTTGTTTAAATTCGATTGGAATTGAGATAATACGATAAACAGTGGAAATTTCATAATTAATAGTATTTTCTGAATTGATAAGAAATATAGACAATCATATCCTAACTACTGTGTTCTTTTGATTCGTTATGGAAGGATTTGGACACATTAACAATTCGTCTCCAAATTTACTGTTCCAAGAAACAATAACAATAATTATGATCCAAATAAGCTCTTGAACACTATTTACACAAAACTTGTTCTGTTACAAATTTCTGATAATTCTCTACACATCCACTTTTCTCCTCAACTCCAACAAAACCAAACATTGCTCTTTGATTCCTCTATTCTCACAACTTATCAATCCTTACTTCATAACAATCCCACTTTTCAACTACAGTAATGTCTGGAAGAGGCAGACCATCTCGCCATGCAATTTCCCCCAGACGCCTCTCAACACACCCAAACCCATATCCATACTCCCACGGACCGGGTCCATACTCCCACAGACCCGGTCCATCCATGCCGTTGCGCAGCCAGTCTTCGATCCTCGCGGAAGAGATAGAGCATAGAGACGCCGAGCTGCGCGTGCTGCTTTCCGACAGGCGAGTGCTGGCTAGCGACAGGCTGGCGCTCCAGCGTGAGCTGGCGGATAAGAAGGACGAGCTGAACAGGGCTAGTTTGAGGATGGAGGATATTAAGGCTGAGAGGGAGAGGTATATTGGGAGTCTTGTTGAGAAGGGACTTAGGCTCGAGAGGGAGCTCAGGCATGGATTTATTTATTTATTTTATTTATTTATTTAGTTAGTTATTCATTGGATTGATGAGTTCAAAATTGGGATTTGTAAGTTAGTACTATTGTGGTTGACTTGAAAGGTTTGTATTTTTAATTTGATTTTGTTGTTGGTGAGAAATTTATGTTTAAGAGTTGATTTGCTGTGGTTAAGAGATTTGTACTAGTTAAATTGAATTTATTGTTTGCTACAATTAATGAAATTTTCTCAACTTTTTATCTAATCGTTTGAAGTCCAATTTTGTCCCCTCAACTATTGAAATAGCCCTTTTTTGGTCCCTTTACCTCTATTGATCATGTAAGCACTTAACAGATGGAAGGATCAAAAATGCACTTATTGAATAGTTGAGGGATAAAAATTGGGCCAATAAAAAGTTGAGGGCTAAAAATGAGCTACTTCAATAGTTGAGGGGCCTTTTCTCTTTTATATTTATTTATTTCTTTGGCCCTAACCCTAGGTTTTGTTGGGTATTTAGGGATAGTGAGATGTTGAGAGAGGAGGTGAAGAACTTGACAGTGGACATAGAGAGGCACGCGAAAGGGAGGATGGAATTGGGAATGAAGATCGATATGCTTAAGAAGGATATAACGGTGGCCAGAGCTGAAAATAAGAAAATGCTAATTTTGAGAGATGAACTTGATGGTATTAACCAAACGCTCATTCATACCCGGTTAGTATTTCTCTCTCATTATTTATTTATCTGGTGCCAAATAAAAGAATTTTAAAGGACTTAATTCGATTCAGAAACCCTAATACTGCGACTGAAAAGAAAATAAAAGCTAGAATTGTGACCCTAATTTTTGTAGAAAATGGAAAAACCTAAATTTTACTTACTGAAAAAACATTAAATTGGAAATTTATGCATACCTTTACACGCACGATACTCATTAACTTTTTAAGCATCCATTTTAAACACCTTAATTGGACTGAAATAAAAAATAAAAGCTGAATTTGTCTAGTAACTAATAATTTTGTTTTGGCAGGAACGCGGCAGAAATGGAGAAGAAGGCGAACATGACGACGGTGGAGCAGAAGGCCTCGATGGAGAAAAACATGGTCAAAATGTCGCGAGAAATCGAGAAGCTTCGTGCTGAGCTGGCGAATTCTGAAGTAGGCAGACCATGGGGACCGCCTATACCTCCAGGTTAGTTTATGTCAAAAAAAGTTACTATATTGGTACAGGAGAATTAAAGAGCAAGGTCCACAAAGAATATAAGAATCAAATTAAAGAAGAACAAAAATACAATAAGGACAACAAATCAGACAAGGAATGTCAAGTTCTGACATGATTAAACTTAAAAGGCCTCTTTGGATTGATACCATCATTTCATTTGACATTATGGTAATTTTTTGGTTTATTATGTTCAATTATTATGATTTGTTTTGAATGTTTTGATTAAATCATTCTAATTATTTTGTTATATGCAAGTTGGTGGGCCGTATGGATCCGTTCTTGGAAGCCCTCCTGCTCCTTTTCCACCTTCTTACCCTCATTTGGTATACTTTCCACTCTTAGACTCTTTATATTTTATGCAATATAAGCAAAAATTACACTTTCATAACAAGCAAGCCCTAAGTATGCTTCATCTATGTAATTAAGCTTTAGTTCTATTTGGCTTCAGTTAGTACATATAATCCTCAGTCAACATTCAGTTTGGCCTCAATTTGTCCAATTTAAGCTCGGTCTACCCTAAAATTATGAAACTAAACCACAGAAAAATAGAAGAAAATGGAAGAGCCCATTTTTTTCCTTTGGGGTGCTGGCAAAGCCCAAAAACTCATTTTCTACTTTCTGTTCTTTAACGTTTATTTAATTATTATCTTTTTTTTTTCCTCTCAATTAGGGTATTTCTGAGAGAGGCTCGTCTTACGGATCTGGATCTGATCACAACCGTCACTCGTACTGCTAAGACACAGCATTTTATGTCTCATCTCAATTCAAGTGGGTCCTGCAGTATTATGCTTCTTCTAATCTTCCTTCCTCCTTTGTAAGGTTCAGATTAGATATAAGGTTACTTTTATCTATTTACTTTTCTTAATCAGTAATTAATGGGTTTGAGTCCTTGTGGGTTGGTTTGTTGTTTTATATAATTTCAGTTTGATTATCTTGTTTGTATTTTGGTGTTTAATTATGATACTTTGTTTTATGAAATATCGTTAAGCTAGAAGAGTAAATCTTGTCATCTCAGCGTTTCTTTTTGTTGCCCTCAAATGCTGAGAAGTCGTTAGAATTTAGAAATCTTGAATTTACTCATCTTTGAAAAGAGAGAGTATATAGTTATCAAGCTCTTGTTGGAACTCTTCACAAAGCTGGAAAAATCTGATCCGATTTGAAGAACCCGCATGACCTGGCAGAATCTATACTTAATTTAGGGTTTAGGGTTTAGACAACCCAAAATCCGACCCACCATGAGATTTGAACGTCCCAAAACCTGAATGACCTGCAACTTGATACGAACGAGCAATGATTACCACTTCTCCCATTCAAATTTTCCCAAGGTCCAATAGTAGGGTTCTTATGTGGTCAATTTGGATTTCTCCTTCATAGGATTATGATTTTAGAAAAATCTATACTGAAAAGAACATGAATACTGTTAGTAGTGGCCTATTATTTCCTTTCCATTCATCTTTCAAATCTACCTTCCTTTCCTAGCCGTAAAAACTAGTCTCAAATATCTAGCATGACCAAAAGTACTCAAAGAAGCCAATGTGGATCTATATGCAATCTAGCCCAAAGCTTTTTACCAGATGGTGCTTCTTAGATACTTATTGTTAACCTTCCATTTCTTAGATATGCAATCCATTTAGTTCAAAATAGGATGAAACTGCAAGTACCATTTGGCTAGAAGTTAGTTATTCCTATTCATCTTAGATTTTACTTTCGGTTCAGCCTTATTTATAGTAGGAGATGGAGAGTAAAATATCAGTGCTTGGGCATTTTTGAAGAATCTTATGGTGATTTAGCTTATTAGGGTGATGGATGTGCAGTTAGTTTAGGTTTCCTTTCCATTTCTTGTTCAATCTTTTCCATTTGTTCCTTTGTGAAATCTGTTGTGACTTGTTATTATAGGCTGGTTCATTATGCTTGAAATCATCCTTGACATGATAACATCTTTGTTTGAATGATTTCATATGATATTTGAGCTTATAGTGCAATTTCTTCTGTCCCATATTCCTTCATTTCATATCTATGTATATTTCTGAATAAAGTGATCTATCAGAATTATATATGCCATTATTTAATATGAGGGTATAGTGATGTTTGGCTAAAAATTGTGGTATATAAGCATTATGTGGGGTTCAGTGGCGGTCTAAGCCCATTTTTAAATTAAAAAAAGTTCATATAGGGATCATGGTTTTAAGTGGGTTATTGTTTAGGGGATATATTTTGGTGACTATTGAGCATTTTTAGACACTCTTTGGAGCGATGTTAAGTTTGATGGACCTAAATGAGCTTGGTGTGAGGTAGCTTTTTAGGAAGGGCAGTTAATAGATTTTAAGGTAGATAAAGTGTTTTGATTGGAGTTAGGGGGCGCTACGGATTGGAACAGATGTGAATTAGAAGGTTTAAATTAGATCCATACAATGTGAATTATAAGGAGGATTTAAATGAGATCCATACAAAGAGTTAGATGCTATGGATATATTTTGAGACATTTTGAAGAAGTTCACACATTTAGGTTGATTAGAATAGTTGAGCCGCAAGATTGTAAGGTTCTCAGCAAAGCCACTTATTGACCAGGGCTTCTTGACCAACTCACCATACCTCCAAAACCCTAAACCCTAAATCTTAAGCCTAATCCCAACTAACCAGGGCTTCTTAGACCTTGTTCGATAGCGGGGAGAGCAATTATCCATCTGAATGTCTAGTTTGATTTTTCTACAAAATTGTAGAAGATTAAGTGCTCAAAGAACTTTAGGCGTGAGTCCCAATGAAATGTAAGGATAAGAAGGGATTTTGGAAGTGCTGAAATCCACAGCGAGAAGTGAGCACGAAAAAACTATGGTTCGTGAGATTTGTGGTAGTGAAAGAAAAGGAGTTAGGTCTTAAGAGGAACCTAGGTCTGTACCGACGAAAGAGGTTACTCCAAAATTCTGAGGGGTTACATGCAGTTCTGAAGCACTTCTTTTGATCTAGGTTTTGAAAGGATTATAAGAAATTATGCAGGCTTCGGTTTCCCAAGGAGATGAAGGTTTCTGGGTGGGTTTTAGAGTGAATTAGACCTATTTGGATGAAGGAGTTGAAGCATCTCGTCAAAACTCTATGGCTGTACGAGCCATTTCTAAGCATTCATTCTAGGTTTGGGAAGGAGTATGACAAATTATAAAGGTTTTGTGAGGAGGGCTTTTATTTTATTTTATTGAGTGGTTTTTAGGGCGAATTGTGCCTATTTGGATGAAAGAGTTGAAGGATTTTGAACGAAACTTTTGATGATAAGAAATGCTATTCCCTCCCTCTTCAAAATAAGTTATCTTCTAAAACCTCAAGCATATTCTTCCGAAATACGTTTGAGGTTACTCCAAACTTTGAGGGGTTATGAGCCTATTCAAAACATTCATTTTGATCTAGGTTTTAAAGGACGACAAGCAATTGTGAGGGTTTTTTGAGTGGCTTTCCATGTGAGAGTTTGATGCCTTTCAAAGGAGCTTCAGATAGTGAGCAACACTAGAATGGATTTGAGTGACAAATAAGTGCTTTATCAGAAATTTTGAGGCTTCAATAGACATTTTAAAGCATGTGTGAGGTTTTAACGGTGGTAGACAAAGGTGTTTTGAGTGGATTTAGGGCGATTTTACCTATTTGGGTGATAAAGTGAGGCATTTTGATGTAAGCTATTGAAGAGAAATACCAAGTGATGTGAATCAACCACATTTTATGGTTATTCACAATCTCTCAGCAATTTCAAAGGTTTTCAGAGTATCCCTTTGAACAAAAAATGGAAACTTTTCTAAATGAAGAATTGAATGAATCTGATAAATTCAGTTCGTGTGTACTTTGCAATTCCAGTTTGTTAGACGGACTGGACACCTCCAGTAAAGACAAAATTTACCTATTTGGATGCGAAATTCAAGCATTTTGATAGACGCTCTTGAAGAGATGTGCTCACATTTTGGGTTCTTCACAAGTTCTTAGAAATTTCTAGGGTCTACAAAGAGAATGGGAACTTGGCTGAAGTACTGAACTGAATGTGGGCTAATTCAGTTTGTTTGAACGGACTGGGCACCTCAAGTGATGAAGACAGTACTGGAGAAGATCTTCTCGTTCAGCATGAGGCAAGTATTTATTTTCTCTAAACATGTTAAAACTAGATAATTAATATGAGATTTCCTACTTTTATATATCTTAAATTGCTTTGTATGATTTGATAGAAAAACAACTGTAGATAGGAAATTTTTTAAACTAACTAGAAACTTTCTTGTTTAGATAGAAAAAATTTCTTGTATGATTTGATATTTCACTTTGGACATAGGGTTCAAAAGGTTTTAGTTAAATAGATTAGACAACACTTACGAAAAGTTGAAGTTCTGGTCAGTACTTCCATTAGTTTGGGAACTTGAAAAACGTTTAAAATGTATTAAAAATAAAATTGAAGCCGAGACATAATTTTAATCAAGATCATTGAATCTTGCGCCCTTCACTGAGAGAGAGCATGGGTATTTCTGAAGAAACTAGAGTTTAGGGTTCATATAGGAGATGTCCATGTGATATTTCTCATATTTATGAGCTACATATCTACAACTAGTATATTCGTAGACTGGATGATCATGTTGTGCTAATCAAGGACATGGGGATTTCAAGTCTGGAATATAAGGTGTTAGAGAACACGTACTGAACTGAACACACTATGAGAATATGCATGGTATATGTCATTAGTGATTCTCATATGAATAGTGTGCTTGTTCCTACGACCTGAGGTCACTATGGATTCCTGTATGAGGAAGGAGTAGTTAGGCTCTGTGAGTAATGTCTGGTTTTTTTGGACATATAAATCCGACTTTTGATCTGATTCAGCCGGTTCCTGACATATTCTCAACTGATTTTGAATCCGACTCCAAGTTCCAAAACCATATTAAAAATTCCATTTTGGAAAGGGTAATAGTTTTTGGGTATTTAGGAAGTTCAGTTGATATACACAAAAAGAAGAGAGGAAAAGCAAAAATGCGATAAATGAATAGAACATTTCGTGGTGATGAAGGCAAAATCCGCTATACTATACTACCCACAACTTCTTCCTTGTTGGATAGTGAAGCTGGAAGACTTGAAAGAATCGTGTTTTCCTCGTTTCCTATTCTTTCTTACATCAGTGAGCCGAGCCAGCCCAGCTTGAGCTCGGCTCAAAATCGGAAATCAATTTCAACCTCGACTGGAACTGGCTCGAGCCAGCTTGGCTCATTCGAATTAGCTCGTTAGGGTTTGGAGAGATGTCTCCCCGCAGCCGCTGGATCTGGACGAGACAACAACGAAGGCCTTGCTCGAGTCTGGACGATTAGAAATCCGGCCGCTAGTTAGGGGTTGTCACAATTAGGAACGGATTAGGGTTAGGGTTTGTGGAGTGCCAGTCGCCAATAGAATCTGAAGTAGACAGCGACAATGGTGCCGGGGTTGCGACTGGAGTCTGCATGAGGGAAAGTCGAGCGAGAGAGGGAGGCGTCCTGTATGATTGGAATTTTGGTCTTTTGGATGTTCAGATTTAGTGGGTCTGGTATATGGGTTATAGGGTATTGGATTATTGGATTTTGGGTAATACTCAAATTTGAGCTATTTTCAAACGAGCTATTTTATTACGAGCTTGGAGTCGAATGTCGAGCTTCGAATTAAATTGAAAGCCCTACATCTGAGACCTCTGAATATTTTGTAATCTCAGTTAGGAAGCCCTTAGTACCTGAGGGGAAAGAGAAAAAGTGATTCAAGCTCACTGGGGACTGGCATTCCAACGGTTTGATTTATTCAGAAACCGAATCGAACCTGTCAGATTTAGTCAAATCAATGGGAGAGGGGTCTGTTCTATTCGGTTTGGTATAATTGAGGTTATTTAGTTTTACCGGTTTTGTTTTGATTTAGGAAAATTGAATAAACAGAACTGACAGAACTACACTATGATTTTTCACTCTGTTATGTTTTAAATTTAGAATGATTTTGTTTAATTTTATTGAATTAAGTTAAAATGATTTTGTCTACTGGTCTGATTCAATTCGGTATAATTGAAATTATTCGGTTTTGCCGGTTTGGTTTTGATTTACGAAAATTGAATAAACAGAACCAACCGAACTACACTATTATTTTTTATTTTTTTGAGTTTTAAACTTTAGAATGATTTTGTTTATTAAATTCAAATGATTTTGGCTGCTGATTCGGTTCAGTTGGGTATAGTTGAGGTTATTTAGTTTTACCGGTTTTGTTTTGATTTAGAAAAACTGAATAAACAGAATCGACCGAAATACACGATTATTCTTTATTTTTTTAGTTTTAAACATTAGAATGATTTTGTTTAATTTAATCCAATTGTATTTTTTATGTTCAGTTCGGTTTAAAATTGTGATTGTTCGTTTTTACTTATTTGGTTTTGATTTTGGAGAACTGAATAAACCAAATTCGACCGAACTACATTATATTTTTTTTTTTTTTAAGTTATGAACTGTAGAAAAAATAATTATGTTCAAAATAATCTAGCTATAATTTTTTTGTAAATAGCTATGCTTCTAATTTAATATAAAATAGTTTTTGCAAGTGCAAAAAACCTTATTTTACGACTACCTAGTAACTAAATAGTCTTAAAATAGATTTTAGTTTATTCCGTTTATTGTAAGACTATTTAGTAACTAAATAGTATTAGAATAAATTTTAGTTTGTTCTGTTTGTTTTAAGACTATCTTGTAACTAAACAGTCTTAAAATAAGTGTAAATCGGTATATTCGGTTGAACGGAAGAAGAAACTAAAATCGGTATACTTTAGTATCTTCTTCGGTTTAACAGAATATACCGTCTTAAATTATGTGTATTTCAGTTGAGTTAGAATCAAGTTCGTTATGGTTTATTAAGGTGTAATTTTATTTGGTTCAGACCGTACCCAATGAATGAACACCCTTAATGTTTAGCCTTAATGTTCTTCGAACATCTTGTGTCACCATATTAATATCTTGCCTAATATGATAATATTTTACTAATTGATCTGTGTGAGGTTTTAAGTCATATTCTAAATTGAGAGATGATGACTTAAAACTGTATGGTAACCAACTCGGTGAATTATATAATGTTGGATTTGTTGAACCATTCATTTACTACCTGAGGTACTCAAAATTGAAAGATAATATAACTTAATCGTATGGTTAAGTTAGGTTCATCATGTAGTCAGCCTTGACTAGTTTAAAAATTATGTTTCATGTTCTTCAATTTAATTTCTTTTTTGTTTCTTTTTTTTTTAATTAAAATGAGCCTACATATTTTTCTCATTAATGGAGTAGAATTTATTTTCTAAGTTACTTTATTAGCATTTCCACCACAAGGCAAACACAAATAACTCATATTTATATATTTTTCCTAAATTTCTCTATTTTCCCCCCTAATTTCAGGTTGGTGCATACACTACAATTTCATGGAAGATTCAATTATGAGCTCACACAGGCAAAAAGATGCTTTTAAATGAGAAAAAAAAGTTGGTTACATTAAAACACATACTAAACCAATTTCAATTCATTATGAAACCAAGGTATAAAACAGAATCAGAGCTTTTCCCACAGTTGAAGAAAAGGCACTTTGATTGTAGAAGCATCATTCTTCAAATCATAACCAATTGTTTTGTCAGCTGGCAAAACCTAACTGGTCTAAAATAATTCAATGAGCTAAACCCTAAACTCGACCAGAATCCCAATAAGTCGAAACCTGACTGACCCAAATAAGAAAGAGGATAGGCATCCAATGATACTCCATGTAAAATATGAGAGAAATAATATAACCCTCAAAACCCTTTTTTAGGTAAACTGTTTTTTCCAATGGATTGGTAAATTACCATATTATAACAATACTGTAAATGTATATGATCTCTTAACGTGATTTTTGGCTTCAATATAAAGAAACAACAAATATCAAAATATACGGATCTAAAGTTTGGACCTGGTAAAATGGAGTCGAATGTTGTTATATCGGATGAAATGCAAGGCCTAGATTTTGGTTTATGTTATAAACTGTATATATAAAGTGGATGGAACCATAAAGGTTTAATATTATTATGCTTTTCCATTGGAACTGACTGAAATTTTAGAATTTTTATTTTAACAACTGACTTTTGAGTTCAAATTGTTTGGTAATTTAAAATGCACACACAATTGAACTCATTGGGTAACTTAGTTTATTGGGAAATGCAAGTATCTTTGAATCAGAGTGATAAAAGGTTAAACATATTTTGGGCATAATATTACATATTTTATGTTTTATATCGTTTTCAATACATGGTTTATAAATATATCATGCTATATGTTTATATGCTATTTTACTGCATGCCTAAGTATGAAGTAATAATATTATTCATTAAAACGATATATCTTATAGTATTTTCCCCCTTTTAGACAAACACTTCTTTCCTAAGATTTTTTTCGTCCTTCGGTCATGATTCTTTGTGCTCTTTCTACTGCATGCATTAGACTAAAATATTATCTAGCTATTAAAGAACACATATCGTATATAATACATATTTTTTTCTTTTAGAAATTTGAGGGCCTTTCATTGTGTCATGAATCTTCTCCCTGGTATAGCTTCACCATGGCTAAAACTTGGGATTATCTCCCAAAACAATTTTTTGATTTGGAAATTTAATGGCCTAACAGTGTCGTGAATCTTCGCTCCCTATTAGAACCCATATTTCCCGTTACTAGACTAGAATCAAATAAATTAGATCCCCAGGTTATCATTTTGTCTACTCAAGTTACTAGGTTCATTCAGATAATTCCCAAAATACAGCATCAAAATCAGCACTATAGTATTTTAGTACTGAAGACGGATAAAAAAAACAGGAGAGTACATGGCAGTGGAACCCAATGCCTCCAATTTATTAAAGAAACCAAATATGTTCCTCCAGATTTTGAACCCCGGCACCTCCGGTGCTCGTAAGAGTATAATGAACATATATCAAGGTATATTAGTATTCAAAAGATATAATGAGCATAGAAAGTTATATTTTTTACAAATAAGAATTTATATTGTCATTCAACAATGTGTTCGAAAAGATAAAATGAATATATGAAAATACACCAAGTATATATACAAATATAAAACAAACATTTAAAAAGGTATATCATGGCCATGGGATGATTGTGTAATGTGGTATATAGTTGACGGTTAAAAACATTTCCCATCACTAGAAGCTTATCAAGAAAAGAAAATTATTGAAGAGGTCAAACTAGGAGATCTCTAGACACTCTTCTGATATCAATTAATAGCTCCAAATCTTGCCCCTTTTGACCAAAAGTCTTGATTCTTCTGTGGGTATTTTGTTTTAGCATTGCATGTTATGATTTGAAGTCAATGCTTTATAGGCCTCCCTAATTTTTCCAAGGGTTCAACTTGGGTTTGATTTGGAAGATTTCAAATTGGATTAGGAAGTTTGCTTATTTTAAAGTATAGGATGAATGTTGCAATTCCTACGTGTTGTTTGATGTACGAGATTTGTAAATTTTAATAACTGACCGATTTGAGCAGAGAATTTATTTTGGAAGTCATTTAACAAAATCCTGAATTTGAAGTCTAAATTCACCAAACAACCTCAATAATTGATCCCATCTGACCCTCAAGGGTTTGACTTATTGAAGTTGATATAGAGTTCAAACTAAACATAATAGAAGCATAAAGCTAATATACTTCTTATTGTAATGAGAAGTTGTTTTATGTACAACATTTTAATTCTTAAATTAGGAATCCAAATACACCTAACTTAATTTTCTATCAAAGAAAAAAGTTTCAAAAATAAAACCACCGCGTATTGCATAACAACTAAGCAATCAACAAATCCCACCCAATCACATGAACATGGTCTCTCAATCAAATAAAGAAGGCATCTCAATTTGTTGCCCACAATTTAATTGTTCTTCACCCCATTTACTAGAACTTCTGACAATTATAACATATTACTATAAAATGGTTAAAATTATAAACGGAACTAAAAAGATTCCAAAAATGCTAGATAATCCAAAATGCTCTTTATTTTCGAAATAAAAGATCATTCTTCGTGCAAATAGTTCATGACTAATAATACACCCTCTAATTATTTTCAAACTATATAACCTTCTTTATTAAACCCCTCACGGCATTTATTTTCAATTAACTAAACCATCTCAATTCCATTTCAAATAATAACAACCAACATCTAAAAGAAATGTATTGAGGACAAAGGGAACCAACAAAACCTTCCAATCATATTTCATCTTCATTATCACAATAATCTAATTAATCTACATCTACCCAAAACATACTGAAAACACCAATAAAGAACCAAACAATAAGACGAAGACCCGAACAAATCACCTCCCTCTTGTCCTCGCTAAGGGAATGAGCTCCGCAAGTGGTGTAGCTATCGGGGTGGCAATTGGCGAGGGCACTGGAGAACTCCTACACAAGGGACATGTGGCACTCAATCTCAACCACTCATCAACACACTTCACATGAAAACAGTGCCCACAATCTGGGACTCGTCGTAATACATCTCCTCCCTCATACTCCCCCAAGCAAATTGGGCAAGGGCCCGAAAAATCATCCTTACCATTTTCTTTTTCTTCTTCTCTATATACAAATTTTGGATAGAATGCGTCGATGGTTTGCGGGTCTAGACCGGCTATGAAATGTTGAGGCGATGTTAAATTCGTTTGATGAATGGGAGGGGGGAGAGGAGAGGAATTAGAGGAGGGGAGAATGGATTTGGATTTTACGCAAAGATAAGAAGCGAGAAGGATTGTTGAGATGAGGACAAGAAGGCCGACGGCTATGGCAATGCCGTAACCGAGGCCTACGCCAGCAGTGGAAGGGGAGATAGGAATAGGAAGAGAAGGGGATGTGGGAGTGGACATTAGAGGTGAGGGGGGTTGGTGTATGAGAGAGGAGAATTTATGAAGGGTTGAGTTAAGAGGGGAGTGAATGCATGGGAAGAAGTCTAAATCTTCTATAGCTGGTACATTGTGCATCCGTGAAGTTAAGTTGCTGACTTGAGGAACCCCACAATGATATTCAAAGAGTGACCATATAAGGATAAAGATGTACCTAGTATTCAATATGGATCTTAATTCAGATATAGATTCAATTCGGATATAATACATGAATACGAATATGATTTGGATATTAACGTATATAAAATACAAGCTTTATTTCAGATACTAAAACTAATACTGAAATGCAGATGATTAAATCGAGCATTGGCAAACACATTGCTCTGGCGATTTTTAACAGCGTATAATTAGAGCTGTTTTTGTTTTGTTTTGATTTTTGCTTTTTCTTTGTTTTCCTTAATTTGTAACTCCCCTTGTAAATGCATCTGCTAATTTAATATCAGTAACGGTAAGCCAACATAGCTTGTTAGGCCTTTCCTCAAAAAATACCGAAATGCAGATGAATTGCTTGCTTCCAAATATTTAATTGTTAGTGATAAAAAAATTACATTATCATACATTTTTTTTGGATGAAACAAAGGAATATCTTCTTCCTATTCTACTATTTCACTATTTAACTCATGGAGAGACCACACACTGTATAGGTAACAGTTCGATTCCAACAAAAGCATGAGCAGTGCAGTGACTAGTGAGAAGGGTATAATGGGGTTGGATTCTGTGTTGCTTGAACTTTTATGGTTCCGAGTATATGAATTTTGAAGTTTACCAGCAGTAAGTCAATTGAAAGTGTATTCTAGCTGAGATTGTGTGGTTTGCGTACGAAAATCATAAATAATTTTCATTTTTGATCGTATTCCACAAAGAGTAAAAAAACTAATTATCTTTTATATCATAGCATACCAGCACTACAAAAAAAATCGCTCTTAACCATGGTTTTTTTGCTCGTATACATGGTTTCAACCGTGATAAAGCATCTTCACACAGTTTCAAAACCGTGGTAAAATCGTGATATCTCCATCCGTGGTAAACATTTGTACTCACGGTTTCGATCGCGTGTGTAAGGCTACCATGTGTTTTTTAAACACAGTAAAAAAACTATATTTATGCACGAGTACTTTTAACACTGTTATACGCGCGCATATATTAGCACGTCGAGAACCATGTTTACATATAGTTCAATATTCCAAGCCTTAACATAGTTAAAACCGTGGTTAGTGTGCACTTTATATTTACAATTTTGTATATATATATTTAATTTAGCCAAATTCAGATTTTATATATTAATTGTCAATTAAGATTCTCATTCTACAAACATTTCTATAATTAAAATAAAAACAATAAAACTATAATTGAAGCAAATAATATTCTATTAAATCAACAAAAAAATAATAACTATATTCAATCCAATCAAAATATACTACATTAAAAAAAATAGAAGATTTAAAAAACAAACTCCGTTGCAAGATTTAAAGAGGGAGGCCTGGTCTTGTGCTTCAGTTTTAACAATATCCACATTTTGGCTTTCTTCACGAACTTTAGCATATTCTTTAACACCTGTGTTAAATTATCATTCAAAATAAACATATAATCATTATTCTATTTATACATATATATTTAAAAACAGACCTTTATCTGTACGGGTACCATCAAGACATAAATGAGCCTTTTTATCTTTAGTATTTTCACTCGCGTTGCCACAAAATACCGTACCAGTGTCAGCACGAGAAGCAGGTACCGCCGAATTCTTCCACAAGCATTCATTTTATTTTTCATCCCAATTCTTCTCTTGACGGCTACTTTTCGCACCGCCACTTTGTGCCGCTTCGCCTCAATATTCACATCATTTTCATTGAAATACAGTTTCAGCTGAGTCAGCAAGAGGATTTAATCATTTTCCACACCAGGTTAGACTTTAATATAGAAAATATTAATTAAGATGGTGTATACTCACTGGTAAGATGGAATATGGTTAAACATATTGCATTCCTCTATGCTGAATCTCGCTGGTAATGAATACAAACAAAAACAGAAAATGTAAAAATAATTTAAAATAATTAGAATAATCAATTAGGCAAAGATTGAAAGAGAAGGTATCAAAAAAGTTATCAACCTGATACGATCATATGAGAGTTAAAGTGCGTGAATAATCTGCTCGTCATGCACAAATACCAAAGCCTAATATAATATGGAAAAAAAGAAATTAAAATTCAATTAAACACGACACAAAAAAGGAGATATAAAAAAATTTAATCTTGCAACTGAGGTTTTTCTTTTATGTTTTTATTGTACAATTTTGAATTATTAAACAAGAAATAAATTAACTTACCAAAGAAAATCTGAGAATAAGTATGCTAAATAATCATTAGAAACTAAATAAACAAAATCTATTATTATCGAACAACAACTTAGAGCAAAAAGTTTGGCCTGAGGGCTCCTTTCAGTCAATCGGGATTGATTCAGTCAATTTAAGGACTGGTTTCATTCAATCAGGATTGATTTAGTCGATTTCAGGGCTGCTTTCTGTTAATCTGGACTTATTCAGTTGATTTGAGGGCCATTTTCAGGATTTTTTTTTGAATTGGCTAAAAAAAAAGTATTATTTAAGAAAAAATAGACATGTTTTCAAAATATTTGCGAAAGTTTCGTCCGGCCACTGGGCGAACCAGAAATAGTTTCATCCAGTAGCGAGGCGAAAGAGCTCAAAACAATCTTGCGCTAAAAAAAATTAATTAGCCCTGTTTCGCCCAGCCACGGGGCGAAACAGGCATGTTTTCAAAATCCCCTCCCACTAGCAGCGCCGCTTAACAAATTTAAAATATATATATACAGTGTGTTTCGCCCGACGGTAGGGCGAAACATGTTTGTTTTTTAAAATTTTTGGGCTGAGCCCACAAAGTTGGCCCAAACAATTCGATATCAATTATACAGTCTGTTTCGCCCACTCGTGGGGCGAAACACAGCGCACATATCTGCCCAAAAAAATCGGAAAAAAACCCCAAAAAAGGAGAAAAATTAGGAGAAACATAGTTTTTAGTCCATTTATATGGGAAAAAATAAAACACATCTGAAGAGAAAAAAATGATAATAAACAGCTTATTTTTATCTAGAATTTGTATTTACTAAAGAATATTTACTTTTTCAGATTGAGATGATAATTTAGGGATTTATTAGTGGGTAATATTGATTTAACATGTTAGAATATAGGCATAATCTCAGCTTTTTTTAGGTATAGAGTTTAGGGTTCACATATAGGGTACTAGAGAATATATAATTTTTCATGTTAGGATGATAATCTCAGGTTAGAGTTCATATATAGGGTACTAAAGAATATTTAATTTTTCAGATTAAAATGACAATTTAGCTTTTTTTTAGTGGGTAACATTGATTTAACATGCTAGGATATAGGTGGGATCTCAGCTTTTTTTAGGTATAGAGTTTAGGGTTCACATATAGGGTACTAGAGAATATTTATTTTTTCAGATTGAAAAGACAATTTAGCTTTTTTTAGTAGGTAACATTGATTTAACATGCTATGATATAGGTGGAATGTCAGCTTTTTTTAGGTATAGAGTTTAGAATATAGGGTTTAAATTTCAATTTAAAGAGTCATCTTATTAGACTTGATCATCAACAAATCAAATCTCATAAGTCTCTCTTGCAAACTTTTCTCTTTCTCCCTTTTCAAGAAAATGCCACAAAATTCTGAAATTTTTCTATATTACAATGGTCAAATTGTTCAAGATTCGAGCGGATACAATTACTATCCACATGAAGCTGTTTTTCTCCCGCGTAGTAGAAATAGAAATTATTACAGATTGTGTTTATAAATTTATGCTACCACCGGTTGGCCTAATAGTGACGATCTTAAAATTAGTTGTAGGTTTCCTTGCCGTATAGATGATAGTTTGTATTTTAAGATAGTAAAAATTTCGAATGATTCACTTTTAGCTAGTTTTGCTCAGTACATTAAATATGGTGAACACGGTTGGCCTGAATTAGAAATATACGTTGAACGCATCCAAACTAGAGAATCATGTTGGAAAATCCATAGCCACGTATGTTACATGGGCAGCGGAACCTATGGATTTAACCCGCCCTAGGATCTACGTTAAGGGAATAAAAGTACGAGATTAACCATTAAAATTTATATCTCAGATCTTCCTGATCCGCGAGATGAAGAACGGATGTAGGTCTGAACTTTTCTGACTCACAACCGTCTCCTCCCTGAAGCTCGGCTCGCGAAGCTCCTTCCTGACGCTCGGCTCGAAGAACTCCTTCTTGAAGCTCGGCTCGAAGAACTCCTTCTTGAAGCTTGGCTCACGAAACTCTTTCTTGAAGCTCGGCTCGAGAGACTCCTTCTTCTCATAGGGATGAAGATAGATCGCTCGCTAGTTCTCAAGATAGAGAACCTCTACTCGTATCCACGCGAACTTCAGACGTACGGAATAACCGGACTTGGCTAGACAAGTCCGGAAATACTTTCCGAATATCTCTCTCAAAAGTTTATCTCTCTTTTCTGTGTAGTAAACGGCCTCTAAGACTTCTGAGTTGTGTGTAGAACAGAGGGACTATGCCCTTCTATTTATACTAGAGAGAGAGGCGAACGATTGCTCAGTTACCATAACTAAAACCCTAATCTGCACCTATTCCGTTACGAACGGAACTATTCCGTTGCCAAGGGAATTGGTATTTCCATAACGAAATACTTGGCAGCTAAGGTTATTATAGTTTCCATATATATTCCGTTGGGAACGGAACTATTCCGTTGCGAACGGAATGGCACTATTTTGTTCAATCAATTATCCAATAATTGATTATTTTGTTCACCAATTCATACATCATATGTATAACTGTTTTGAGGCATATTCATCCCGTACGAATGGAGTTCATTGTGTGACCGTGTAGGTTCCATTTAACGCTGGCAACGATCTTCTAAAGATCGTAAGTCATGAGTAACCTCTAGACTGATGTCATGACTACCCATGTTAAATGAAATGATCAACGATCATAAACCTATCTGAATAGACATTTTCTTATTCCTTTTTGTTCTACGATATACGTCTTGATCACAAGGCACGGTAATATGTCATCCTTGAGTTTGATCAAAGTCTCTTTCCTGATCGAGAATTAGACTGCGTAAATACAAAATGATATTAACAACATATGTTAATCCATTTTGAGCATGGTCATGCATTTTCCTCAGTCCTAGTTCATCAGGGGGCCCAGAGATATCTCCCTCATGACGAGAGGAACAAATCCCATCTTGGTCACTCATATTCCTCGTCATGATTCAGTGCATACCTAATGATGACCCTTATGATCATCCCATTACGGATGACGTAGGATCATATTAAAGCATGCAGTTCCACATATAGGAATCCATGATGACCTCCGGTTGTAGGAACAAGCACACTATTCATATGAGAATCACTAATGACATATACCATGTATATTCTCATAGTGTGGTCAGTCCAGTATGTGTTCTCTAACACATACCTATATTCCAGACTTGACATCTCTATGTCCATGATTAGCAGAACATGATCATCTAGCCTGCGAATATACTAGTGTGGATATGTAGCTTCTTACCTGAAGTATGTCTATCTCTATAAACATCCTACATATCACTAGGGACAGTTTAGAATGTCATTCGTTGGTTCACAGTTCTACTATCAGAATCACGTATTCTGATGGCGTGAACCCGAAGTGTCATTCTTGGTTGATATAAGATTTACATTCACAACCCATACACACAGATATATAAGAAACATCCTCCTTTATTGAAAAAATAATAATGTCTTAATACATAATCCATTTTCTAGTACAAATACTTTTGGCCTAGGGCACTAATCCTACAAATCCTATGTAGGAAATAGTAGGAGATCTAATGTAGTTTTTAATGACGATGAGATTGAGAGGTTAGAACCTGTAATAAATCATGATAGAGTGTTAAGAACTGGTGTTGAAGATTACGAGGAATATGGTGTTGAAGATGAGTTTGAAAATATTGAAGAGGACGAATATGATGAATATGAAGTGCCAAGAAATGGAAGAAGGCGACGAACCAGAAATAGATGTTATGAATAATTACACGGAAGTGGGTGAGATGGTTAGTGTAGGAACTTTTGGCAATCCGTCGGCGAAAGAGTTTGAAAATACTGCTTTGTGGGAAGAAGCGAAAATCGATATCTTGTATGGTAAGAACATGCATGTAAATGGCGATGATAGTTTGTATGAGGGGCAGACGTTCGACACGAAAGAACAGCTACAATCAGCCGTAAAATTATACAGCATCAAGAATCACCGAGAATTTGTAGTCTCCAAATCAACCAAAACGCTCTACACTGTTGTTTTCAAGCTAAAAGATGATGGCTATCGCTGTGATTGGAGGCTGTATGCATGTAAAAATAAACGACATGTGTTTGAGATTAAAAAATTTACACAACCACATGCACTACAACAATATTGACATACAACGACGTTTATTGTGTGGCATTCAATTATGTGCCGTTGTTAACTGTTGAAAATGATGCATTAAATGTTTAATCCTCCGATATTACTAGAAAATGTGCCATTTGACAATAAATCTTGAAAAAATAATATTGACACGGCATTTCATTCTAAATTCTACTCATGTAATTAAAATATGGGCACTTAAAAATGCCGCTTATTGTAATACTATACTACCAAATAGTAAATATTAATAATAAATATATGTAAATTTTTTGGGCTGGATGTCAATGAATATATTTTGTGTTGCGCGGATACTTCAAAAATTGGGAAGTATATTGAGGATACGGGTATTCGATACGGATATGGCACCGATACGGCGCCGATACGTATCGGATATACCACGTGGCGTATCCAATTATTTTAATATATATTTTTTCCGGATACGTGAGGGATACGGCAGGATACGCTAGGATACTTCCGAGATACGTTACGGATACGGCAGCCCAAAATATTTTGAGAAAAATTTAGAAGCGGTTATTTATAAAGAACCGTTACAGAAGCCTATTGACGGTAGTGTGTTTTGTTTTTTCATTTTTCTCCCCCCGTTTGCAACCCGTTTACAAAAATAAATGAAAAAAAAGAAAAAAAAACTGGCTTCTGTAACGGTTCTTTATAAATAACCGACACTAAAGTCTATCTGTAACGGTTCTCCATAAATAACCGTTGCGGATAGAGTATTTTATATCGGTTATTTATTAAAAACCGATACTAAAGGCTTCTGTAACGGTTTTTTATAAATAACCGATACGAAATATCTGTAATGGTTCTCCGTAAATAACCGTTGCGGATATTGGTATGTTGTATCGGTTATTTGTTAAAAACCGATACTAAAGAAAGGCTTCTGTAACGGTTCTTTATAAATAACCGCTACTAAATGATCTGAAACGGTTCTCCATAAATAACCGTTGCGGATATTAGTATTTTATATCGGTTATTTGTTAAAAACCGATACTAAAGTTTTCGTTTTCCCCCTCTTTTTTTTAGTTTCCCTCCTAACTGTAGTATGTACTTAGAAATTGAAAGTTTGGGTCAAACCCGACACTTTATTTTTCAAAATCCACTTTCATATTCAAAACAACTCACTCATTTCATCTTTCTACTTCACAGCCAACTTGAAGAAATGTCTTACGTATTAACAAGCGAGAGTAGCACGACTGCGACTTCAACCATGGACGCCGACGACTGACTTAAAAGCTTCGCAAACCTAAGAACGACGAAACCCTAGATCGATGTCCTCTCTCCTTCAATACACGCTCTTGCCTACGACTTCGACTTCGAAGTTTCTCTGTCCGAAAATCGACGAAACCCTAGATCCAAGTCCCGTTTCCTCCAATACACGGTCGATTCCAATCCAAGTACGTATTTGCGACCTTCTCTTCCTCCAAAACCTACACCTTCTCTTGATTCGTGATTTTGTTCTCTTATTGGGGTAGATGGCATTCCTCTTTTGAATTCTAATTACGACACAAACTTTATTTACTTTCATATTTGCATAATTAGGGTTAACTTTGTGCTGATTTGGGGGATTGAGCCCAAATTGACAAATCAATTTGATTAAATTGGGGCTTCAATGCCCAAAAGATCAATTTCTGTTAATTAATTTTTCATACCATCTATTTTTCTCTCATTCTTTAGCTTTACTTTTTATCCCAAAAAATATCAGGTATGTTGGATGCTGAAAGTAAAATTCACAAATAAGCATTTATCAGGTTTCAGTGTTAACGTGTCAGAAATTTGACGCTTCACATAAGCTTCACAACCCCAAATCTTTAGAAAAGACAATGTGAGACTCCTCCCAGTCCATATCTCATATGGAGTCTTTTGAACAGCTTTTGATGGAATTCTGTTTAGTATGAACGCGGCAAGTCTCAATGGCATAACCCCAAAAGGATATCGGAAGATCTGTTTGACTCATCATAGACCGAACCATATCTAATAAAGTTCGGTTTCTCCTTTCCGAGACACCATTCCATTGAGGTGTTCCAGGAGGAGTAAGTTGTGAAACTATTCCACAATCTTTAAGATGATCGTCAAACTCTAGGCTTAAATATTTGCCACCTCGATCTGATCGAAGTACTTTTATTTTCTTGCCTAGCTGATTTTCTACTTCCCTCTTAAAAATTTTGAACAATTCAAAAGATTCGGATTTGTGTTTCATTAAGTAAACATATCCATATCTACTTAAGTCATCAGTAAAAGTAATGAAGTATCGAAAACCACCTCTAGCTGGTGTGCTCTTTGGTCCGCATACTGTATGTATGAGATCCAATAACTCACTTGCCCTCTCACCTCTCTTTGTGAAAGGAGCCTCACATCTCAAATGATTCTAAATCAAATGAGTCTAAAAGTCCACTAATGGTTCAAATTTGTGTTTAGAAATGCGTTTCTTATTTATGTGTCATAAACGACAATGCCAGAAATATGTCAGATTCAAATCATTAGATTCAAATCTCTTTGTATTAATGCTATAGGTAGACTTATAATGTTCATGATCAAGATTTAAAACATAAAGACCATTTTCTAATTGACCATTCGCATAGAAAAGATTTTCTTTACTTATGGTAAAGTTATTATTCTCAATAACAAACTTAAAACCATCCAAAACCAATCTCGACACAGATACAATATTCCTGCTCACAGCAGGTACATAGTAGCAATTATTTAAATTTATTACAAGTCCGGAAGGTAAAGATAATAAATAAATGCCCACGGCTAATGCAGCAACTCTTGTTCCATTTCCCACCCGCAGTTCAACTTCACTTCGCTAATCTTCTACTCCTTTGCAGCCCCTCCACATTATTACAAATGTGAGTACCGCATTCGATATCTAATACCCAAGATGAGGAAGTAGATAAATTAATTTCAATAACATTAATACCTGAAGTAGTAGTCTCACTACTCTTCTTCTTCTTCTTTAGATCCTCCAAGTAGGCCTGACAATTTCTTTTCCAATGGCCTGGTTTGTTGCAGAAGAAACAAATACCCTCCTTGGGTTTCTTACTCGTAGGTTCGGACAACACCTTGCCCTTACCTTTTCCCTTGTGTTTGCCCTTGATTTTTCTCTTCTGACCCTTGCCTTTCTGAAGCAAGAGAACATCATTGACAACATTTGTCTTCATAATCCCCTCAAAGTTCTTCAGCATGCCGTGCAACTCCGTGAGACTCTTGTCCATGTTATGCATATTATAGTTCATTATAAATGGCATGAAATTCGGAGGAAGAGACATAAGGATCAAATCGGTAGCCATCTCATTGCCAACCTTTGCCCCTAGTTTCTCTTTTTTGTCTCACAAAAGAGAATGAGAAATAATGAGAGAGAATGATGTGTTATATTGTTAATTTGGAGCCCTCTATGTCCTTATATAGAGATGAAGAGTCATGTCTCTTCATACTAAAAGATGTGTATGACATCACTCATCATTATCCATATGCCATCAAACGTTGATAAGAAAGAAGCCTTATTTTTTTGTGCAAGTACAAAAAGTCGAATACAAGCTGCTGCTAAGGTTCACTTTTTCACCATTTATTTTTTTTTTTCCATGTTTGTTATGGTATATGATGAGTAGTACTTTTTTTTGTCAGTATGCCTTAGGTTGAAGTTATTGAATATGGAGAGAGTTTGTTTCCTCTCGATTAGTATCTTTGAAAAGGTTCATCATATTTATTTATTCATTTTCATTCTTTCTTTCCTTATTTTATATTTATTTATTTTGTTATTTGATATGATTTTTGTTTAATTTGGGTAATATTTTGGTGAATTAGGGGTACTTTGAGAAAAGACTTGGTCAAAATGGGCAGTTATTATTCAATTAGTGTTAATTGGGGCTTATTTTCAATTGAATATGTGATTAGGGATGACTTTCAATGAAGGTTAATTTGTTGAATTTCATATAAAATGTAGATTGAGTGGATGCCCAAACTAAAGGATTTCCAACAAAATGAAGCACCATCATCACAATCTAGCCATGAGGTAGCAACTCATGAGCTACATAAATTAAAATACATAATTCATATTAGTTCAGTAATTATTGCTTATATTAACCTAATTATTGAATAAAATTTTGTATTGTTCAATAGGAAAGAAGCTTAAGAAGGTGAAGATACGTCAAAATCGTCAAACTCATGTTCATGCATGCCCTAAACTTTGTTATTTCTTGTTTACTTGATATTTAAATATGTAGATGATGTTTTATAACTTGCAGGGCTCGTTTTGCAAAAAATATTATGTAGGGGCCGGTTTACAAAAGAGTTGGGTTTATTATGCAAATAAGAAATGCAACTCTATTTTGTTTTTTGAAATCAAGGGATGTTTTTGAAAATTTATTTCTTCTTTACTTGGTGTTTACATATGCAGGGCGGTTTTATAAATTGCTGGGTCTGTTTTGCAAAATTTGGGTTAACTTGGGTTTATTGGAATGAGTGTTGCTTGGCAATACACTTTCGTAAAATTTTTCTCTCTTTTAAATTTTTATTACCTCTGATTAAGATATTTATCTCTACCTAATAATACATTATTTTTAATTTTTAGGTGGATGAATTCTAAGTCCATGATAGCAAAAGAAGCACATTATTTAACAATATGTAGGATGATATTTCGTGAACACTATGAAACCTCTTTTTGTATGGTGTTATAAAGGTATTTTAGGAATTAATTGGGTATTTAGGATTATATTTTGTTTAGTTATCAAATCTACGGAGCTTCATTTTGTATGTTGTGCAAAATGGCTCGTAGAAAATTAACTAAAATACGATGTGAAATGATATTTAAGGATTGAATTATGTATGAATTTAAATGGTTTGTAGTAGTTAATTTTTATTGAACTAGTAGTTAATTTTTATTGAACATTGTATCTTGTTATGTTTTTAAACATTATATGTTATTTTAATTTGTAATGGATCAAAATGTTATGTGCTTATATTTTGAAATGTCATTTTAAATAAAAAATGACATTTAAAATATATAGGATTTTGGTATTGTTTTGTGGCATTTTGTAATTATAAAATATAGAGGATTTGTGTATTATTGCGTGGCATTTCAACAAGATGTTATATATCTATATGTGGCATTTGATAATGTGTGAAATGATATTAAATGACATTCTTAAATGCCTTACATCTTCTTATATGTGGCATTTCATAATGCCGTCAAACTAAGTAGTTATTAAGGGGATTTAATTATGTTGTTGAACATGTTATTTTCCGGGACTTAACAAAATGCCTAGGTAGCTTTTTGCGACTGCCACAGAAACAGCACATATGGCTTATGCCGTCAAATGCATACAGTGGCATTTTTATATATATTTCACGGCATATAAAAATGCCCTCGATAGCACATCTTGTTGTAGTGATGTATGTGTTAATCGACAACCTAACAATGACCACAAACAATTAACAAGTGCATTTATTGGGGAACTAATTCTAGATGTCGTTAGAGCGAATTTAGCAATTAAACAGTAACCCTAGTGGAAACCATCAAATTAAAATTTGAATATACCATATCATATTGGAAAGCTTGGCACGCAAAAGCAACGCGCGCTTAGATTCTTGTTTGGCGATTGGAAGGGGGCATATAATTTGCTTCCTGAATTGATGGCAGTAATATATTCAGCAAATCCTATTACTGAATATTCGTTTTGGAGAGGTCCTCAAAATCGTGATGGTGAGGAGGTGTTCGAAGGTCTTTTTTGGGCATTTGGTCCATCACTTTAAGGATTTGAGTTTTGCAAACCTGTCATAACAGTAGATGGAACATTTCTAACCGAAAAATATCAAGGATGCTTATTGATGGCAGTCGCCAGCGATGCAAATGGTCAATTATTTCCCCTAGCTTTTGCTTTAGTTGATAAGGACAGGGTGGAGACGTGGGGTTGGTTTTTTGGGTGTTTGGGGACTTTGATCGGCCATCGCATAGGTTTATGTGTGATTTCGGATAGGCATGCTGGAATAATTCGTGCAATGAAGGATGACAGATTGAAATGGAAGGAACCTAATAGCTATCATCGTTATTGCATGCGGTATTTAGAAGAAAATTTCAGTAGCGTTGTAACGGACAAAACATTGGTGTTGTAACAGACAAAATATTAGTTCCATTGATTGTACCACTAGTTAAGGCGCCTACCAAATTTAAAGTTAAGAAGTTGTATAAAGTATTAAAGGATAAAAATATTAAGGCGTGGGAATGGTTAGATAAGAAAGATAAATCAAAATGGGCATTCGCATATGATGCGGAACGTCGCAGGTGGGGCATTCCTACCAGTAATCATGCAGAAGTGATGAATTATGTTTGTTTTCAAGGGTATGAGGAAGCTGCCTTTTATGGCTATTGTGATGGAGACATTCTACAAGCTGAATAGTTATTTTGTCAACAAGCGCGAGATAGCTGAAAATATGGAAATGAATAATAGAATGTGGGGAAATGAAATGATGGAAAAAATGGAGAATAAAACCGTTAAGGCGAGTGCGCATTGATGGTGTTATGCCCTAGGCCAAAGTGTTTGTGACCTAGATGATAGATTGTAATAACAAACATAATATTTATTCTAAGATATTTCATATAATATGTGTGTATAGGTTATTTTAATATAATTAAAATAGACCATGAATATGCAATTTAGCTTTATGTCATCAAAGTGCGTGACTTTGATAGTAAAACTATAAAGTGTTATGAATGCTATTCTAAATCGTCTCTGGTCATTTATAGGATATTTGTAGAGACAAATATACTTGAAGATACATATAAATATATATTTATATACAAGCTATAAATGTACACCAGTATATTAGTTGACTGATGATTTTGTTTTACTGATCATGGATAAATAGTTATCAAGTCATTAACATAAGTATATGTTAGAGACCATATACTGGACTGACCCGCCATAAGAATGCTACATGTTTTACGTCATTAGCGATTCTTGTAACATAAAATATTTATAGTCCTTTGACCTGAGATTGTCTCGGTTCCCAACATGAGTAATTTTATACTTTAATATAATCTAACACTGCCTTTAACTGGGTGGTCATAACGGTTATGATTAGATATACAATGAATCATGTAGAGGGATGAGTGCAATCAAGACGGGATTTGTTCCTCTCATAAATGAGAGAGATATCTTTAGGCCTCTTGATGAATTGAACTGAAGAAATGTATGGCCATACTCAAATGAATTAATAAGAGTTATGTCATTTGTTCTTGTTCAGTTTAATTTGGGATCAAGAAATATTAATCGATTAATATAAGGATGACGTATTACATGCATTATGATCGATACAAATATCGTGTGACAAAGGGACTAAATACGTGATTGTTGATTAGGTTAATTAGATCACCGATATTCACGTGAATTGGGTAGTCATGATGGCTTGCTAGAGTCCGATCATGATTTATAGACTGTTAAGTCTATTGCCAACATTAAGTAAACCTACAGGGTCACACACAAAGAACAAACTGAAACGGGCGCAGAAAATCCTAGCGACTTATATGATGAGTTGCATAAGAATGTCACAAAATATATTGTCATCTTATGTGATAAGATGTGATATATATGTATATAAAGACTATGAGCACAAAAGATCATGTAATCTAGAAGAGTCTAGATGATGGCATATGGATAATGATGAGTGATGTCATACACATCTTTTAATGTGAAGAGACATGACTTTTCACCTCTATATAAGGACATAGAGGGCTCCAAATTCACAACACAACACATCATTCTCTCTCTCATTATTTCTTGTTCTCTTTTGTGAGACAAAAGAGAGAAAATATACTTTCTAATTTGTATGACAAAATTATGAGAGGGTGCTTTCTTTTTATATGACAAAAATGAAAGAGTGCGATTATACGAGAGGAATTATATACATCTTTTGTGAGATAAAATAAGAAGAGTTTAATTATGCAAGAGGAGAACAAGCTACTAGCATATATATTGTTCTTCTTCCCGTTTTAAGAAGTTTGTTCGTGTGGACACTAGGGGTGGCAACGGGTCGGATTATATCCGAACAGACCCGAACCGTATCCGCGAGAATATCCGAATCCGATGAAGAAAAACCAGATCCGTTCGGATCCGGGTTGGATCCGGATCCGTTTTTTTCGGATCCGGATCCGGATATAGGTTTTAATATTACAGTCGGATCCGGATCTGGATCCGGGTAATATCCGGATCCGAATAATCATTAAAACGAATATCCGTTTTATAAAATTTGTGAAGTCCAGCCGGTTTCAAAATGAGTCATTTTTTTTTTTAGCAACGGTTCTTTCTTAAAATCCGTTACTAATAGTCTAATTAGTAACGGTTTTTATGAATTAACCGTTACAGAGTTAATTGTGAAGTCCAGCCGGTTTCAAAATGAGTCTTTTTTAATTAGTAACGGTTTTTTGTAAGAACCGTTACAGAATTAGTAACGGTTCTTTCTTAAAAACCGTTACTAATAGTCTAATTAGTAACGGCCTTTATGAATTAACCGTTACAAAGTAAATTTTGTAATGGTTCTTGTATACAAACCGTTACTAAATATATTAGTAACGGTTATTACGTATTAACCGTTACAAAAACATTCTGTATCGGTTGATTTATGAAAACTGTTACAAACTGTAGTAACGGTTTTTATAAATTAACCGTTACAAACCACATTCTGTAACGGTTATTATTTAAAAACCGTTACTAATTTTTTTTTTTTTAAAAAAAGGTCGCATTTTTTATATATATATCAATTTCCCACATTTTGTATGTTATTAAGGAGTAGAAATTCGAATTCTCGATATTTGTACTTATTAATGATATTCGGGAGATATTTTAGGAAGTAGTAGTATGTTGTATAAATTCTCGATATTTTGTATGCATTAATGATATTCGGGAGTTATTTAACAAACATTTATATTTCTTATAAATAACATTTTTTTGTGATCCCCTTAAGTTACATAATTTTTTTATATACTGAATATCCGTTTAACTATCCGAAAAGAATCCGAATTCGTATCCGTATTCGATAATATCTGAACCGTATCCGTATCCGTTTAATATCCGAACCGTATTCGGATCCGGATGGAACCGTATCCGGATCCGGATCCGAAAAAAAATATGGATATGGATATGGTTTGAGCACATTCCGAACCGGATCCGATCCGTTGCCACCCCTAGTGGACACCGGTAGAGGCGTTCGTACTTTCGGCGCTTGTGATCTATTCGGTCTAAGAAGAGGAGAACGGTTTGTTGAGACTTTTGGTGGAGACCGATTGTGTATGCGGTAGATGACTTCCACACGATCCGGCCTAGACGGACGTAAAATCAGTTAGGACGGTAACCGGTTTAGAGACGCATGGACAACACGCATGGTTTGAGCGTCACGGATTAAGCGTAATCCGAAAGGTATCTTTAAGATTTATTTCTTTGATTTAACCAATATGCACGGATCCTCGGATTGGTTTTGGACGAAATTTTTGTTTTCCGCTGCGTTATGCACGTCTGAAACCCAATGCATCGAGTCACTACCTTCAATGTCAAAAACGGTGTTTACGAGGTGATAACAGGACCTAGTGGTACCAAGACAGGGGGAAAAAGCTTCCATGTGAATTTCAATGAAGGCAATTGCAGTTGTCAAAAACCGATACTATATCACTACCCTTGTTCGCATCTCGTAGCAGTTTGCATGCGCAGAGGTGTATGTTCCGAGTATTTTATTGATCAACACTTTTCTCTGGATCACCTTAAGCGTACATATGAAGGAAGTTTTTATCCAATAAAGGATAAAGAACAGTGGGTTGAACGTGAAAAAGTTTACAACGGTACATTGGTTCCTCCTGAGAACCTTATAAGGAAAAATGCCCGTGGAACCAACAAGTGTGGTAGAAGACAGAAGAAACATTTTCATAATAGTATGGATACCATGGAAAACGCAGATCGTAGAAAGCATTGCAGTATTTGCGAAGTAGCAGGGCACATGAAAACAAAATATCCGAAAAGGTTGTAGTTTGTAATATTGTAATTTGTAATGTTTTATGGATTGTAGTTTGTAATATTTTATGGATTGTTATTTCTCTAAAATTGATCAAAATAAACTAAACATAGTCCATCATAGTCAAAATAAACTAAACATAGTCCAAATAATACAGTCCAAATAAACTACACATAGTCGAAATAATACAGTCGAAATAATACAGTCGAAAATAAACATAGTCAGTAATGCCAGAGTCCTCCTCCTCCTCCTCCTCCTCCTCGTGTTCTTCCCCTCCCTCCTCCTCCTCGTATTCCTCCTCCTTTCCGTCCTCCTCCTCCTCCTCCTCGTGTTCCTCCCCCTCTTCCTCCTCCGCGTCCTTGCTGAGGCTGGGGCTGAGACTGAGGCTGAGTCTGAACCTGAGTAATCTAACTGACGCATTCGTCTCCTCCTCCTCCTCCTCCTCCTCCTCCATCTCCTCCTCCTCCCTCATGTTCGTTGATCAAATCCCAATCAAAATCGCCGAGATATTCATTATTCTCCTTCATGCTGCTCCTGATGCACTCTAACAAACTTTTCAATTTCACTGGTACATCTTGGCACTCGGCTTTGAGCGCTTCGAACCCATGTTTGCAGGCATCCAAAAGAATTGCATGCTAAAAAATAATATTTGAATAATATAAATAATAGTCAATTATTTTCATTACCGCTTTTCTTTTTTGCGGAACCATCGGATGGTATGATCTCGTAGCATGTGGAATATCTGATTGCACATAGTATTTATCTCGCCCTCCTATACTAATTTTATTATGCATCATACTGGCTACGGTCGTACGGCCGCCAGGGAGGAATATTTATTTCTCGTGCCAAGCATTTCTCTTCCCACTCAATCAGATAATCTGAAGGAATGGTACGCCAATGATCTCCACGGTAATTTATTATATCATGCAAATTTTTGTTGTACTCGCAATTTGGGGGTGTTTCCATCTCATACCCGAATTGACGCAATACCCGCTCCGGACGATGCATCTCGACAATCCAGCAATATATCAATGGCGCTGTAAGAAGCCCCATAGTTTTTTCATGTGCAACTAACGGTGGGAGTATATGACGGAATACCTCATAAGGTGTCCAAACCACCTGAGTGTCGACCAAATTGTCAAACTGATGGCAATGTGTCGGCAAATGCCGATGAGGTGTTCTATCTGCATACTGCGTATAATCTTTCCACAAAAAACCAACCGTAGGTCTCTCATCTTCATCACCATCATTCGCCATATCCTACAGTTCCTTGCGTACGTCTTTAGGTTCCGATCATCCAATAGTGATATGCTCCCATGCCCACAGTTGTAGCAACATGATGCACCCTCCCATATTTTTTACTTTCTTATGACTACCTTTAAACAATGCTCTGTAAAGGTACGCCAGAACTCCACTACCCCATGCCCTTTTATCCAACACCGACATGTCATCTAATATAAGCAGAGACAGTGCCGAAACACAATCCCCCAAAGATTCCGTAAATAATACATCCCCACATAACCCAAGCATGTATGCTCTACAATACTGCTCGACTTTCTCATCCGGGGCATCACTTTCCAAATTGGAAAAATTATTTTTCAGCCATGTTCTTTTAAATAAAATTTTGCTTTTCCCATTTCCCTTAAACTCTAATTCCGGGATTTCTTTCCCGAGTAGTTGCCCGACCTTTGCTTGCCAATTAACATCTTTATTACTTAAACACATTGCCGCACCATCTGTCCGCATTCCCAACAAACACGAAACGTCATCTAGCGTTATGGTCATCTCACCAGCGGGCAGATGAAACGTGTGCGTTTCCGGTCTCCAATGTTCCTGCAGAGCGCTTATCAGTCTGCTATCGTAATCCAGCCAATCCATCCTGGCAGTTTGTAGTAAGTTTGCTTTCTTCAAAAAAGGGGCATACCGATCGTCCCATGGAACCTGTAGAAACATAAATATATAATTACAATTTATGTTACTAAATATATAATTACAAATATATTAGGTATGTATACAAATATTATAATAAATAATTAAATAACTAAAATAATAATTAAATAACTAAATAACTAAAATAATAATTAAATAAATAAAATAATAAGAATAAATAAATAAAATAATAAGAATAAATAAAACTAATAATAAATAAATATATAACATATATAAGATTTTTTAAATAAATAAATACATAACATACATAGGATTTTTTTTAACTTTCTAAAAAAATATATAAATAATATACTAAAAAAATATCTATATCAAAAAAAATATATACAAATAAATACCAGAACTTCTTGTTGTCGGTAGCGCATGGGTTTGGTAGTTATATCTCCATCTTTGCTGAATTCGCTCGTCCTATGCATGTTTTATTGTGATTGAAGCGCATACTTTGGAACGTATGGGTCGGACATAGATGGCCGACTAGGTCCCGTGCCAGATGACATCTTATTTAAAAAATAAAATAATATAATATAATATAATATAAATAAATAAATAATATAATATAATATAATATAAATAATCTAATATAAATAAATAAATAAATAATCTAATATAATATAATATAATATAATATAATATAATATAATATAAATAAATAAATCGTAGAAAATAGTTTTAAAAAAAAATAAATAATATACTCAAAATAAATATCTATAACAAAAAATATATATAAATTAATAATCCTAACCAAGAAATATAATTAATAAAATAAATATATACATAATCTACATAAAATATTTTTAAAAATAAATATTTACATAAACTAAATTAGGAAATATATTAAAAATTTGCATTCAATAACTTCTTATTCTTCTTCTCGTCCTCCTCTTCCTCCTCCTCTTCCTCCTGCTTCTAATCAAATCAAAAAAAAATCAAGCAAATCAAATAAATTAGAAACTAATTTTGAGCAAATATCTTAATTTATAAACCTAATTTCAAACCAATTAAACAAATTGAACACTAATTTTAAGCAAATAACTTATTTTATAAACCTAATTTCAAACCAATTTCAAACGAATAACCAACATTAACTAAATCTAAACTGAAAGAAATCAACATACATTATTAATTAGGCAACTTACTTCTCCTCTCTTTTCCTTTTTTTCGCCTTCTTTTCGCCTGTTATTTCGCTGTTTTGAAATTTTTTGAAAAAATTCGGTCAAACCCATCCAGGGGCTGTGATTTTGTGCGCTGTGTTTCGCCCCACGAGCGGGCGAAACACACTGTATAATTGATATCGAATTGTTTGGGCCAACTTTTGTGGGCTCAGCCCAAAAATTTGAAAAAACATGTTTCGCCCCACCGTCGGGCGAAACACAATATATATATATATATATATATATATATATATATTCTTTAATTTGTTAAGCGGCCCTGTCGGCGGGAGGGGATTTTGAAAACAGGCCTATTTTGCCCAGTGGCTGGGCGAAACAGGGCTAATTAAAAAAAAATTTAGCGTAAGATTGTTTTTAGCTCTTTCGTACCGCTACTGGAAGAAACTATTTCTGCTTCACCCATTGGCTGGGCAAAAGAGCTACTTTCGCAAATATTTTGAAAACATGTCTATTTTCTTAATTAAGATTTTTTTTTTTTTTTTGCCACTTCAAAAAAAAAGTCCATTTTCAGTCAAACAGGACTGATTCAATCGATTTGATGGATGTTTTCAGTCAATCGTGACTGATTTGGTCGACTTGAGTATTTGGTTTCAGGATGTAACAAACTCCCCACTTAAATTTCTGACGTCCTCGTTAGAACTAGCACCTAGTCTCAGTCTCGTCCTAGTACACATCCGTGTGCACCTTCACCCCATACATGTATCCCCACTGAGGCATATACGATCCTCAGGTTCTCTGGGTATGATAACAGTATGTTATGTTTCCGGCCGTATGAAAGTATCCCCAGGAACGAACTGCTCTGAATACCATTTGTTAGAGCCTAGTACATTAACTGGCACAGCTCAACCTTCAAGCCCACACCATATTCCCCTGAAAAAGACTTAAGGTTGGTTGGTGTTAGTTGTTAATGCACTAGCCTATTTAAGTAACTCCAAATTACATTCACTACTTAATGTGAGACTAATCAACTAGCCTTCCTTTTCACTATTTGGTTCCGGTGTGTAACATCTTTAGTAAATTGGGACTGATTCAATCGAATTGAGGCTTACTTTCAGTCAAACAAGATTGATTCAGTGGAAAGCTAGAAGATCGGAGTGATGCGTGGATCCGGCGGTTGAAAGGGCGATGGAGAGAGTGACGGAGAAATCACTGGAATGGAGATTTGATTTCCCAAATCGAGGGGAAGCTGGAAGGGTGAATATTTATAGTTACTTGGGTTTTCTAATTACGGTTTTCAACTAAACCGCACTTTTGTAATTATGATTTTTAAGTAAATCGTGCTTTCATACCGCAGTGCAGCCTAATTCAGGTTTTGTTTTACCCGTTTTCAACTAAACCGCGAAATCAAATTCCACATTGCCATTATTTTCAATAAACCATGTTAGTAGAACTATTTATTACCCTGTTTTTTAGTTAAACTGCGGTTTGACAAGCGTGTAAAAATAACCACGCATATTAACATTTTTTGTTGTAGTGCAGTAACTTTTACATTAGCTTTTTTGAAGGAAACTTTTATATTATGTTATTGATTTCATTGTTAGTCTGATAATTATAAAAATAATGAAGGAGAATTATAAATAAGAGGTCTTATACTAAGCCCCTCATGTGCCACAAAAATGTTGTATAGTGGTCATATGACCTCAGCTGGCAATTCCATCTTTTTGTTGGGCTGTTTTGGGTGTGTTTTGAAATTGCCAGGCCGGGCTTTATATTTGTTATATAATACATTTACGCAGTGGTGGTAATTTCATACTAGGCCAGCTAGTAATTTGGAATTAAATGGTCCATCCAGTGGACATAGTCTCAGATCCATGTCTTATCAATTGCCAGTGCAAATAAAGTATGTTGAATTTGAATTTCAAACAAAAATAATACTTTTTAGTTACCACGGGCCAGACCTTTTAAACGGGGCCACACTTTTTTCATTTTCTTCACCAGAATTATTGTAAAAAAAGAGGAAAACCGGCGAGAGGGTTAGATTAGCGCCGACGATGTACGTGAGACATAAAACCCTAATTCCACCGGCGATTAGGGCGAACTTACCTCCGGCAATAAAACCCGCAAGCCTGATTAAAGAGATTGGAAGCCATGAATGAGGGATCTAGTTCTATCAGGTGAGTCTTGATAGCCCTAAATATTCGAATAATTTGTGTGGTTTTTGTTGAAGTTAGAAACTTCTAATCCGGCGGGGGGCATGATTCAGGGTTTTGAACTTTTCTTGTCTTGCTTTATTCCTGAGTTCATTGGACTCAGTATTTAATGATTTTCTTTTTACAATTTTGTCATACAGTTCAAATGAAAAACCATATAAGAATCAATTAGTTCGAAGTTCTAATTTACAAATGTTGTGTGTTAAGTTGGCACTGAAATTGAAGGCAAATTGATTGAAATTAAATGAAGATTGCCTAATTTACAGCTGTCAAGTCTTCCAAATCCACACCTCCAGACTCCAGTTACCGAATACTGGAATAATTTCATCATTTTCAGACAGATTGATTGAAATTTTTCTTTGTAGGTTGTGTTAAAGTATCTAGTGGTAATTTGATCTAATGTTGCCGTGTCAAGAACTTTATTTTGTTCTTTTGGCTATCTGACCAGTGAAATTTCCAGCTAATAATTTACACTGAAAATTTGAATTTTCTGAATTCTTTTATTTTCCAATGTATTTTCCGAAACTTCCAGTTGAACTTTTCTAACTAAAGAATTTGAATTTTTTTAGTTTTTTTAGCTACAGTATCTACAGTGATTACTCCAACAACATAAGGCTTATCAAACCCAAAATCCAATCAAAACCACCAATTTTCGCCTCATCACGGACTGCAACTAGGCAAGACGCAAAGGGACCCGAAGCAGACGGAGCTCCAATCCGATTCAGCATGCCTACAACCCGATACACTTTCAGAATAAGATCGATCGGAAATTTGAAATGGGGGTAAAACGAGCTACAGTGCGCATCCGCCACTTGCCATGCGTCCTCTGCCCTCGCCTCCCTATGCTCAAAGAATTCAGATGATGGTGTTTAGTCCTGAGGTTTTGTTTTAAATTCGAGCTCATTCAAGACAAACTGTCTGTTAAATGTGAAAGTATAGAGAGAAGAGAGAAGTGTTTGTTAATTATGATTGATTAGTATTGATTGAATACATGATTATAATTAAGCTACTCTATTTATAGAGTACAATCTAATCTACTTACAATATAATCTCTACTTTACAATTCAACTCCTACAATGATTATACAGTGCATGAACTCTACTTTACCTATTCTAACATCCCCCCTCCCCCCCAACCCCCGCAAGTCTAGCCGGGTGGAAACACGGTGAGATTGTCACGGAGACGAGAGAAGCGTTGTGAGTCCCTTCGTAAGTACGTCAGCAATCTGATCCTTGGTGCTGATGAATCAAACTTGGAGCGTTTTGAGTTCTATCAGTTCTCGAACAAAATGATAATCGATCACAATGTGTTTTGTGCGAGCGTAGAATATTGGGTTGATGACGAGATAAGTTGCTCCAATCTTGTCACACCATAAGATGGGGACTTCTTTTTGAAAGATGTGGAGTTCACGTAGGAGGAATTGGATCCACACAAGCTCTGTGGTAGCCATAGCAAGGCTGCGATATTCTGCTTCAGTGCTAGATCGAGCTACCGTTGCCTGCTTCTTTGCGCACCACCAAACAAGGTTGGGACCAAGAAAAATACAATATCTTGTCGTGGACCGTCTATCGTCTGGACAACCAGCCCAATCCACATCGGAGAAGGCTTGGAGTCGTAGAGATGGAGAAGAATGAAGTAGAAGACCATAGGTTATTGTGCCTTTGAGATATCGCAAGATATGCATAACCGCGCCCCAATGGATATCGGTTGATGAGTGCATGAATTGGGAGACTTTGTTCACCGCAAAGGCAATTTCTGGTCTTGTGATTGTCGCGTATTGAAATGCGCCAACCGTGCTCCGGTAGAGTTTTGGATCCTCCATTGGGTTTCCTTTTAATTTGGAGAGTTATTCTCCAGCAACCATGAGAGAAGAGCACGGTTTTGCACCTTCTATCTTGGCCTTCTTAAGAAGATTCAAGATGTATTGAGGTTGGGAGAGTAGAACCCCATCTTGTACCCTTTGTGCCTCAATGCCAAGAAAGTAGTGAAGGGGGCCAAGATCTTTCAACGAGAATTGAGCTTTTAGATCCTGGATGAGTTGCTCGACTGAGACCGGATTACTTCTCGTTATGAGGATATCATCCACATATACTAAGAGTACTAGAAGTTCGTTGTCTCGAAACCGAATGATGAGAGAAGTATCGGTACAAGAGTCATCTTCCCAAGTAAATGAGTTTAAAAGTCCATGAGAGTGGAGTTTAGAAATGCGTTTCTCATTTATATGGCCTAAGCGACAGTGCCAGAGATATGTCGTATTTGAGTCATTCAGTTTAAATCATTTAGTGTTAATGTTATATATGGACTTATAATTCTCTTTCTTAAGATCTAGTACGTAAAGACCTCTTTCTAATAGAACATTTCTATAGAAAAGATTATCCTTTAAGATAGAACAATTATTATTCTCAATAACAAATTTATAACTATCCAAACCTAGACTAGAAATAGAAATAATATTTCTGCTCATAGCAGGTACAAAATAACAATTATTAAGTACTAATACAAGTCCACTAGGCAAAGTCAATAAATAATTTCTTACGGCTAATGCAGTAACTCTTGCTCCATTTCCCACACGTAGGTCGACTTCGCCCTTAGCTAATCTTCTACTCCTTTATAGTCCCTGCACATCATTACAAATGTGAGTACCACATCCGGTATCCAATACCCAAGATTTAGGAGTAAGTGAATTAGTTTCAATAATAAAAATACATGAAGCGGTAGTCACACTACCCATCTTGATTTCATCTTGATAGAGTTTGCAGTTTCTCTTCCAATGACCAACCTTGTTGCAATGGAAACAAACTCCCTCTTTGTCTTTCTTGATCTTAGACTTGGGCAACACCTTGTCTTTACCCTTGCCCTTGTTCTCGGTCTTCTTACTCTTCTTCTTGTGAACCATTAAGATATCTTTGACAACATTTGTCTTCATGTCCTCCTGTGCGTTCTTAAACATCCCATGCAACTCGGTGATGGATTTCTCCATCTGATGTATATTATAGTTCATGATGAATTGCTTAAAACTAGTAGGCAATGACCCAAGAATTATGTCAACAGCCAATTCTCTGGGCATAGCTGAACCAAGCATCTCCAATTGATCAAGATAGCTCTTCATCTTGAGTACATGAGCACTCATAGATGAACCTTCAACCATCTTTGTGTCAGTCGGAGAGGCGGTTGCTTTGTAGCGCTCAACTCTAGCCTGCTCTTAGAACAATTCCTTGAGAGTTACGATCGTATCATAAGCACCCATGTCCTCAAGTTACTTCTGAAGCTCGGAGGTCATGGTCGCTGGCATGATACAAGCTATTTTCATGTCGTTTTTGACGTATTTAGCATACGCATCTCGGGCAACCCTTGTGGCTCCCTGTTCTGGTTCCTCCGGGTAAGCCTCTTCTATGACATACAGTTTATTGTCAACCTTGAGAATAATTCTCAGGTTTCTAAACCAGTTAATAAAGTTAGACCCATTGAGCTTATCCTTCTCAAGGATAGATCGCAAATTCAACTCAGTTGAATTGTTATTATTTGCCATTATTCTACAAGTTAAAATGTAAAGTACCATTATTATTTATTCAGTGAGGTGTTTTTTTTTTTTGTGTTTCTTATATTATACTCCGACCATTTTCTTCAAATCAACCACCTTTAGTAGTATTGATTCGGAATCTTCAATTAAATGAAGTTTCATAGTGAGTCAAGATCCGTATTTCATTGAGCAGTAAGTGCGCTCCGGCGCAACCCTTAATGCTCAACTATTTAGTTAGGAAAGCTTTCCAATTGCATCTATGCAACTCTTTCCTTTTATGGAATGAGTATCTTATACTCAGTGTATTATCCTATCTTGTGCCCCGAGCCCAAGTCCGACTTGCTTGCCCAATTAAGTTTAACCATGTATGAGTATCGGCAAAGCAGTTTCTAGCACACTTATCTCAGGTATGACCCATACTAGTCACTACTTCCTGCGTACCCCTTTCCACAGATAGTCCCCCACACGCCCAGCTCCGGCATGACCCATGTGGAAAACTAGCTGAGTACTGAGGGTTACAGTGACATGGGAGGCACTTCATTACTTAATATTATGAAGGATTCTTTTTTAGATTTATAAAAATAAACATCACAGAAACGACGTTAAATATGGTATGAGCTTATTCCTCACGAGCGATTATGACGTTCCTAATCCTAGATCTATCTTATAGATTGCAGGAGTAATCTTCAACGAACCCTTCGTTGTGTGTGTGCGAAGATCCAATGCCATCTTCCGAAGATTGGGCCAAGATTATTGCCTTGCAGTCTTGATATAATATCTACCCTAACAACTATCATATTGCTAGAAAAATAATTTACAATTTTGGATAACTCACAGGTTGTCATAATTACAAGTTTGGACAACTCACTAGTTACCATAAATATTAAATAAAACTACAAGTATTCACACACAATATTACATCACAGAACAATCACAGATCTAAAGCTCATACCATATCTGAATATTTAAATTCCATTTATAACAAAAATTAGGGTTTCTCTCAAAATTAGCATTATTCCGTTAGGAACGGAACTATTCTGTTCTCAACGGAATAACGCTGAAAAATCATGAATTTCCTGCTTTATTCCGTTCTCAACGGAACTATTCCGTTGGGAACGGAGACGTGCCGGAAATTCATTTTTCCTTTTGTTTTAGTTCCGTTTCCAAAACAGATTTCGAAAAACTATTTTTCGAAACTCTAGGAAATCATAAAATCCAATATTATATTCTCAGAAACTATTTCCGTGATGTTTTTGAAATAATATTTTCAAAATCCTAAGATTTATTTTACTAGAATTTCATAAATTTTAAATATAATCGATGATTATTTCCTTAACGAACGCTCTAATATCACTGTTGGGAAATCCATAGCCATGTACGTTACATGCGCAACGGAACCTATAGATTTAACCAGCACTAGGATCTACGTTAAGGGAATAAAAGTACGAGATTAGCTATTAAAATTTATATCTCGGATCTTCCTGATCCGCGAGACGAAGAACGAATGTAGGTCTGAACTTTTCTAACTTGCAACCTTCTTCTTCCTGAAGCTCGACTCGCGAACCTCCTTGCTTCTCCTAGGGATGAAGATCGATCGCTCGTAAGTTTTCAAGATAGAGAACCTTTTCTCGTATCCACGCGAACTCCAGACGTACGGAATAATCGACTCGGCTAGACAAGTCCGGATATTCCGAAAATCTCTCAAAACTTTCTCTCTCTTTTCTGTGTAATAGACGGCCTCTAAGGCTACTGAATTGTGTGTCGAATAGAGAGACTCTACCTTCTATTTATACTAGAGAGAGAGATGAACGATTGCTCAGTTACCATAACTAAAAACCCTAATCTGCGCCTATTCCGTTACCAACGAAATTATTCTGTTGCCAACGGAATAGGTATTTCCATAATGGAATACTTGGCAGCTAAGGTTATTACAGTTTCCATGTCTATTCCATTGGGAACGGAACTATTCCGTTGCCTACGGAATGGCACTGTTTTGTTCAATCAATTATCTAATAATTGATTATTTTGTTCACCAATTTATACATCATATGTATAAATGTTTTGAGGCATATTCATCCCGTACGAATGGAATTCATTGTATGACAGTGTAGGTTCCATTTAACGCTGGCAACGATCTTCTAAAGATCGTAAGTCTTGAGTAACCTCTAGACTGATGTCATGACTGCATGTTAAATGAAATGATCAGCAATCATAAACATATCTGAATAGACGTTTGCTTATTCTTTTTGTTCTACGATATATGTCTTGATCACAAGGCATGGAAGTATGTTATCCTTGAGTTTGATCAAAGTCTCTTTCCTGATCGAAAATTAGACTGAGTAAATACAAAATGATATTAACAACACATGTTAATCCATTTTGAGCATGGCCATGCATTTCCTTCAGTCCTAGTTAATCAGGGGCTCAGAGATATCTCCCTCATGACAACAGTAACAAATTCCATCTTGGTCACTCACATTCCTCGTCATGATTCAGTGCATACCTAATGTTAACCCTAATAATCATCCCATTACGGATGACGTAGGATCATAATAAAGTACGCAGTTCCACATATAGGAATCCATGGTGACCTCAGGTCGTAGGAACAAGCACACTATTCATATGAGAATCACTAATAACATATACCATGCATATTCTCATAGTGTGGTCAGTCCAGTATGTGTTCTCTAACACGTACCTATATTCCAGACTTGACATCTCTATGTCCATGATCAGGAGAACATGATCATCCAGCCTGCAAATATGCTAGTGTGGATATGTAGCTTCTTACCTGAAGTATGTCTATCTCTATAAACATCCTACATATCACTAGGGACAGTTTAGAATGTCATTCGTTGGTTCACAATTCTACTATCAGAATCACGTATTCTGACGATGTGAACCCGAAGTGTCATTCTTGGTTGATAGAAGATTTACATTCACAACCCATACACACAGATATATAAGAAACAACCTTTATTGAATAAATAATAATGTCTTAATATATAATCCATTTCCTAGCACAAATACATTTGGCCTAGGGCACTAATCCTACAGTTGTTGCATGAATACTGTTTCTTCGAGATCTCCGTTGAGAAAGACATTGTTTACATCGAGTTGTCGCACTGACCAGCCTTTTGAGAGAGTAAGGGTAAGAACTACACGAATGGTAGTTGGCTTAGCTACTGGACTGAATGTCTCGTTGTAATCAATCCCTTCTTCTTGGTGATAGCCTTTTGCTACTAGTCTCACCTTGTAAAGTTCTACTGATCCATCCGCATTTCTCTTCACCTTGAACACCCATTTGCACCCAACTAGATTCTGAGAAGAATGAGAGGGAACAATATTCCACGTTCGTTTTCAAGAAGAGCATTAAACTCGGTTTGCATGGCAGCACGTCACTTTGGATCTTTGTTGGCATTAGTAAAACATGTGGGTTCACTTTCTTGTACGGATAGAGTGATTAGAATGTGGTGTTTGGTGGCTGCATATGTGGCATGATCGGGAAATTATCGCGTGTGGCTTGTGTTGTCTCGTGTGCGAGTTACCATCGGATGAGAGGATTGCGGTGGCGTAGAAGAGGAAGAGGGAGGCATAGTATCCTCACTCGATGGTTGAGAACCTTCGGATGAAGATGTGGAGGACTCATTAGGGGAGGGAGAACACTCATTGGAAGGAATTGAGGGAAGAAGGGTGAGAGTTGTTTGAGTTGGAGGAGAAGAGGTTTGAGAGGATGTGGGAGTTTGTTCATGCTTAAAAGGGAAGTATGTTTCGTTGAAGATGACATGACGGCTCGCATAAATTTTATTTGTTGGTATGTGAAGACATTTGTACCCATTTTGGTTTGGCGCATATTCAAGAAATACACAAAGTAAGGACTGATTTTCTAATTTATGTGAATTATATGGTCGTGTGTATGGAAAGCACGAGCAACCAAGAACTCGCAAGAAGTTATAATCTAGTTCTTTGTGAAAGAGAATTTCAAAGGGAGATTTTTGTGGACTTACAGAGTTCGACAATCGGTTGATGAGATAGACAACATTATAAAACATGTCATCCCAAAACCGAAGTGGAATAGATGCTTGAGACATAGTAGATAGGGCTAGTTCAACGATGTGCCAATGTTTCCTTTCGGCTAGCCCGTTTTGTTCGGGTGTGTAGGTTCACGTGGTGATGTGAGATATAGAGGGATAAAGACGCGCAATTGGCTTAAACTCGGTGCCGCCATTAGTTTGAAGTATTTTTATGGAGCACGAGAGAAAGTTTTCGACTTGAGATTTAAAAAGGCTAAATGCTTGAGACACTTGGTCTTTGGAGTTAAGAAAGTAAATCCATGTGTAGCGCGAGTAGTCGTTCGTGAAATGCACGAAGTAGCGGATTCCTAAATAGGAGAGAACCGGAGCCGGTCCCCACACATCCGAGTGGATCACTTCAAGAGGTTTTGAGGAGCGCGCCATAGCTTGATTAAATGGTAACTTTATGCGCCTTGCCAACACAACACGCATCACAAAATACCAATTTTTTATTTGAATACAACAACTTATTTGCCTTCGTTAGATTTTGTACGATGGGAAAAGAAGCATGACACAACCTCCTATGTCATATATCCGCTGAGACCCGCTTGCCAAGAAACGCGGAGGGTTGGATTGTTGGTGCCGGCCTTTTGAAGAGACGATAAAGACCGTTCTCAAGAACCGCACAAAGTAAAATCTTGTTAGAAGTACGATCTTTGATCAAGCATGTAAAGGGCTGGAATTCGAGCACCACATTGTTGTCTCGTGTTAGTTGCGAGATGCTAATGAGGTTTTTCATGATTTGGGATACGTGAAAAACGTTTTTGAGCACCAACGAACTGTTTGGCAATTTGATAACCGTCTCACCAATATTTTGTATCGGTATGCCTGCTCCGTTACCGACTCGAATGAGGTCTTTTCCCGAATACGATATATGAGTGGAGAGGTCGGTTAGGTTGGCAGTCATATGGTTGGACACGCCTGAATCAAGAAACCACTCGTCCGATGAACCACTAGACGGTTCCGCAAGAAGAGCGGTTGACGGGTTTTGGTCGAACCGTTTCCGGCAATGGAGCGCAATATGGTTACTCTCCATGCAAATTTGGCACTTGACACCTCCATAATTTGTAGTTTTCACATTAATTTCTTGACCGCCTTTTTCTCTTTTTCGGTGCCCGTAAAAAGTATTCATCTTTTCAAATTGTGCCACAAAAGTATCAAAAAATAACTTCAAAAAATTATCTAGACCAAGACTGGAGCGTAAAACCGAGTCCAGTTGAGGATTGGCAAGATTGACCAATTGCCCGAAATGAAAACGTTCAAAATCGGAAGCCATTTTTGTCGAAAAAAAAAGTGATAAAGGAAAGAGGTAAAGAGAAGGAACGACCTGACACTCGTTGATTTCTTGAAGTTCTTGACCGATTCTTGTTCGAGTCTTGATCGATACTTGGTCGAGTCTTGATCGATTCTTGATCGAATCTTGACTGATTGTGAAGAATTCAGTCAATACACGCCTCACAACACCTCACACTTCCTCACTACTTCTTTGATTAAAATGAACACCTCTGATAACCATTTTCTTGACGAATTCTTGAAAGAATTCAGTAAAGATTTGATGAGATTTCTTCAAGAAAATCTGTTCTTGAATTGAGAGGCGCAAATTGTTGCACTCTTGATGAAAAGAATTAGAAGAAATAGAGAGAGAAATTGGGAGAGTTTGAAAAGCGGAAGCAATAATTTGCTCTTGATACCATGTTAAATATGAAAGTATAGAGAGAGAAGAAAGAAGTGTTTGTTAATTATGATTGATTAGTATTTATTGGATACATGATTACAAGTAAGCTATTCTATTTATAGAGTTGCCTTACAATATAATCTCTACTCTACAATTCAACTCATACAATGATTGTACAATAGGTACATGAACTATACTCTATATACACCTATTTTAACTGTCAGCAATAAATCTTTGAGTCGAACTTGATCGAACAAAGAGCTATGAACTAGATTGACGTTCCTGATTCAAGAGTTCAATTTCTAAGGCCAAGGCAGTAGTTAAGATATCAGTCAAAGAATAGATCACGGGAAATTGCGATAGTTGCATATTGCCAAAAAAGTTGTCCATTCCTAGCAGGCAAAGAAAGGCTGGAAAAGCAGTAAAATTTTCTTATTGCTAAAGCATAAAGGCCTCATTTTGGGCCTAATTCTTCTTCTCATTGGTAAATTTACTTTGATTCTCTATAAAAATGCATTGCAATCCGCTCAAAGATAATGGTCCCACGAAAAGGAGAAGTAGCACTGATGAAAGAAGGTTGAGCCTTGCTGCCACCTTGACCGCTATGGCGATTAAGGTCTCGTCAACAATAGATACGAAAAGCAATTCCATAATGGATATTTTCTTCATCTTTTTTCTTTTGGGGATTGATATATAATTGACCGAATTCCAAATGGAATTGGTCGTTCCAAATCGGACCATAAGGGAATTTCGGCCCTGATTTCACTTCACAGGTATACGTGTCTGATTTCCGGCCTTGAGACGAACCCCCCCCGCCCCGCCCCCTCTTCTATCTTGAATAAGGAAAGGAAACGTCATTGAGGATGATAACAAGGACAAAGTCGGTATTTCTCTTGGATGAAGCTGTAACAAGAAAGAAGGATGTATTAATATCCTGATTTCAGCCACCAGGCAGAGACGTTATGTCATTTTTCTTGTTGTACTACGAAGAGATTTTATCTGTGAGGTTAAAAGGTTTTATGCACAATTAAAATTAATACAAGGTTATTACAACTCCGGTGTTCGTTTACCCTATATAGTCATTGGACAATGAATTTGCCACGAACAAATAGGAACTGAGTCATTGGACAATGAATTTAGGCATACGCAACAAAATTTGGCTGGTTGTAGTACTAAAGACAAAGAAAAGAAAAATACAAAATAAATTAGTTGGGCTTTTAATCGATACTAATTATGAATAAACAATAACAATAAATACTTCTATGTGACAGCCTAATAGTAATGCTAAATAGTAACGAAAAAGGCATATGTTGATACACAATCCGTTTGAGAATCTGACCTCCAAAACATTTCGAAAAAAAAAGTCGAATACTTCTCAGCAATACATTTGTTTTACCATCAACACTTGTGCAATACATTAATGGCCATGTGTTCCATGTATATATAGACTATACAAACATTAGTTGACCTATAAATACCTAACTCTCTCTCCTCTCTATACCAGACCACCATTTGTAGTCTGTACAACATCAATTCCTCTCACAAAAAAAAACCCCAAAAAATCTACTCCCCAGAAACATAAATACAAAAGAAAAATAAATCTATCTACCATCTCTAACCCTAGATTTTCTCACATTTTCACCTAGTCTCATCTCTCGTTTCATAAAAACAGCATACAACAATTCGTTCCACGCATCAGGCACGCCAGGTAAGCACCAGTGACTACAATCCTGTCTATGCAAGGCGGCTGGGCCCACCTGGCCCAAATAGAAAACTGACAGGTGTCCGTCTTTTCTTCTAGCCGTCATTTGAGTGATGTTAAGGAAATCCAAGTGGTAGCCTTTGGAGTATTTGTTTAGGGGATTAAGGAGGTGGGCCCATGGTTTTAATGATGGTGCATGTGGACCAAGTTCAGGGACTGTTTCTTGGTGACAGCTGCCTCCTGTTCTCCAATCACCACCTCTGCAAGAATTTTAGTTTTGTGTTAGAAGTTAGAATAAATAGGAAATATATGAAATTATTCCCTTAAACTTTGCATTTGATAATTGGGCCTAAATGAAACAAATAAAGATTGTGTAAACTTCTTACGACAAGGCTTGTATAAATTTCTATTTATTGTGAATATCATGCCTAAGATTAAGTCGGAGATGGAAATGATTAATTCAATGTATGAGAAATATTTTGGACAAACACACTTAATGGCTAAAATAGGGATTAAACATAATTATATTCTTATTTGAATTTCTTTTTATTTTCAGAAAGAAAGGCAAACCTGAAATGAACAGGGGCATAAGTGCGAAAAATGACTTGAGTTTTGGTTGTATTAACCTCACGATTAAGCCAATCAAAGAGAGTTTTGATTGATCTTTTGTATGCTTCATCTACACTCATTTCCATTTTCACCTCATTTCCTTCTTGGAAATAACAACCCCTGTTTCAATTAATCAAATTATAGTAGACTGAAATTAGTACCAAACAGATGCGCATAAATTTCAAAATCTCAAATCTATAGCCCTTTAAAAAAACAAAATGTTATATTTGCGTCAAAATGAAAGCCCAAATAACTCGATTGTTTTTAAAGTCCTTGCAAAGAGTTGAAAGACAGATTATGTTCAATTGAAGATTTCAATAATTATGAATGGATATAATAGAGGTCATTTTCATGATTAAATTTATATCACATTTTCTTTTCATAAAAAATAGTAAGCAAGTGTTCACTGAAGATTTCAATAATTATGAATGGATTTAATAGAGGTCACTTTCATGATTAAAAATATACTACACAAAAGGAAGAATATATCAACACATAACAATAGTAGACAAAAGTAGTCAAACCACAATAAAGGAGATGTGAAAGAAATATATTTGGTATTTACGATTTTGAAAGGGTTTTCTAATAAATACATTGCCAACTAAACACTTTTCACCTAAATATTGCAAAAAATAATTTTTTTTCCACTTAATCAGCTTATTTTATTTCATTTGGGGTTTTTTCTTTTTCCTAATCATATAAAAACAAAAAAATCCTTGTAATAATTTTTCAGTTTCCAAATTTTCTCCCATCAATAATTAAAAGAAAACATAAAACTCAGTAATAAAACAAAACAATCAAACAAAAATAAAAACTCACGCTCGGATAGTCTTCTCATAATTCCACCAATGCCCGGTATTCAGCACCAGCACATCCGCGTCCCTCCACCTCACCGCCATCCAGTCCATCAAATCCACCTTCAACGTCGTCTTCACCTTCCGCCCCACGCCCGCCGGCGGTCTGCTCTGCAGGACCAAAAACGGCGCCCTGTAATACTCCACTGTTGTGTTGTATTCTTGGAACTTGAAGATGAGGTAGCCCATGTGCTTGGTGATCGGGTTGTTGTTGGTCTCGTAGATCGAGGACTTGTTGGGGGTTGCGGAGGAGAGCAGGCAGAGGAGAGACTCCCATTGGTTGCGCCCGATGGAGTCCCCCGCAAAGACCAGGCGCTTGTTTCGGAGTTTTGAGAGCATTGTCTTTGCGTTGAATCTGGAAAGAGAACGATTTTTGAGTAAGGGTATAACAACTATTTATTTATTTATTTATTTATTATTATTATTATTATTGTTGTTGTTGTTGTTGCTGTTGTTGTTGTTTCGGAGTTTTTCAAACATATTTTTGTGTTGAATCTGGAAAGAGAAGAAAGATGGGTGGTAAATTTGAAATAAAAAATTGATGTGAAAAAAGAAAGATGAAAGGGAGATTTGTTTGAACAGTGTTGAAGGAAAAATTAACTAGCAGATTTGAAGGAATAAATAGTTTTCTAGAAGTTTGTTTAATTATTTTTGTTTTATGTACTAGAATTATTGCTTAAATAAAACAGGAGAAAGTAGGCATACAGCTAATAATATATAATGATCTCAAAAGAGGGCACACTAACACACCACCCACCCATTTTAAATTTACAAAAGAAGGGGGCAAAGAAAAGGGAAGATTTGGCACTTACAATTTAAGCAACAATGATAAACAAAGGAAGTAATTAAACAAAACTTTAAGATAAATGAATATTAGAATATCCTAAAACCTTTAGTTGTTGATGCCCCTCTCAAGAGTCTGCATCTGTACGTATTTAGCTCTAATTGCAAAAAATATAATCACAAAATTGGCCCATTAAAAAAGTGCAAAAATCCTATTTAAGACAAATTTAATTTAAAAAACTGAAGAGACCAAGGCTATTCTTAGCAAGCATTAATCTTGAGGAGAAAAGAAACCATTTAGAATTCCAATATAAGAAATACTAATGAAAGATCAAACACTTCTTGGACTTAACAAAAAGATTAAATAAATATAAAATACTGATAAATTCAAAAATCTGACAAGAGGTTGGAATACCAAGGCTGATACTTGTTTCAAATTAGAATTAAAGATTATAACTTAAACTATGTTTTCAAATGGAGAAATTTGAACTTCTCAATGGAATTGACCAGCCCTTTTTTTATACTTTTTTTCCTTGTCCTTTTAACCATTAACTACAGTTATAAAGTAAGTTCGAAAAGATAGTTAGCACTAATGGAAAAATATGTAAGTACAAAAGATTAATTTAATCCTCCATGCAACAATTATAAAATTCAATAAGACAGCAAGAAATTTTCTAACAGAACCATACCAAAATCAATTTTTACACTTAAAAAATTTCCCGTTTTGATTTGTAAGATTCCGATTTTCTCTCCAAAATAATAAACTAACATACCGACAAGACACAGTACAATGAAACATGAGAAGCTTAATAAACAATTCTCCTTTAAGTACTCCAAGAAGAAGCATTTAACAACATGAAGAAATTTCAAATTAGTCCAAAACATTTGAAGGTTTCTAATTCTAAAAACCTTCCCAAATAAAAAAAGCGTAGAATATTGCAAAAAAAAAAGGATGATGGTAACCTTAAGTTGAAACAAACTTTTCAATCTTAATAATTCAAAACAGAATGAGAAAAAAGCAACAAGCTCATGCTCTCTCTCTTTTGAACCCTTTCTAAATACCCCTTCTTGAACAAAAGAATCCATCTTTCCACTCAAAACCTCATAACAAAGCAAATTTACAGAACCAATCAAGCAATAGCTAGTCACAAGAACCAAATATCAAAATCACTTTCATCTACATTTCAACCCTCTATTCTCATGACAATCCCTCCCAAAATGTTTAAAAAAATGAAAAATTACCTGGGTAAATCACAGTGCTTCGGTTGCCATCTCCAATTAGTGTACAGATTATCTGTTCTTCCATTCTCTGAGCATCTAAATCCCAAATCCAAGAAAGGGCAATCTTTTGATTCGTAAAGTGGGTAATTTTGATCCCAAACCCACTCTCCATCAAACAAATCACACTCCAAGTTTGAACCTTTTTTGGCCCAAAACCTTCTCTCCTGAATTTTTCTGTCTCGCCGTAAGAAAGAACCACAGTCTAAGTAGAGAAAGCAAAAGAGGAGCAAGAAGAGTGCCATAGAAATGGAGAAGAAGAACCAGATGGGTCCCATTTGCTCTAGAGGCTTCATTCGCCTTGAGGGTGACAACACCATTGGAGAATAGAGAATTTCTTAAGAGTTCTTCTTGTAAGTTATGTTTTTACAGATTGAAGGTGGTATGGAAATTCAGCCTGAAAACAAGAGAATGGTACAAATATAAGGCTCAGAAATGAGAGAGAAGATGGAAAAATCGCCTAATTAAGGTCTTGGATTTGCTTGGATGGTATCAGTAATGACAAATCTCAGTCCTTGCTGGGAAATGAAAGAGAAAGGACTTTTACATATGAGACCCTAAAAACTTTCCTATTTTCACTCTATACTAAAAAGATGGTTGCTAGCTAGCTAGAGAGAGAGAGTACGGCAGTTCGTGGGTCAGTCAAGCGTGGGAAGATGGACTGGTGGTATTTATTGCAAAGAGAGAGAGACAGAGAGAGGGGGAGAGAGAAAAATGAGAATTGAAGGGGGTTAGCTTGTGCTTTGGTTGGAAGAAGAATGGGTGTTATGCTGTTTAATAACTAGCCTACAGGTGATGTTAGGAAAAGGAAGGACTATTATACTAACTAAAGTGGATTAATTAGGGAGAAAGTTGGTCATTCTCATGCTAGGTGTGCATGAAGGAGAATACATGGGACTACGATGTCAAAATTAAATGGCGTGTTGCCTTACAAAATCTAATAAGATTAACTTAGTAAAATAATAAAGAGAAATGATACGGCTGTAATTAATTTATGACCGGAATGACATATTGATGACTCATAAATTAGTAGTACATTTAGGGGTGAAAATGGTCCGGATAGTGATCATTCCATATTCGTAATCATTTTTTTTTCCGAATACGAATCCGGATCCGGAACATCTCGGATCCGGATACGATTCAGATTTTAAACGGATATAGATACGGTTCGGATATTTCAAATACAAATACGGATCCGAATTTTATTCGGATAATTAAAACGGATATTTAGTACTTAATAAAAATATTTATTTTATAATTCTCAAATATCAATATATACAAAAAATTTGAATTTTAATAACAAAACATATTTTTACTAGATAAAAATTATAACTATTTGATAAACTATATAAAATATAAAAAAATCATCAAACAAATATGAATATGTAAGAAAAATATCATAAATTTTATTTATATAATATTTTATTATGTTTTTAAATTAATAATTATTAATTTTATAGATATTTGAAGATGTTGTATTACTAAATTTATAAATATTTCAATGAATTCAAAATTTGGGTAAAAAATGAATACCGTATTTGAGAATATGGGTCAAAAAATGGGCACCCATTTTTGAATAGTATCCAGATCCGGATATTTTCCGGATCCGAATCCGGATATTTTCCGGATCCGAATCCGGATACTACACCAAAATCCAATACCGTATCCGGATCCGTATCCGAATAAAAGACCCAGATTTGAATCCGGATCTCAACGGATCCGGATTTTTCTATTTGGATCCGGATATTTTTCGGATCCGGTCCGGTCCGGTCCGGGTAATATCCGGACCGTTTTCACCCCTAAGTACATTGCAGGTCCACTAAGACTAATTATATTGATACTTTCTTTATTTAGTTAAATATGGAGTGGGCAATTATTTGTTTGCATAAAAAAAATTTAATATTATTTTACTTTATAACAAATATTATATCTTCTTAGGCTACAGTACAAAAAGTTATACAACTATTATTTATTCCAATTATTATTTATGTATACTTAATAATTTGTTTATGATGTTTCATTCTAAAAATAAAATCAGTTTGGTACTCTGAATAAATCAATTAATAAATAATGAAAAAGTTCTATGCTACTCAAATGCGTACTTCCAAAACATTTGTAGATGTAGAATAAATCCTTATCTGATAGACCAAATAATACAAAAAAAGGTGACTAAATTAATTATCAATTATCTACTGAATAAATTGAAAAATAAATAAATCATTATTATTATTACTCAACAAAATATAAATGAATAACAATTAAATACTCAACATATTTTGCACCATATACTTTTATATACCTATTAATTCACAAAAAGAAAAGGAATAAGTGAAAGTTTGTATAAGGAAAGGTATTTATGCAAAAATGAAACGGTTAGGAGATGTAGAATGTGAAGAGAAGAATCCGTTCCCTTTCTCCAAAGGTTACTCTTCGCTTTCCAATAATCAGTCTAACAAATCATTCAACTAAAAAACTCCTCAATCTGACAAATCGTGCATGACCATCCTTTCAATACAAAACATATATTTTCTTGGGAAATTTTTAAAAAACCCCCTAACTTTTCTGAATATTATCAAAAACCTCTTATCTTTTTAGATTCCTTCAAAAATTCCCTATCTTTTTACCCTTCTTCAAAAAACTCCTAATTTTTTGAAAATTATCAATAACCCCCTCTCATTTAGTTATATTTTTTAAAATTACAATTTTACCTCTCTCATTTTAGTATAGTTTTATTTTTATTTTTTAAGTGATATTATTATTTTCAATATTCCAACTTATATTGAAAAAATTATATATTTTACAAAAATATACAAAAAAATAAAAATATTTAATTGGAATATTTTTTTAAATATAATTTGGAGTAAAACGGCAATACACCCATAATCCTACAAAAAATATAGGAAATTTGCAAAAAAACCCTGTATTATGTCTAAAATACAAAAATATTTTTAAATATAATTGGAAAAAAATATTATGAAAAATATTTTTTTTGAAAAAAAATTGTTCTGAAAAAAAAATTGTTGAAAAAAAATGTTTCAGGAAAATATTTTAACAATTTTTTTATTAAAAATATTTTTTATTTTTTTATAAAAAATATTCTTTTCTTAAAATATATACATTTAAAAATATTTTTTAAAAAATTAAAATCTTTAATTTTTTAAAAAATATTTTTTAAGAAAAGAATATTTTTATAAAAAAATATTTTTCAATAAACAAATTGTTAAATAAATATTTTTCGGAAACACAAATGTTTTTTTGAAACAATTTTTTTTCAAAAAAAATATTTTTCCTAATGGTTTTTTTCCAATTATATTTAAAAATATTTTTGTATTTTAGTCATAATATAGGTTTTTTTTTGCAAATTTTCTATATTTTTTGTAGTATTATGGGTGTATTGCCATTTTACTCCAAATTATATTTAAAAAAATATTCCAATTATTTTTTTTGTTCTTTTTTTACATTTTTGTAAAATATATAATTTTTTCAATATAAGTTGGAATATTGAAAATAATAATATCACTTAAAAAATAAAAATAAAACTATACTAAAATGAGAGGGGTAAAATTGTCATTTTAAAAAATATAACTAAATGAGAGGGGCTTATTGATAATTTTCAAAAAAGTGAGGGCGTTTTTGAAGAAGGCTAAAAAGATAAGGGATTTTTGAAGGAATCTAAAAAAATGGGGAACTTTGATAATATTCAGAAAAGTTAGGGGGTTTTTGAAAAATTTCCCTATATTCTTTCTCAAGAGAATCTTGCAAAATGGCCCCCTATCTTTATTTGCAAAAACCCGGCCTTCAAATTTCATTATTTGGAATTCGACAAGTATATTGATTGATGACAGTGGAGGGTTAGCATCCAAGCAAAGATACATCAAACGGAATTGATATTAATTTGGTACCAATATTTTTTGCGAGGATTTGTAGTTTCTGTATGACGTTGTGTCGTGTGTTTGATTGGATGGTAACTTGTTAAGTTTTGAGTGTCAAAATGTCATTTACAATATTAATGTAATATTTTCAGTATTATTTTATTATTTTCAGTATTAATATATTATTTTCTGGACTAATATATTTTTTAGTGTTGTTATGGTTATGATGTCGCATTATAAGAATTAATATCTTATTTTCATTATCAATATAACATTTTTAATGTTAATATAATATTTTTGATGTCAAAATATTAAGTTTTCAATGTCAATTTATTGTTTACATTATCAATACATCTTTTTCAATGTCAGTATATTAGTTTCAGTAAAAATATATTGTTTTAGTGTGTCAATATATCGTTTTTATTATCAATAGGCCGCTTTCATTGGCAAAATGTCATTTTCAGTGCCAAAAAATGTCAATATATCATTTTTCGTATTAATATACCATTTTTCAGTATCAATATCTCGTTTTCATTTTTAATATATTATTATAGTGTCATAAAATTTTAGTATTAATACTTTTTTCAGTATTAATATAATATTTTCAGTGCCAATTGTCATCTTATATTTAAAGTGGAATATTTAAAGTATAATTCAAAATTTCAAGGTCAATATTCTTTTTTTAGCGTCAATATATCATTTTTAGTGTCAACTTATCTATGTGCAATACAAAGATTAAAGATTAATATTTTTTAGTGTTATTATATTATTTTCATATGGTTTGAAACATTTATAACTTTGGCAATGTAAAACAAAAAAGAAGAAATAATATTTTCTCATTTTCAAAATCATACTTTTTTGCCATTTGGATAGAATATTTTTTTAGAAAAGAGGTAATTATTCAAATATGTTTTATTTTATTTATTTATTTTTAACAAAGAAAAACATAAAACGTGAAATGACAACGATGCCAAAGGATCTTTAATTTTTAGTTTAATTTATATTTTGACAAATAAAATAAGACTGAATAGGGCGAAAAATATGATATATATATAAATTAATCATACACATAATTTTGTTTAAAATAGCTTATATAATTATATTAATAAATATTTGTTTGGTAACAACTCATATTAATGAATATTTAATTTTGAATGTGTATCTTCTTATTCGATTTAAACGAAATAGCATTCGGTTCAAGTTGTAATGTATTAATAGTTTTGTTCGAATGTCACTTCGGTTTGTCTTATAGCTAATTGGTTAAAATAATATTAATTAAGCATATTAAGCAATAAACCATATATCATAGATCTGTAATCTTTAAGACAACCCATTAGATTATTAGATTTGCTAAATATTGAATTAAATGTGTTTATCGTGATTCGAATTTAGATCTTTCTTAAAATTGACAAGATATCTTGCCGCTTAAACTAGCAAGGTTTGGCATATATCATAGATTCTAATTCATCAATTCCAAATAATAGAAGACAAATAATCTTCTTAATTTATTATAAAAAAAAATTGAATAACAAATTTAAACAGCCAAAGCTAGCAGTATTGAAATAGTAAGACACCATCTAGATTTTGTAAGAGGTCATAAGTTTGAGAAAAACTGATTTTTGTTACAATAAGGCTACGGTGAGAAACACAAAAATACTACCAGAGACAAACGGCATACATGACTCTTCTCTCTCGTTCACGTCAGGACCATGAAAATAGAAGAGAACAAACATATCAAATCAAATCTCTCTATATAATGATTTCATTAGAGAAAAAAGAAACTGCTGAATTGAATTTTCTCTCTTGACATAAATAGTTGTTAGATTTTGTTACAATTTTCTCATAAATTTTCATAAATATTTGTAGATATATCATATTTTCTCCAACACATTCATAAAGCAAAAAAAATTCATAAAAGGTACTACATAAATTCATACTCATTATTTATTTTCAGTTAAAATATATGTAAGTTATAATACATACTAATACAGTATAATATTATATTAATACATGCTAAAAAATACTCATCATCCTAACAAAGTCAAATTCACAAAAAAAACAAAACAAAATGAATTTATTCTTAAACCAAATAAACTGAAAAAAAATTACAAATTCTGAACCCTAAATCCCATAAATCCTTATTGGGTCGGATCCGGTTACCAATTCAGCAGTTTCCTTTTTCTCCTAACGAAATTATTAAACAGAGAGATTTTGTTTGGTCCGTTTATTTCCTTCTATTTTCATGATTTAACGTGAAAAAGAGAAAAGAACCACGTAACCCGTTTGTCTCTAATAGTGCTTTTGTGTTTGTCACCGTAACCTTATTGTTTTTTTTAAGTAAATGAAAGACATCTCATTTCAAAATAAAAAATAAAAAATGAAAGACATCTGAACGCATCCTATATATTAAAAAACTAATATAAGTGATTACTATTTACTAATATAATTTATTTGAGGGATTAGCTAGGTCTGAGTACATAATTGCATAAAGATATAACCATTGTTTTGTTATGGAAAATCGAAAATCTTACAAGAGAATAGTTACTTCAATTTTTTTATGATTCCACTTCCCCCGGTCACTTTCCCACAATAGAGCTATGCTATGTGCCAACTGACAAGTGTAATCTAATCAACTGATAATTAAAGGAGCGATGATAGGAGCCGCAACTTTTACTCAAAACGTTTTTGATGCATCATTTTGGCATAAAAATAAATAAGACTTATTTACTATTCAGAAAAACTAAAATCATTTAATTTATTTATTTACTATTAAAAAATAGAATTATTTAATTAATTCATTTATTATCTGTTAGTATATAAAATTTTGAGAATCTTCATGCCGGTCCAATCGTATCATGTGGGCAATGTGAGACGGCCAGGACGCGGGAGGGGTCACACAGGCGTAAAGGACATTATCATTCTGAATTTTCCAAACAAAATGGACTTACTACCTCTAATATCAAGTCTTCCAAAAATTGAAAAAAAGAAGTTAACATTATTAATTTCAATATAATTTTTGAGACTCAGGATTGACTTGGGTCTATTTCTGAGAAAATTTTAAAATGCAATGAAACATCTGATATAATTGTCTAATAGATAGAGAATGTTGAATGGACATGAAAATGAGGTGCGGAAAAGGGCACTCATGATCATGACCACCACTAAAACACTACTGCAAATAGGAGGACCATCTCTAGCCTCTTTCATTTTGATTTTCAGAAGATATCGATGAAAGACTCTTCTCCTCTCCCGCCACCCGTATATTTCAATTTTTAGAGATTTTGGTAGGATATACCTCATATAATATTTTAGTGAGAAATTTTTCAAAACCTCTCAATTTTTATTTTTATTTTTCATAATATTTTAAGAAAAGTGTTCAAACTTTTTTAGATTCCTTCGTTTAGTCCCTTTTAAAATGAATTGAATTTTTCTTTTTCTTTTTGATGCTTAAAGTTAACATTTCATCAAATTGATTATTTTTTTTTTAATCAAAATACACCTTACTGATTTTCTTTGAATTTTATATTTTCGTCAATAAAAAAATATAGATAAATAAAGAAAGAAAATAATATTTTGCAACATCATATTCGTGGTATTTTTTTCTATGATAATATTTATGATATATTAATGGAAAATTTTTCAAAAACCCCCTAACTTTTCTGAATATTATCAAAAACCCCCCATCTTTTTAGATTCCTTCAAAAGCCCCCTATCTTTTTGGCCTTCTTCAAAAACTCCCTAACTTTTTTTGAAAATTATCAATAACACCCTCTCATTTAGTTATAATTTTTAAAATGACAATTTTACCCCTCTCATTTTTGTATAGTTTTATTTTTATTTTTTAAGTGATATTATTATTTTCAATATTCCAACTTATATTGAAAAAATTATATATTTTACAAAAATATAAAAAAAAAAATTAATTAATTGGAATATTTTTTTAAATATAATTTGGAGTAAAATGGCAATACACCCATAATCCTACAAAAAATATAGGAAATTTGTAAAAAAAACCCTTGTATTATATCTAAAATACAAAAATATTTTTAAATGTATATTTGTGTTTCGGAAAAATATTTATTTAACAATTTTTTTATTGAAAAATATTTTTTTTATAAAAATATTCTTTTCTAAAAAAATATTTTATAAAAAATTAAAGATTGTAATTTTTAAAAAAATATTTTTAAATGTATATTTTAAGAAAATATTATTTTTTATAAAAAATATAAAAAAATTTAATAAAAAAATTGTTAAAATATTTTGTTGAAACTTTTTTTTTTCAAAAAAATATTTTTCGGAACATTTTTTTTCAAATTTTTTTTTTCATAATGTTTTTTTTTCCAATTATATTTAAAAATATTTTTGTATTTTAGACATAATACAAGTTTTTTTTGCAAATCCTATATTTTTTGTAGGATTATGGGTGTGTTGTCATTTTACTCCAAATTATATTTAAAAAAATATTCCAATTAATTTTTTTATTTTTTTGTACATTTTTGTAAAATATATAATTTTTTCAATATAAGTTGGAATATTGAAAATAATAATATCACTTAAAAAATAAAAATAAAACTATACTAAAATGAGAGGGGTAAAATTGCCATTTTAAAAAATATAACTAAATGAGAGGGGGTTATTGATAATTTTCAAAAAAGTTAGGGGTTTATTGAAGAAAGCTAAAAAGATAGGGGGTTTTTGAAGGAATCTAAAAAGATAAGGGGTTTTTGATAATATTCGGAAAAGTTAGGGGGTTTTGAAAAATTTTGCTATATTAATTCATTGTATTCCATACTATGTATAATATTATCTTACTTTTATATTTTTGTTATTTATATTTTTATGATTTTATTAATAGTTTTATTCTTCTTTATTTATATTTTGTGTAAAATATTATTTTCTCTTTTATTTATCCATTGTGTTGAGTATAAATCAAGGAAGAAAATTTGGTGAGATATATTTTGGTTAGAAAAGGAATTTGATGGAGTATTAATTTTTAACGCCCACAAGGGGGTTACAAAATATATGTACGTTTGATCATTCTTATAATTCCACGCCACTTCAATTATTATAGTCACTAGGAGAATACCCGCGCTACGCTGCGAGTAGTTTTATTTGTTTGTCATTTTTGATATATAGTAAATTAAATTCTTGTATTAACATGAATTCATCATGTATTTATTAATTAACTATTCTACAACATAAAAATAAAAAAATCCCAAGTATCCAATATTATTTCGCCTGCTGAAGCTTCAAAAAAAAAGTATCCAATATTATTTCGTAATATAAATATGTCTTGTAATTTCCTAGTACCAAACGTAAACTCATATAAAAAGTCTATCATCCTTCCTAAATAAAATAAATAGAAATGATAAATTACTTCAAAACATGTAGAAGTATTAAACTTTTTTCAAATGAAAATAACAATATACATGTCCAAAGAAAGAATTTCAAAATTTTTTTTTCTTCTTCAAACTTCTCTCTCCCATGGTTCAAATTCATTCCGGTCACCTCAAAAAGCATCGCAAAATTTAAAAATTCCGGTCACCTCAAAAAGCATCGCAAAATTTAAAAAGTGCAGTCTCAGTTCTATTTTCAAAATTGTCCATTCTTTACTCTCATTTTGGATCATTGACTATACTTTCCATTTCTTGCAATAAAAATGGAAGTGACCGTAGTCACAATATTTTCAATTAAACCATATTTCAATTTTATTTTATTTTATTTTTTTTCATTTCTTTTCCGAGTTGGAAGCAGAATATAATCCTTCAACTCTAGATCCTTCACAGGAAAATTAACTACAAAAAAACTTTTACAAAAATAAAATAATAATCTTAGGAAATTAACTTTAATTATAAGAATCAATATTTACCTAAAGTGAGGTTTTTCTCGACGAGAAATTATTTTTTGGTAAATCTACGAAAGTGAAGAATTAAATATTGCATTAATTTAATAACGCGATATTTGGTCTCACAACCTCTGTCAACATTTCCCCGACAAATTTCTTCAATATACGAATTTAATATTTAAAAACTTTCTATTTCATAAAAATTAGGGAAATTTGCCAAAAAAAAAAAGAATTATGCCAAAATTGCAAAAACACCCTTCTATTTTATACGAATTTAAGATTTAAAAACTTTCTGTTTCATAAAAATTAGGGAAATTTGCCCAAAAAAAAACATGAATTATGCCAAAATTGCAAAAACCCTTTTATTTGTCAAGGTTTCAAAAAAGAGTCCCTACCATTAAAATCCAATAATAACTTTTTTTAGAATTTTCAGTAATGTTTTTTTTGCAAGTTAGACATGATGTAGGGGCCTTATTGCAAATTTCGTGAAATATTAATAAATTATATTTTTATTTACCTGAGGGATAATATTTTAATCCGTGACGTCTTTGAAAGGAGGGGGGAAGGTAAATCAAGGCCCAACATTAAAAAAAGGGACTCTGGACGTTTCAGCAACAATGTTACTATTGTTATTTCCTTCATTTGTTATTATGTTATTACCGTTTTGCCCCTCTGCATTTTCTTTATTTTCTATATAGCAGTAAGAGTCTACTTTACCACTTCAAGCTCACCCTGTTAGTATTAAAAGCAAAACAAAAAAAAGGATAAGTTTTAGTAGCAATTTTTCATGGGGACCGTTGTAGAATCTCAAAATCTCATATATGCCCCTAAAAAATATGAGAAATATCATGTATATTCCTCCTTAACATATTTGTTTCAGAAATATCCCCAAATTACTCTTGCTTCATTATCTTTCAGTTACGCAATAATAACTGTGAAAGAAGGGTAATTTAGACATTTCATTCAAAAGATTGGTGACATTCATGATATTTTACATTTTGGAAGGGTATAAATGTTAAAATGAGAAAAGAAAGTGTAGAAGAATGAGAAACCTGAAAGCGATCATGAATAATGGTTTTATTCTTATTTTTGGAGTTCTTAAATTGTAAGAGAATTATGTTCATTAAAATTGGATTGCGTAATTATGCGTAAATTAATTTGATCTCTCCAAATAAAACACTTTTTCACTCAAACAACTCATCGAGCGCTTAATGTGCGCTTTGAGAAGTGAATTAAAAAGAAGAAAAATCAATTAAACTATATATAACGAATTCAGGGTGAATTGTCAAGAGAATCTAATCAAATATAGAGATTAAATTTGAATTCATACCCTGCTACACATAGGTATTAGTTAATTTAGGAATTGGTGGTTAGTTTAGTGAGGTGCGAAGGTCAACTTGACTGAAAGTAAAGCTAGGGCGATGAAAGAGAGGAAAGAAGAAAGAAACGGTTTTTTCTTGTAAATTGGACCATGATTTTTCTCTAAAGCTATCTGAAATGAAGTATCGGTTGAAAAATGTCAAAATAATCCATCAGTTTCATATACCTGAGCTGATGCTGATGGATATTTGACATTTTAAAGCACTGCTTTAGAAATTCGAAAAAGTTAAGATCTCTTGTGAAACCCAATTCCAAAAATACGAAGCCCTTTCTTATTGAAATGAGTGGTCCCTTCTTTTTTTCTGTTCATTGAAATTGACCTTTCTTACTGAATCCGAAATAGAACAACAAGAATCACATAAACCAATCAAAATGCTGCAACTCTTCTGTACGACAACAAATTTTTCAGAAGATCAAAAAAATAAAAAATTATAAGGGTACCAACAAGCCACACCTCTCAAATGAGTGGCCCACGGTAAAAAGATACATGTCTTCTCAACCAATTCCAAAAGTAAATGCCAGGCGTGAAATACTTAGAGCATTCAATATCTTCTTCAGTTCTCTCCTTTATTTGACGAGCGTGTTTGGCCAAAAGATTGACCTTCAAAAAAAAACAAATTAAACTTCATCTAAACAAGATCAAATTCAAAAATTAACATGTCAAAAATACTAAATTTTTTTTGAAAATGCTTAAAAAAATACCATTTCATCTTTCATAATTTTTATTTCCTCCACAATTTCAGCATTTATTGCCGGCCCTGAAACCTACAATACGAATACACAATGAAAAAAATAATTCAAATAAAAATCAAATTTTAAAGCTTTAAAGGGGTAAAAATATAAATTTATCTCTTTTATCATTATACTGGCTGAAGGAAGAACAGATTGATTTCCTTTCTAACCAGCAGTCAATAGCAGTGCAGCTTCGTGCCATGCATTTCCCACACAGAGAGTGGAAAATTGATTTATATTTTGAATTAAATCTAACAAAACCAGGTCTTATTACGAAAATTGAATGATTTACAGACCACACCATGTTGTACAGTGAATATGTGTTTCAGTTTCGTAACCCAATCTTTCATCATTCTTGTGAGTGAAATGGACGGAGAGAAAGATGTAACTGGTAGGGAGATTGGAAGTGAGACGCATGGTAGAAATAGGAAAAGAAGGGTCATTTCAATCGGACGGATTAAAAAATAGCGATTAAGAAAAACTCTGTTTCATTACCACCACCTCCTCCTTCTTCTGGCGAAGCTATCTGATCGGAGCATGATTAGGTCCCCGTTCAGATCGAATCTCTCTTCTTGTGCAGTTTATTCCTTGTCTGCCGTTCTCAATTTGCGTCTCTTCGTTCTTTCTACTCGTCTCTCCCAATCTATTCGCAAACCCTACTACACTGGAACAACAAGGGCTCCTCAAACGCCGGTTCAGATTCGACGCCTTGGCCGAAGAATCTTGAGGCGGAGGCAGTGGAGAGAGAGAGAGAGCCAGTGGAGCGAGAGAGAGAGGCAGTATAGGAGAAGATAAGGATGTGGGAGGGGATGAGAGACGAAGCAAGCCTTGTTTCACACTGAATCCCGTATATCACACAGAAATTAACACGATCAAACAAATTAACCGCTCGCGTAAAAACACATCTTTTTATTCGGACAGTCAAAAATTATCCACCACGTGGCCTCCCTCCCCTCAATTCCAAAGCGCACTGAGAGTCTCTATGGGGGAGGCAATTCCAAAACGCACGGAATCATTTGTATGGGGGAGGTAATTTTTCGGGTTCAGGTCGTTTGGATAATTTTAGATTGCTCGAATTTTAAGTCATTTTGGATTTCAAATCATTCAGGTCACGGTCACGGGTCACGGTCACGGGTCAATTGAATTCGAAGTCAATATTAAGTTATGATCAAATATCATTTATATTATGGGTTGTATGTCATCCGAATTGACATTTCAGATTATTCGAATCATTTTGGTTAGTATATCTAGGTCATTTATGTTAGAAAAAAATATGAAGTCATCAATTTCGAAATATTTGGGGAATTAAAATAAAAACATATGATTTTTGGGGTAAGATCGGGCGGTTCATTCGGGTTCATGTCATACGGGTTATGGTTCACTTGGGTTTCGGGTTGCGGATAGGGATGAAAATGGGTCGGATATTACCCGGACCGGACCTGAAAAATATCCTGATCCGAATAAAAAAATCTGGATCTGGGTCTTTGATTCGGATATGGTTCCGGATACGATATTAGATTTTGGCGTCGGATCCGAATTCGGATCCGGGTAATATCCGGATCCGGATACTATTCAAAAATGGGTACCCATTTTTTACCCATGTAGGTATCCATTTTTTTTGATCCATTTTATATTCATTGAACTTTCTATAAAATTAGTTATACACATCTTCAAATATCTATAAAATTAATAATTATTAATTTAAAAAAATATAATAAAATATTATATAAATGAAATTTATGATATTTTTCTTACATATTCATACATTGTTGACGATCTTTTTTATATTTTTGTTTTATCAAATAGTTGTAATTTTTATCCAGTAAAAGTATGTTTTTTTTATTAAAATTCAAATTTTTTGTGTATAATGATATTTGAGAATTATAAAATAAATATTTATATTAGGTACTAAATATCCGTCTAATTATCCGAATAAAATCCGGATCTGTGTTCGTACCCGAAATATCCGAACCGTATCCGTATCCGTTTAAGATCCAAACCATATCCGGATCCGGGACGTTCCAGATCTGGATTCGTATAAAAAAAAAATATGGATATGTATATGGGATGACAACTATCCGGATCAGATTCGGACCGTTTTCACCCCTAGTTGTGGGTCATTCATGTTTCGGGTCGTTCGGGTTTCGGATCATTCGGTTGCGGATCATTTGGATTTCGGGTCGTTCGGAATTCGGGTCATTTAGATTTCAGGTCATTTGACTCATTTCAGATTCTGGTCATTTCGGATTTCGGGTCACTCGGATTCGGATGGATTGGGTCAGATTTTGCCAGTTCTACTCACCGGCCTTAGGCTAAGGTCGAGCCTGCACTGGATGGTAAGATGTAGATAAATCATAAGTTCTTAACTAGTAATTAACTATTGATTTTTATGATTATTATTTTTTATAGGCCTCTCCAAATTTTCTCAAAAAAAAAACAGATGGCTTAATGTCTAATGTTTTCAATTCAATTTGTGTTAGTTTTTATTCTTATTTACAAATTACATCATTTGTTTTGGTCTTTTGCCGATATTTTCTGTCAATTTGCAATTTGCAATTTGCATTGCATAGTGGTTCAATATTAGAATGCCCGCCAGGTGTTTGATAAAATGTATTCACCGAAAAGCTTCAATTCTACTTGCTGTCACAACACTTCGACAGCTGCTATCCCTTCTCTAAATTCTACTTAGTAATTTTTAATTAATGATTATTAATTTGTATCTGTAGATTCCCTCTTTGCCTAATGGTATTTGAATTACAAATTCAATATGCTGAATTTGGATGCTCTGCAAGAAGAAATTAGAGGAGACCAGTCATCTTAAACAAAACAAGTGCATGTAGTCGAGCTAAACAGTTTATGTGAACAATATTGAAACTCCAACTTAGGTACTATGCTAATGTTTTTTCTCTTATATATTTCCTATATTGTGTATCATTGTACAAATAGAGGATTAAATGAGGATGAACCAAGTTCTAATTGACGCACAGTTCTACAATTGAGGGTAAATCAAGTTTATTGTCCAAGGCTGCATAGAGCTTACTTTATGTAGGGATTTTAGATCATACAGCAAGATTTGATAAGATGGTTGTGAGAGTAGTCGACTTGAAGAAAAATTTTCTGGTATAATAATTCGTTGAATTGTGTATAGATGTAGAAAAACATTGTGCCCATTTCGGGCTATTTTCATTTTGTTATGGTGTATGAAATCTGAATCATATATCATTTGCTATGAAATATCCAACTAAACCGCATTGACCTTAGTTCTACAACTAAACTAATTTGCACATATATTATTTATTTTACGACAGATACGTCTTCTTGGAGAAAATATGATGCCAAAATCATTAGAAGGTTGAGTTCATGGAGATGGACAATGAGCTTCATGTATTCTAAGATTTGGTTTTTCATGAACTTATCTGTAGAAAATACGAAGATTATATCAGGTAAGCAACAAAGTGCTATCTACCTGTGTTGAATCTTTTCCATGCCTTATCGATACCTAATTTGCCAATTCTTAGCCAATTTTGTCATGTTCAGAGTAAGATTTTTAGCCAAGAATGTTACTTGAGTTAATTCAGAGAACGTTACTAGAGTTAATTCAAATGACATAAATGTTTCGTAATTTTTTGCATAGTAACAATTTGCTGTGTAGTAATAATTTTTTTAAATTAACTTATCTCTTTCGTTTTGGGACTCTAGGCAAGAAATGGCATGCAATGGAAGCATACTTTGTGGGCTTTTCTAACTTTTACTGGTCTTATATTTTTTTTTTTTTTTTTTTTTTTGCAGTTCAGTAGTATAATACTTTTAAATCATTAAAAGCACTCATAATTTTTGTAAAAGTTATCTATTTCAGAATTTGTACATCTGAAATGATGTGTCCATCAGTACAACTTTATTTGAATTACTTTATGTGATATCTTTCGGTACTGATTATTTGATTTTGTTTAAGAGCTCATTTGTAGCTTTTTATGTGAAATCTTTCATTGCTAATTGTTTAACTACATGTAAATGATATCATACAATATCTGATGTTTGTGATATCATATTATTAGAAAGCGTGAGCATTTTCTAGTAGTTTTCTATTTCCAGGGTCATACATAATATTTTGATTATTTGTAAGGGTGCACGTGGAAGTCTCTCCATCCGACATATCTCAACTCTCAACTCAAGTCTCAAACTGTCTGAGCTGCGTTTGTGTTGACTTTGCTTTGGAAGAAAGGAAGAAGAAATCAATGGCGGGAGAAAGAGTGAGCTGGAGAGTATTGCTGCAATGGAGCCTCTCTAACATAGAGCTCACCTATTATTTGTTCATTCGGCTTATTTTTCAAAGAGCTCATTTACCTGGCCCCCACTTTAAATCCCCCCAGCATACTAGTTTGACACTGTCAAACGGGACCCACCTATTTTTTTTTATTTTATTCAATCAAAAAGATGTCAAATGGGGTCCATTTGACAGCACGTGGGCCCGTTTGATAGTGAGAGGGGGACGGATGGAGGATTTGACCGGTGACCAAATATAGTTTTCCTTTTTCAAATACATGTTGTAGTATTTAGTGCCAGCAACACATGAGATGAGAAAAACTATACCATCAATTATATTTTCAAAATAATTACAGTCATACTATAGAGAATCTATTTTGAACCACGGACAAAAGGAGGTTTTATTGTCAAATCTTATTAGCTCAGCTTGTACACACTTTTCAAAAAATGAGAGAAATTTTAAGTTTGAATTAGGACAAACATATTACCAATTTTTTCAACTCATTAATTATGAGTTCTAATTAAAAAAGTGAGGTTTCGTTTCTTTTAATTGAATATAATTTCAACAAGTCTCTCAACGTATTAATTATGAGTTTGAATTAAAAAATGAGGCTGTGTTTTTATTTTTTTGAAGGAATAGTTGCTAATTGCAACTATTCAAAAAATTTATATATAGCGTTGAGGAGCGAGTTACATGTGTAAAGTTAACAGTAAATCAAAACAATTAGTGTTTCTAAATCCCTAGGGGAAACTACACCTAGCAATGTTGCGTCCAGAGGAGTGCATCATCATGTGCCTTCCTTGCAACTATAGACGGTGTACCTCTCGTGTCATTGAATATTCTACTGTTGCGTTTTTTCCACAAATTCCAAGCTAGTGTCGCCCATTGCATCTCCCATGGGATCCATTGTAGCTTAGAGAGCTTTCGTCGAGCCTATAACCAAGATTTGATGAAGTCTCCCTGAACATCAAAAGAGAGGGACGGGGGTTGTCCTCGCGACGCTACTCTTCTTGTAGCAATGCCAAAGCTACAGTACATGAAGAGATGGTCTCTAGTTTCAAGCGTTGCTCCACAAAGCGAACAATTATCATCATGGCACCAACCTTTCTTGTGAAGGTTCTTCGCCGTATTGATCCTATTATGGCATGCAAGCCAAAGAAAGAACTTAACTTTGGGAGGCACTTTAAGTGTCCATAAGTATCTTTGCTAGTCATATTTTAGTCTTGGATGGATAAGGAAATCGTACACAGATTTTGATGAGAAGATTCCATCATTCTTCCATTTCCAACTCATTGTGTTGGTAGCCAGGTCCATGGTCGTACTCGACTGATTAGCAGGCAGAAGTTGAACCAGATCTCTCATAAATAACGATAGATTGGAGGAGTGCATTTCAGCCAACTGAGTCATATTTGTTATGCCCTAGAGAAGGTAGAGGAAGTGATGCCATATTCTTCCATCATTGAGGTCCATTTTCCATAACCATTTGAGGAGGATAGCATCATTTTGCGTACCAATATTCACAATTCCGAGGCCTCCATGATCTTTTGGGAGAGCAACTCTTTTCCAATTGAGCAAACAATTTCCCAGGTTACATTTGTCCTCCCCTTTCCATAGAAAGACTTGCATTGTTTAACATTTCGTTGGGAAGAAACCAAAAGGTGTTGAATCCATTGCACCCATTTCGTTGGGAAGCCCCTTGCTTTCATGTATGGAATGAGAAACTTCCATGAAATATTATCGAACGCCTTGGCTATATCGATCTTTAACATTACCGATGGAATCTTCCTTTTTCGAAAGAAAAATAGAAACTCTCTTGAAACTAAAAATGTCTAAGAGATAGCTCATTTCGTAATGAAAGCCGCTTGGTTCAGGCTCACTAAAGCTGGCATTAGCGGTTGTAGCCTAGTGGCTAGGAGCTTGGAAATAATTTTGATAGGCGTTGAAATAATACTACCCGGCCAATAGTCTTTTAAGAGCATCCGATTGTCTATCTTTGGAATCATGGAGATGGTCGCTTTATTGACTCTCCAAAGGTCAAGAGTGCTTCAAAGGCCGTGAGGAAAGTCATGATTTTCTCATGAAAGATCGACCAATGTTGCTAAAGTACTTAATTGGGAAACCATCTGGCCCCGAAGTTTTGCTCCGTTGGATGCTCAAGATAGTCTGCCAAATCTCTTGTTCTAAGAACGGGGCGATAAGTGTAGAAAGTCAATTACTTGAGGGACGAGTAAGACGCCAAAGTCTGTCTCGGCAATTTCATCATTGTGTCGCCCCATAGTTTCTACAAAGAAGTGAAAGAAGGCATTATTGATCAATTTGGGGTCTGTAATGGTAGCTTAGTTGTGAGAGATAGTGTGAATAGTATTACGGGACCGTCTTGCTGATGCTACAACATGAAAATAAGCAGTATTCTTATCTCCTAACTTCAATCACGTACAAGCGGCCCTTTGCTGCCATTTAGACTCCTGCCTAGTCGCGATTTCTTGGATGGTAGTCCTCAGATCTATCCTAAGGTTCCATTCATCCTTGGATAGCGATCTTTTTTCCTCGATCAGGTCTAAAACTCTAGAGAAGTATTTGGCCCTGTTAAGGCATGAATCATCATTCTTAAACTTAGTATGTTCCCATTCATGAAGTGCTTTCTTCATTATGCGAAGTTTAGTAAGGTATCGCTTTGCTGGTTTGGCAAGGTTAACCGGTGCTAGTCAACTATTCTTAATGATTTCTGTTGCACTTTCATGTTGCAACCAAAATCTTTCTAATTTCCAATCTCTTCAATCTCTGCAAAGACTTGTTAACCACACAAATTGAGCGGAATTTGTTAACCAAAATCTTTCTAATTTCCAATTCTCCATTCTTCATGATTGATATCAGTTTTTTCTGTTATGTTATATCCATTTGATGTGATGAATCTTTTCTCACTAGATTCTTATGGTTGACGTCTACGAGCTTCAAAGAAAGTCTCTGAACTTAAAGCTAATCAATACTGCAAGAGAAATACAATATTGCAGTGGATAATGTTGGAGTAAATATAACTTTGATGTATGTCAGAGTAGGGATAACTTTGGTGCATGGCGGGGTAGGGGATTCAATAACCCTTGAATCTTTTTCCTACGTAAAAATTTAGCTCAACAATAGAGTTAGAGAGCAATTGGCTTAACCAGAGAAAATTGAATCTTATAGAAAAGAAGAGAGATTTTTAGGTTTATTTTTAATCAAAACCCTATATTACTTTTTCTTAAAAGAGGTTTTAAATGAAATTCATCTTATTTTTCATAGTCCAAAGAGTCTTCGTGGAGCTAGGAAATATATAGCGGAAATTAAACCACAATGTGAAACGTTTCGTGCTATTGGGATTTTATAGCTCGCTATTTGCAACTATAAAATTTAGATATAAAAATTTTAGTATAAGGACCTATTTAAAACAATAATTATTGATTTTTTGAAAAAAGAGGAAAAATAAAAGAAATATGAAAAACTAATTTTAGAAAATTATTCTAATTTGAAAATTATTTTAATTTATTTTAAAAATATTATAAGTTGTATGTAAGTAAAAACACATAAATGACTACAAAGAAACTTGAAATAATGTGAAAATTTATAAGATTTTTTTTTATCAGAACTATACTTATATCGAGATTGATATACAGTGAAAATTCAAATGAATTTATATTTGAAGGTTTCAGTAAAAGCTTATATAAACAATGATTATTGTTATTTTTTTGAAAAAAGAAATACGAAAAAAACTCTTTTAACTAATTTATTTTAATTTGAAAATATGTTGAGCCAAGCTATTCATTTATGTAAAAAAACTCATATTAAAAATACTATAAGTTTTATGAGGTAATAATGCACAAATATCTAAAAAGAAATCTTGAAATAATGTGAAAAATGCAATAAATATAAGATTATTGCTCACATCTTCAAGTGAAAATGATTTGTCACACTTAAATTCCACAAAACTTCTTGTAAATTTAGGACACATAAAAGTGAGTCCCCCATCCAAACATCAAGCTATTTTTTCTATTTAAAAAGTATTTTATTTACATTCTACATCTATTTTCCTCCTATATACAGATTAAAACAAATTTCAAATAAGCAAAAACGGAAGAAACAAGTCTACTTTCAAACTACTAAAAAAAAAATGATTTGGGCTAAAACACGGCCCAATTCCTCCTAAACCAATTCTACCGATATAGAATGCAAAGAATTGTAGAGAGGGATCGATATCATCAAGATGAAGCACTGCCTTTTGTTTTCCTCTTTCCATTACACACGCCGCCTATGGTTTTCTTCTCACCATTACATGTTTCAGACATGTCTTTCCTCTTCAACTTCACCCAATCTACACCTCTCACCTGCCTTCTTTAAATCTCTCAGTTTTTCACCAAATTCTTCAACTAGTTGCCTCTCCGACTTGGACTGACCGGAGCGAGCTCTCATACACCTTTCACGCCACACACAAAACACAAAGACACCCGAGATTTGCTTACTCAGTTGACTCCCCCTCTCACTGAAAATATTATCGAGTAAGGATGATGAGGTTTCGGGGATAGTTATTGTGGAATTCAGCGAGTTTTTGAACAAGGACCATAGCCTCCCAGTGTAGTCACACTCTGCTATCAGGTGGTCACACAATTCACAGGCTCGACAGCACATAAAGCATCTGTTAGCATAGTTGTAACCTCGCCTCTGCAAATTATCGAGTGTAAGAACTTTCTTTTGTTTAAAAATCCACAAAAAGAGGGTCATTTTCAACGGGATTTTTACAGTCTAGACTGATTTCAAGTCAGAGGAAGTAAATGCCCCTATTGCCATTCTCCTATATGTATCTTTGGTGGAGAACTTGCCTTGTTCCGACCATCTCCACTTCACCACATCTTCAGTCTGAACCAGATTAATCTGGTCCAACAAGGCTTCAAACACAGAATACGCTTGAAGAGCTGATTGTGTGGTGATTGCTCTGAAAAGTCTCCTCCTATCAGAGAGTGCTTTCAACTGGGAAATAGAACCCCTTACATCATTCAGGTATGACATTAAGCCATCTTAATTGATAAAAAAAATCTCCAGTCAGTGCTTTGAATCACCAACAATTCCATAGCCATAAAGTACCCCTTCTTTACTCTTATCCATCCGACCTTTAAAAAAAACTCACTACATCACATATCTCACTTTATGTGACCATGAAGATTTGTATGCATTTGGAGTCTACAGAGAGGAAAAAGATAAGAGGGAGTGCTTCAAAAATTAAATGAAGGTGGTTCAGTTAATTCATAAAGATAATTATGGATTGATTGAAATTAGAGTGAATTATGTGTGAATTGATTGAAATTAGGTTGATTTGTTTGAATCAATTTGTTTGGAATAACTGATTGAAATTTAGGATTTATGGTTTGTATTTTTTTTATTATTTAGTAATTTGAGTTATTAAAATATTATTGCAATTAGGGAGAAGAAATAAATAGTAGATATTTGAAAGAGGATGACACATAACTCGCAATATTTTTAAATTACGACGGTCAGATTATTCAAAAACCGAATGGCTGCAGTTACGATCCATATGAGCCGGTTGTTTTACCAGAAAGCACAACTATAAATAGAAATTATGTACAATTGTGTTATGAAATTTGTGAAAATATCGGTTGGTCGTTTAATGATGCTCTTTTAATTTGAGGTAAATATCCTTACCTTAGCGGCGACGAATGACATTTTAGAGCAGTGAGAATTACCAATGACAGACAACTGATTCAATTTGCTGAACGCGTCAAGAAGTGTTGGTATGGAATTAGAAATATATGTTGATCGACAACCAAGTAAAGAATCTCATATAAGAACTAGTAGTAGAACAACTGTAGTTACAAATACGGATGAGAATGAGAGATTAGAACCCGTAAATAATGAAATGAATAATGGAGATTACGAGGGCGATTTGCCGATATTTGATAGAAGGGTATTAGAAGATGAAGATGATGAAAATGAATTAGATAAGGAACCAGAAATGGGTCCAGAAGACGAAGAAGAAATATATGGAAATGGTGAAGCAGAAAAGGAGGGAATGAACCATCAGATGAGATTTATTTATACGGAAGAGGGTCAGATGGTTACTGTGGGGACTTTCGGTGATCCACCGGCGGTAGAGTTCAAAGATATTTCAATGTGGGAATTTGTGAGAAATGATGTTATATCGGGAAGTAGTATGCATGAAGGGGATGAAATGTTATATAAGGGTCAGAAATTTGAAACAAAATCAGAGTTACAATCGGCTATTAAATTATATAGTGTGTTGTGGCATCGAGAAATTGAAGTCGCTAGTTCAGACAAAGAGAGATATATTGTGCGCTGCAAGTTTAGACATGAAACCGACAGATGTAATTGGAGGCTGCATGCTTCGATAAATAAACAAAAATTATGGCAGATTAAAACATTTATGCAACCACACATATGTAACCACCAAACACCTATAAAAGACCAAAAACAATTAACCAATGCGCTTGTTGGGGGGTTAGTTCTAGATATTGTTAGAGCGAATTTAGCAATTAAACCCGTAACAATAATAGAAACCGTTAAAATGAAATATGAATATACCATATCATACTGGAAGGCTTGGCATGCGAAGCAACATGCGCTAAGATTTTTATTCGGAGGTTGGAAAGATGCTTATAATTTGCTCCCTGAATATATGGTGTCAATAAAAGCAGCAAATGACGGTACTCGTTACTTATTTAAACTTGGTGCTATAAATAGTAATGGTGAGACCAAATTTGAAGGACTATTTTGGGCATTTGGTCCATCACTTTATGGTTTTAAATTTTGCAAATCTGTTTTAACAGTAGATGGTACATTTCTAACCGGAAAATATCAAGGAACCTTACTGACGGCAATCGCTTGATGGTACATTTCCTGTAGCTTTTGCTTTGGTTGAGAGGGAGAAAAATGAGACGTGGGAGTGGTTTTTTAAGTGTTTGGATAATGTACTCGGCAATCACAATGGGTTGTGTATTCTTTCGGATATGCACGCGGGAATAATAAATGCAATGAGGGGTGAAAAATAGAAGGAACCTTACGGGTATCATCGTTATTGCTTGCGTCATTTGGAAGTAAATTTGAGTAGCCACGTACACAACAAACCAGTATCTCAGTTGCTAACACCATTAGTTCGAGCGCACAACAAATATAAATTTAAAAAAATGTGGGAAAAATTGAGAGACTAAGTAAAAAAGAGGCAATAAAGTGGTTAGCGTCATTGGAGAAAAATAAATGGGCTCTAGCGTACGATGAGGAAGGTCGTCGATGGGGTGAAACCACTAATAATAATGCCGAAATAATGAATTTTGTTTTCTTAGGAATAAGAAAGCTGCCCGTTACGGCAATTGTGATGGCGACTTTTTATAAACTCAATGCTTATCATGTGAATTATGGAGAGAATGCTACTAACACGCAAAATAGGTGGCCGGATACTGATTTGAGGGCAAAATTGGAGAAAAGGATCAATAAAGTTGCTTCGCATACGACCTTGTTATAATTTTAACAGAGGAATCTATCAGGTACATACAGACAGTCCCTCGGCATACGAGTAGTGGTATGGAAAGATGGGGAAAGCTTTGGGAAGTGAATTTCAACGAAGGTAATTGTCGGTGCCAGAAACCCCAGATATATCATTACCCATGTTCACACATCATAGCAGTTTGCATGCACAAAAGGGTATCACACGAGCATTTCATTAATAAATGTTATTCATTGGATAATCTAAGGCGAACATACGAAATGAGTTTCTATCCTGTAAAGGACAAAGCTCATTGGGTGTCACGAGACGAAGTTTGTAATATTACGTTGGTTCCTGGTGATAAACTTGTAAGAAAAAATACGAACGGAAGAATGAAGTGCGGTAGAAGATAAGAGAAACGATTCCATAATAGTATGGACACCATGAACAAAGAAAGTCGTCGAAATAATTGTAGCGTTTGCAAATTATCCGGACACACTAAATCAAAGTGCACTCAAAGAGGTGGAGACCAATACACTGGATCTTATTTTATTTTATTTTATTTTATTTAGGAATCTGTAGTTTGTTTTATTTTAAGTAGTTTCTCGTTGTTTTATTTCATAATTTTATTTTTGATGTTTGATTCTTGGCTATTCCAATAATAGTGGCGGAACAACCTTGTAAAACCCTAAAAAAAATATAAAGCCTAAAATAATTTAAAATATCTGAGTAACAATTATAATAAACTGACATACCCAAACATAATAAAACACAAACCCTAATACAGTTTATTTTTTGCATGTTCCGCCATGGTATTATTTTACCTGTTCCGCCACGGTATTATTTTTTGCATTCCTCAGTCAGGGGGAAAAATTATTTTCACATGTTCCGCCAGTAGTAGTGGCGGAACAGCATATTATTTTCTGCGTATTTTTAGTCAGGGGAAAAAATTATTTTGGTTTGTTCCGCCACTAGTAGTGGTGGAACAGGCTAATTCTTAATTTTTTTTGGTTAATTAGTCATTTGTTAGATCTGTTTAGCTGTTAATTATAAAAAAAAAAAATTGGGTTCGGAACACTGTTTTTTATACTAATTGATCCTGTTTAGTCAGCCAAATGAGATATTTTTGCAAAAAATGAAAAATCATCTAACATAATGTGTTTCGCCACTACTAGTGGCGGAAATCGCAGATATTTAATTATTTTCAAACCAATGGCAACTGTTGAATTTAAAAAAAAAAAAATGGTATTTAAACAAAAAGTCATTTTCTGTAATAATTTGGGCTTCAATTACTCAACTTGTTAAATTTGTTACCAATAATTTTGTGCCATTGCATAGTCCATTTGATTGGTCCATGTTGCGAAGAAGCATGATATGAACACCAATTTTGAAGGATAATTCGTGGTATGGTGCACTGTTTGGTTGTAGTGAATGAAGAAATTCTTTTGGATAAAGTGATTGTAATTCTTCTTCAATCATTGAAGAATCACAACGTTGAATCTGTACTATAATAAGTTGTTATATCTCCAAGAATTTTATGTAAGATAGTTTGATTTAATTGATGAACATCTTAATTTGTTGGTGCTAGTATGGCTCTTTCTTTCAAATATTCGTGTTAGTGTAGGATCGTAATAAATCTTCATATATTTCATTAATTATTGCTTCTCTTTAATTTGCTGTTGTAATTATCTATAAATCGTGAGGCATTTCAATCCAGTTGTCATATTCAGAATCGAATAAGTTCTTGCCGTTTATAGTACCATTACCAACTGAAATATCCATTCACTAAATTCTTTGGCTATTTGCAATTGTTCAATCGTTAAATTTGGTTGTAGAAGTCGCATGTTTTTTGTTAATCTTGAATATTGTAAAATGCTTCCATAATTTTGAACGTGTAATTGATGCATTTAATGTTTCATGTCTTGAGCCATTTGGAATAACTGGTAAAGTTTGACTGAAATCACCACTTAAAAGAATTGTTTTACCGCCGAATGATTTGTATTGCGCATTTTCATTTGATGTTGATAATAAATCTCTCATAGTTTTATGAAGAGCTTCAAAACCATTATGATGATTCATGGGAGCTTTATCCCATATGATTAACGCGCAATTTATGATCAGTTTGGGTAAATTTGAACTTTTTTTATATCGCATGTTGATTATTTATTTATTTGAATTGGTATTTTGAAGTGTGAATAAGCTCTTCTTGAATAAGGTACCAGAAGAGCTAACAATGCTGTTAAAGCAATAGGTAGCACAATTTTATTTTGAGCACGCAACATTCTAATAATAGAACTCCATAAATATGTTTTTCCAGTACCACCATGACCATATACAAAGAAAAGTTCACCTTTTTTCAGATTCAACATGTCATTACTACTTTATATATGTTATTTTGAGAATTATTTAAACCTTCATACAATAATGTTGCATCAACGATGTTTTCTCTTAGATTAATGGCTAGTTCTTCAGCTATCATTCGATTTGTGATATCATGATTCGAGACATTATGAGGAATTGGAAGCACTACAGGAAAAACAGTTATCACCTACGGTTTGACCGTAGGTAATAACCCCCAAAACCGTAGGTTAAAGGTCCGTGGCTAATAGTCATTATCTCCTACGGCCCGTAGGTGATAACTATCACCTACGGTACAGTGAAAGCATGACCTACGGTCATGTTGTAGGTGATAATGGTTGCCTCTTGTCGGTCGAACGTGCTTTTAGTGACGGGTGCTTTTAGTGACGGCCCGTAGGTAATAGTTTTTTTTCCTACAGTTTATCACCTACAGTACCGTAGCCTTTAGTTTATCACCTACAAATCCGTAGGAGATAATTCGTACAAGGTCTTTGAAATTAGGGTTATCTCCTACAGGCCGTAGGTGATATTGTATTGCCAAAGGAATATATGGCTGCTGTATTTTATTAAATCTCCATTTAAAATAGAAAAAAAAATACAATCAATCATAACAACAAATCCTAAATATCAATTCTTATCGCAATAGTTAAGCTACCCATACATTAATTTAAATCGAAATGTCGACATAAATCCAAAATATCCAAACATTCAACACAAACATGAAATACCATTAAATCCATACATAAAAGCATAACCCTAATTAAGAAGCTCTAATCTACGAACCTAAGTGTTCCACATTTTCGTCCGAAGTAGGCGTGTCCATAACAGAAGGATTGACGGCCGGCGCGTTGACGGCTGATGGGGAGTGCTCACGTGTAGATCCCGGCGCTATAGAAGATTCATTACTCTACAAAGCATACAAAATTTCAATTCTCATATGAAATTAATTTTCTAATGAAGTTAAAACCTATAACATTTTCATGGTAATATACCCTTGACAATTAGTAAATCAATGTATATAGCCCTGACAAAAACTAACTCTATACCTTAAAACCTAAATCTAGGGTTTAGGGCCTAGGGATTGGGATTATGATTACGAGCGATATACATGTTATTTGTGATCCCTAGGTTTTAGACAAAATAAACCTAAAATTTAAAAACTAAAAGTAGTGTTAAGCACATACGGATGGAGGGCGTCGCGTTAATGGGTCAATCATCGTCGAAGGTGGCTGCTGAGAGAGTGTAGGTATAAATGGCACATGGCCAAATCCAGAAAATGGTGGGAACGGAGTCATTTGCCCAAGACCAAGACGAAAAGCAAAGGGATTTGAAGATCCCAAACCTACATCAAATGGTAGTCAGATGGTAGCGGTCCTTGCATGTTTCCCTTCCATAAACAAAAAATTATTCAAAATGAAAATGTAATTCAGATTTATTCAATTTTAATAAATAATTAATTATCAATAAAAATATTGAAGTATTAGTAAGTAAAATTGTGGATTGTTGTTGCTGTTGTGAAGATCCCGATCCTCAGCCTGATGACTGTCCTCCTTGCATATTTCCCTTCCATAAAAAAAAAAAAAGAATAAGTAAAATCTAAATAAAATCTAATTTTTAATTATTTAAACACACACCATCTGAAATAGCCATGGCTGGTTGTACATTTGGGTAAAACGTAGCTCCATCTGAGCGGACATCCTTTGAAACATCTCGGACACTTGTCGTTACATGTTCGCACAATGTTCACGCCAAACTAAATAATTCAGAACGAAGCCATTTCCCACTAAATGATTAGCTATAGTATCATGATATTTATAAAGCAAATTAGCGCATTGGGTACATGGACACTTGACATATGGTTTATCATCTACCATTTCAATATTTTCTACTCGTGAGAAAGCATAATCTAGAAATTGGGTGACCCCACTAATAAAGTCCTCACTAATTGCATGATCTTCGACCCGAACATACAGCCAACTTCGATCACCCTCCATAAGTGATCAATCTAAAAATAATACAATGTTGTTACTAATCATACTTAGCCGTAATCATAATTAGTACTAATGCTAATTAACACAAGAACCCTAATACTTTCAACACATGTGTACAATTATAACCCTAATGCTACAAATATTCCTATATAACCCTAAGACTTATCTACACTAATACATAATTAATCCTAATTATTCACAATTTAAAAATATAATCCAATGAATCAAATATATACCCTTCTACAAAACAAGTAATTTAAAAAAAACATATAAAATATACCCTTCGTTCGGATCTCAAGAAAGGCGAGAAGCAGCAGGGAGTGCAGCCAACACTTCGTCTTGACAGGCCGTCTCACGTCGGATCAGAGACGATCTAATGGGGGTAATGTGATGGAGGCAAGTACGCTAAAGTACCTGAAAAATAATATTAATATATTACAAGTTATATATTAATATTTATTTGGAGAAAATATTCATGAAAGGAATAGAAAAATATTTGGAAATATTCTTGCACACACACATCAATATAAAGTGTCATTTCTAGTTGAGTCTTTAATTTACATATAATCCATAAAGCAACTTTAGTCAAATGAATCGGAGTTAAAAACCAAATATATTAGTTAATTACTCACTTGTAATATAGGATTTGGGCGCTCACAACAAAATTGCACTACACCACCAAGCACACAATTTCTGCTTCTTGAACTGAATATTTTCCCCTGAATACGTGTTAAAGGTGTCGCTTCGTCTTCTCCTGAGTCAAATTGCAAGTTGATTAACGAAAATATATGAACAAATAATTCAGAATAAAACTTAGATTTTAATACAGTTTCATGCAACATGATTATAAAAATTGGGCCAAAAATGATAACATAAAATTGGGCTTAAAATAAGCTACAATGCAAAATTAGTTCTGAATGTAAATTCCAACTTTTTTAGGCATACAAATTTAAAATTTCTGATTTTTAGATCCCAATTCTTTTTTGCATACAAACATTACTTTCACTCACAAATTGGATAATATCAGACCTTTTATATATGAGTCAACACAAAATAATCAAATATAAAAGAGAGAAACTCACCTGATTCTCAAAATAAAATCCACAAAATGAAAGAACCAAGCGAAAATACAAAAAAACGATGCCATATCTGAGAAATCGAAGAAGAAGAAGAAGAAGAAGAAGAAGAAGAAGAAGAAAACTATACCAGCCTCAGTTGGAACGAGAGAGAGCGTAAAGGGTAGAAGACGAATAAGTTAGGGTTAGGCAGATCGAGCTTGGTTAGGGCCGGCATCGGCTGGGGGAGTGGCGGCAGCGATAGGAGGAATGGCCGGCGTCGATGGGGGAGTGGCCGCGTCGTGGTTCAGATTTGGGCGAAGAAAGAGGAAAGTGGTCTGGATCGTGGAGTGCATGAGAGAGAGAAAGAGGGAAGTGTATATTGTTTATGACTTGGTTAAATTGATGGGCCAGTTTTCATTTTCTTTTTTTTTGTAAAATTATAGTATCACCTACAAATAAAACGGTAGGTGGATACTGTAGGATTAGTGCCCTAGGCCAAATATATTTATACTAGGAAATAGATTATGTATTAAGACATTATTATTTATTCAATAAAGGTTGTTTCTTATATATCTGTGTGTATGGGTTGTGAATATAAATCTTATATCAACCAAGAATGACACTTCGGGTTCACGTCATCAGAATACGTGATTTTGATAGTAGAACTGTGAACCAACGAATGACATTCTAAACTGTCCCTCGTGATATGTAGGATGTTTATAGAGATAGACATACTTCATGTAAGAAGCTACATATCCACACTAGTATATTCGCAGGCTGGATGATCATGTTCTGCTGATCATGGACATAGAGATGTTAAGTCTGAAATATAGGTACGTGTTAGAGAACACGTACTGGACTGACCACACTATGAGAATATGCATGGTATATGTCATTGGTGATTCTCATATGAATAGTGTGCTTGTTCCTACGACCTGAGGTCACCATGGATTCCTGTATGTGGAATTGCATACTTTAATATGATCCTACGTCATCCGTAATGGGATGATCATAAGGGTCATCATTAGGTATGTACTGAATCATGACGAGGAATGTGAGTGACCAAGATAAGATTTGTTCCTCTCGTCATGAGGGAGATATCTGTTGGGTTTCTACTGTTCATAACGCAGCGGAAAAACAAAAACGTAACAAAATCGAATTCGAAACCCAAAAGAAGGATCCGTGAATTATAATTAAATCAAAGAAAAGTTCATAACTTTCTACCTTCGGATTACGCTTTATCCGTGATGATCAAAAGCGAATTTGGTTGACGCTTTTCTTTGGTCGATTCCAAACCGGTTTCCAAACCGATCCTTTGTATGTTTCGCCTAACCGGTCTAACAAACCGATCTCCAAACGAACGGATTCTCCAAGCAAACCGATTCTCCAAACAAACCGATTCTCCAAACAAAATCACGGTTTCAACCCGAATCACAAAGACGCCGCACTTTGCTTCGTCCTCTACCGGTATCCACACGAACAACCCCTTTGAACGGATAAAGAACGATATATGCTAGTATCCGTTCTTCATTTCTCTCACAGAAATAACAAGAGAATAATTTTCGGATTTTTCTCTCCTTTTTGTCTCACAAAATTTGGACGAAAATATTATATTCCTTAATCTGATTTTGGGGTGTCTCTTGTGCCTACATAGTCCATAAGTTTCATATCCTATGTGCATGGTAACTATGTAACCATATATGCAACACACCTTATCATATAAGATGTAGGATTGGATGCGTCACTTGACTATGTAGCTCTCCATACAACTTATCACATAAGTTATGATTTTTCTGTGTACGTCTCAATAGTTGTTCTTTCTGTGTGACCCTGTAGGTTTACTTAATGTTGGCAATAATCACAACGGATTATAAATCATGAGCGGCCTCTAGCAAGACATCATGATTATCCAAATTAAGCAAATAGAGATGATTCGATCAAACCTAATTTATGCATGCATTGTATCCCTTTGTTACACGATATCTATATTGTCCATAAGGCATGGTATGTGTCAACCTTATGTTGGTCGATAAATATTTCTTGACACCGAATTTGATTGAACATGAAATGACATTAATAACTCTTTATTAATTCACTTGAGCACGGCCGTGCGTTTCTTTAATCAAATCATCAAGAGGCCTAAAGATATCTCTCTCAATTTATGAGAGGAACAAATCCTATCTTAATTAAACTCTTTCCTCCGCATAATTCATTATATACCTAATTATAATCTTTATGACCGCCCGGTTAAAGACGATGTTAGATTATATTAAAGTATAAAATTTCTCATGTAGGAAACTGATATAATCTCAAGTCTAAGGATTACAGATATATTCTTTACTGAGAATAACTAATGACACGAACCATGTAGTATTCTCACAGTGGGTGAATCCAGTATATGGTCTCTAACATATACTTATGCTAATGACTTAATAACACTTATTCATGATCAGTAAAACATGACCATCAGTCAACTAACATACTGATGTACATTTATAGCTTATCATAAAGTATGTTTGTCTCACAAACATCCTATGAATGATCAGGGACGGTTTAGAATATCATTCATAATACTTTAAAGTTTTACTATCAAAGTCACATACTTTGATGATATAAAGCTGAATATCATATTCAAGGTTCATTTTAGTAATAAGAATAAAATAACCAATACACATTTATTATATAAAATATCTCTAAATAAAAAATAATGTTTGTTTAACACAATCCATATATCTAGGTCTCAAATACATTGGCCTAGGGCATACTACTAACAATCTCCCACTTGCACTAGGCCGAATCTAAAAAGTATCTAATACCCATCGACCTAGCATGACCCTCATGCTTTGCTTGAGAAAGTGGTTTAGTCAACGGATCGGCAACATTATCATCACCATCAACTCTGCATATTTTAATATCTCCTCTCGCAATGATCTCCCTGATCAAATGGAAATGTCGAAGTATGTGTTTGGTTCTCTGATGCGATCTTGGTTACTTTGCCTACGCGATTGCCCCATTGTTGTCACAATAAAGATCCACAGGATTTGCTATACTAGGAACCACACCGAGTTCTTCAATGAACTTCTTCATCCAAACTGCTTCCTTAGCTGCTTCTGAAGCCGCTATGTACTCCGCTTCGTCGTAGAATCCGCTACAGGTGTCCCTGTTTGGAACTTTTCCAACTTATTGCACCTCCATTCAAACAAAACACATAACCAGATTGCGATCTAAAATCATCATTGTCGGTTTGAAAGCTTGAGTCCGTGTAACCTGTTACAACTAGCTCACTTTCAAATCCTCCATAAACCAAGAATGAATCCTTAGTTCTTCTCAAGTACTTCAGAATATTCTTGACTGCTGTCCAGTGACTTTCACCGGGATCAGATTGATATCTGCTAGTTGCACTTAATGCATATGATACATCTGGTATAGTACAAAGCATGACATACATGATAGATCCAATAGCCGAAGCATACGGGATTTTATTCATGCGATTTCCTTCTTCCTGATTAGTAGTACGTTGAGTCTTACTCAATTTTATGCCATGTGATATTGGTATAAAACCTCTTTTCGAATCATCCATTCGAAATCGTGTCAACACTTTGTCAATATAGGTATTTTGACTTAGACCTATGAGCCTTTTAGATCTATCTCTATAGATCTTAATGCCGAGTATATACGCGGCATCTCCTAGGTCCTTCATTGCAAAAGACTTTCCTAAAAATGTCTTAACATTTGTTAAAGTCGGAATGTCATTTCCAATGAGTAATATATCATCTACATAAATTACTAGAAAAACTATTGCGCTCCCACTAACCCTCTTGTAAACACAAGGTTCATCTTCATTTTTGATAAAACCAAAACCTTTGATTACTTCATCAAAACGAAGATTCCAACTCCGAGATGCTTGCTTTAATCCGTAAATGGATCGCTGCAATTTGCAGACCTTATCAGAATTCTTAGGATTAACAAAACCCTCGGGTTGTGTCATATACACATCCTCGAGTAAATTTCCATTAAGAAAAGCTGTTTTGACATCCATTTGCCATATCTCATAGTCATAATATGCAGCTATGGCAAGCAGAATTCTAATCGATTTAAGCATGACAACTGGTGAGAAAGTTTCGTCATAGTCTATACCATGAGTTTGTCGGAAACCTTTCGCAACAAGTCTTGCTTTATAGGTATGCACATTTCCGTCCTTGTCAGTTTTCTTTTTGAAAACCCATTTACACCCAATGGTCTTAGAACCTTCAGGTGAATCAATTAGGTTCCAAACTTGATTATCGTACATGGACTGCATCTCAGTTTTCATGGCTTCTAACCATTTATGAGAATCAGGATCCTTTATAGCTTCTTGGTAAGATGTGAGTTCATCATCTATGAGCGCCACATTTCTATCATCAGTCACGAGAAATCCATATCTCTCGGGCTCATGACGAACTCTACCAGATCTACGAGGAGTATCTTGTGTTTCAAGTCCGGACTCGTCAACTCTTGAAGAGACTTGTGGATCTTCCAATGGCTGTTCATTGCTAATTAGTGGATCTTGAATTACTTCAAGGTATACTTTATTCCCATTAGTTCCTTTAGAAATAAATTCTTTTTCCAAAAAGATACCATTTCGTGCAACAAACACTTTATTCTCGGATGGGTTACAAAAGTAATATCCTTTAGTTTCTTTAGGATATCCCACAAATAAGCATTTATCAGATTTCGGTGTTAACTTGTCAGAAATTTGACGCCTCACATAAGCTTCACAACCCCAAATCTTTAGAAAAGACAATGTGGGACTCCTCCCAGTCCATATCTCATATAGAGTCTTTTGAACAACTTTTGATGGAATTCTGTTTAGTATGAACGCGGTAGTCTCAATGGCATAACCCCAAAAGGATATAGAAATATCTATTTGACTCATCATAGACCGAACCATATCTAGTAAAGTTCGGTTTCTCCTTTCCGAGACACCATTCCATTGAGGTGTTCCAGGAGGAGTAAGTTGTGAAACTATTCCACAATCTTTAAGATGATTGTCAAACTCTAGGCTTAAATATTCGCCACCTCGATCTGATCGAAGTGTTTTCATTTTCTTACCTAGCTGGTTTTCTACTTAACTTTTGAAAATTTTGAACAATTCAAAAGATTCGGATTTATGTTTCATTAAGTAAACATATCCATATCTACTTAAGTCATCAGTAAAAGTAATGAAGTATCGAAAACCACCTCTAGCTGGTGTGCTCATTGGTCCGCATACATCTGTATGTATGCGATCCAATAACTCACTTGCCCTCTCACCTCTCTTTGTGAAAGGAGCCTTTGTCATCTTACCTAATAAACAAGATTCGCACGTCTCAAATGATTCTAAATCAAATGAGTCTAAAAGTCCATATTGGTGGAGTTTAGAAATGCGTTTCTCATTTATGTGTCCTAAACGACAATGCTAGAAATATGTCGGATTCAAATCATTAGATTTAAATCTCTTTGTATTAATGCTATAAATAGACTTGTAATGTTCATGATCAAGATTTAAAACATAAAGACCATTTTCTAATTGACCATTCGCATAGAAAATATTTTCTTTACTTATGGTAAAGTTATTATTCTCAATAACAAACTTAAAACCATCCAAAACCAATCTTGACACAGATACAATATTCCTGTTCACAGCAGGTACATAGTAGCAATTATTTAAATTTTTTACAAGTCCAGAAGGTAAAGATAATAAATAAATGCCCACGGCTAATGCAGCAACTCTTGCTCCATTTCCCACCCACAGGTCCACTTCACCTTTCGCTAATCTTCTACTTCTTTACAGCCCCTGCACCTTATTACAAATGTGAGTACCGCATCCGGTATCTAATACCCAAGATGAAGAAGTAAATAAATTAATTTCAATAACATTAATACCTGAAGTAGTAGTCCCACTACTCTTCTTCTTCTTCTTTAGATCCTCCAAGTATGCCTGGCAATTTCTTTTCCAATGGCCTGGTTTGTTGCAAGAAGAAACAAACACCATCCTTGGGTTTCTTGTTCTTAGGTTCGGACAACACCTTGCCCTTACCTTTTCCTTTGACTTTGCCCTTGAATTTTCTCTTTTGACCCTTGCCTTTCTGAATCAAGAGAACATCGTTGACAACATTTGTCTTCATAGTCCCCTCGAAGTTTTTCAGCATGCCGTGCAACTCCGTGATACTCTTGTCCATGTTATGCATATTATAGTTCATTATAAATGGCTTGAAATTCGGAGGAAGAGACCTAAGGATCAAATCGGTAGCCATCTCATTGCCAACCTTTGCCCCTAGTTTCTCAAGTTGATCAAGGTACCCTTTCATTTTCAGAATATGAGCACTCACCAAGGAGTTGGGAACCATCTTACAACTTGCTAATGCACAATGTGCATTATACCACTCATTTCTAGCTTGCTCTTGGAACATTTCCTTGAGCTGTGCCAACATTGGAAATGCCTCTAAATTTTCAAACTGCTTTTGAAGATCGGCATCCATGGTGGCCAAAATGAGACATGTCACATCATTAGAGTCGCTTGTATGCTTGGCATAAGTGTTTATCACTTCTTGATCAGCATCATCAGCGGGCTGGTTAGGAATGGGCCTTTCAAGGACATAGTTCTTCCTTTCTTGTTTGAGAACAATTCTCAAATTCCGATGCCAGTCAAGGAAGTTTTTCCCATTGAGCTTGTCCTTCTCAAGGACGGATCGCAATGTTAAAGTTGATGTGTTGTTTGTTGCCATTTTCTACACAGAATTAAATGCAGGTTTATATTAATATGTGATTTGAGATATTTTAATATAATTTTAACTCCCACTATTTTATTCAAATCAATAACCCTCAAATGTATTGATTCGGAAATTTTAACTTTAAATTTCATAGTGGGCCAAGATCCATATTTCATCAAGTTCTAAGTGAGCTTTGGCTCATCGCCTAGAACCTAATTATTTAGGTAGGAACGTTTCCAATTGTATCTCATACAACTCTCGTTTAATCCATAGGATGAGCATCATATGCTCGGCGTATGCATCCTATCATATGCCCCGAACCCAAGTCTGATTTGATAGTTCAGTTGAATCTAACCATGTCTAAATATCGAGAATCACCATTTCTCGCTTCTTATCACCCTAAGATTATGCTAATTCACTATGCTTTGGCATACCCAAATTTTGCATGATCGAAGGGATAATAAGTATAGATACATGGGAGGCATTTCTATGATTCAATATTATATGAGGGATTTTTATGTTTAATCTTTTGTTTTATTTTATCATGTATTTCATCACAAAACATCACATGCACATATAAAATAAATATGATATGATATAACATGGCCTTAATGATCTAAATGAGCCAATCATTAAGATCATTTCCTAAGATACATTCAACCACAAGGCATTGATGAACTCCTTCATCTCCATGATGTGTATGAGGTGGACGGTGAACTCCTTCATCTCCATGATGTGTATGAGGTGGATGGTGAACTCTTTCATCTCCACGATGCGTATGAAGTGGATGGTGAACTCCTTCATCTCCATGATGTGTATGATCGTGGTAGTTATATTATATATAAAATGAACGGAACCATGCCCGTCATAATTAACCATCAAAATTAATTACATCACATCAACCAAGAACGGAACCATGCCCGTTTTTACATACATACATATATTACACACATCACATCATCACACACAAATCACAATCATTCATCACATATCTAATAGGCCATGTTATATGCATTATGTTGTACTTTAAAACCATTTTACGAAATATGTATAAGGCATTACGAATATGAAATTCGGGGTCTACGATTAATCTATGCGTGAGTGCGGGGTTTGGGGCGCGGCCACGAAAAATGGGGATCCCGCTGGGGCAGAGCCCTTGCGGGGTTAAGGGGCAGAGCCCCTGCAGGGTTTCAAGGGGCAGCGCCCCTGAAGAAATTTTATTTTATACGGTTCCGAAACTCAAAATTTCTTTAAAAAACTTGATGTTTTGAATACATCCTTTCAAAATTTATTTAGTGTATCATATACGTAGTTTCGCACCTTTTCATAAAATTTAGACACCCATCCGAAGGTTATGATACATCACATGCATCCCTTCTTGACATACCCAAAACACTCTTTCAATCATGTCGCAACCTTTCATAATCAAGATACATCACATGCACCCTTTCATGAAGTCGCATCCTTTCATGAAATCGCAACCTTTCATGATCGAGATACATCACATGCACCTTTTTATGAAGTCGCATCCTTTCATGAAATCGCAACCGTTCATGATCAAGATACATCACATGCACTCTTTCATGAAGTCGCATCCGTTCATGATCAAGATACATCACATGCACCCTTTCATGAAGTCGCACCCTTTCATGAAATTGCAACCGTTCATGATCAAGAGACATCACATGCACCCTTTCATGAAGTCGCACCCTTTCATGAAATTGCAACCGTTCATGATCAAGAGACATCACATGCACCCTTTCATGAAGTCGCACCCTTTCATGAAATTGCAACCGTTCGTGACCAAAATTCAAAAATTGAAAAATAACGCCTCAAAATCAAAAGAAATATTTCGAAAATGGTTTATCCGTCTTAATTTAATTGGAATTCACTTGGCTCTGATACTACTGTTGGGTTTCTACTGTTCATAACGCAGCGGAAAAACAAAAATGAAACAAAATCGAATTCGAAACCCAAAAGAAGGATCCGTGAATTACAATTAAATCAAAGAAAAGTTCATAACTTTGTACCTTCGGATTACGCTTAATCCGTGATGATCAAAGGCGAATTTGGTTGACGCTTTTCTTTGGTCGATTCCAAACCGGTTTCCAAACCGATCCTTTGTATGTTTCGCCTAACCGGTCTAACAAACCGATCTCCAAACGAACGGATTCTCCAAGCAATCCGATTCTCCAAACAAACCGATTCTCCAAACAAAACCACGGTTTCAACCCGAATCACAAAGACGCCGCACTTCGCTTCGTCCTCTACCGGTATCCACACGAACAACCCCTTTGAACGGATAAAGAACGATATATGCTAGTATCCGTTCTTCATTTCTCTCACAGAAATAACAAGAGAATAATTTTCGGATTTTTCTCTCCTTTTTGTCTCACAAAATTTGGACGAAAATATTATATTCCTTAATCTGATTTTGGGGTGTCTCTTGTGCCTACATAGTCCATAAGTTTCATATCCTATGTGCATGGTAACTATGTAACCATATATGCAACACACCTTATCACATAAGATGTAGGATTGGATGTGTCACTTGACTATGTAGCTCTCCATACAACTTATCACATAAGTTATGATTTTTCTGTGTACGTCTCAATAGTTGTTCTTTGTGTGTGACCATGTAGGTTTACTTAATGTTGGCAATAATCACAACGGATTATAAATCATGAGCGGCCTCTAGCAAGACATCATGATTATCCAAATTAAGCAAATATAGATGATTCGATCAAACCTAATTTATGTCATGCATTATATCCCTTTGTTACACGATATCTATATCGTCCATAAGGCATGGTATGTGTCAACCTTATGTTGGTCGATAAATATTTCTTGACACCGAATTTGATTGAACATGAAATGACATTAATAACTCTTTATTAATTCACTTGAGCACGGCCGTGCGTTTCTTTAATCAAATCATCAAGAGGCCTAAAGATATCTCTCTCAATTTATGAGAGGAACAAATCCTATCTTAATTAAACTCTTTCCTCCGCATAATTCATTATATACCTAATTATAATCTTTATGACCGCCCGGTTAAAGACGATGTTAGATTATATTAAAGTATAAAATTTCTCATGTAGGAAACTGAGATAATCTCAAGTCTAAGGATTATAGATACATTCTTTACGGAGAATAACTAATGACATGAACCATGTAGTATTCTCACAGTGGGTGAATCCAGTATATGGTCTCTAACATATACTTATGCTAATGACTTAATAACACTTATTCATGATCAGTAAAACGTGACCATCAGTCAACTAACGTACTGATGTACATTGATAGCTTATCATAAAGTATGTTTGTCTCACAAACATCCTATGAATGATCAGGGACGGTTTAGAATATCATTCATAATACTTTAAAGTTTTACTATCAAAGTCACATACTTTGATGATATAAAGCTGAATATCATATTCAAGGTTCATTTTAGTAATAAGAATAAAATAACCAATACGCATTTATTATGTAAAATATCTCTAAATAAAAAATAATGTTTGTTTAACACAATCCATATATCTAGGTCTCAAATACATTGGCCTAGGGCATACTACTAACAATATCTCTGAGCCCCCTGATGAACTAGGGCTGAAGGAAATGCATGACCATGCTCAAAATGGATTAACATGTGTTGTTAATATCATTTTGTATTTACTCAGTCTAATTCTCGATCAGGAAAGAGACTTTGATGAAACTCAAGGATGACATATTACCGTGCCTTGTGATGAAGACGTATATTGTAGAACAAAAGGAATAAGCAAATGTCTATTCAGATAGGTTTATGATCGCTGATCATTTCATTTAACATGGGTAGTCATGACATCAGTCTAGAGGTTACTCATGACTTACGATCTTTAGAAGATCATTGCCAGCGTTAAATGGAACCTACACGGTTACACAATGAACTCCATTCGTACGGGATGAATATGCCTCAAAACAGTTATACATATGATGTATGAATTGGTGAACGAAATAATCAATTATTAGATAATTGATTGAATGAAACAGTGCCATTCCGTTGGCAACAAAATAGTTCCGTTCCCAACAGAATATATATGGAAACTGTAATAACCTTAGCTGCCAAGTATTTCGTTATGGAAATACCTATTCCGTTGGCAACGGAATAGTTCCGTTGGCAACATAATAGGCGCATATTAGGGTTTTAGTTATGGTAACTGAGCAATCATTTGACTCTCTCTTTAGTATAAAAAGAAGGCAGAGTCTCTCTATTTGACACACAACTCAGAAGCCTTAGAGGCCATCTATTACACAGAAAAGAGAGAGAAAGTTTTGACAGATATTCGGAAAGTATTTCCGGACTTGTCTAGCCCTAGGAGAAGCTATTCCCTAGGAGAAGCAAGGAGGTCGCGATTCGAGGTTCAGGAAGGAGAAGGTTGCAAGTCAGAAAAGTTCAGACCTACATCTGTTCTTCGTCTCGCAGATCGGGAAGATCCGAGGTATAAATTTTAATAGTTAATCTCATACTTTTATTCTCTTAACGTAGATCCTAGGACGGGTTAAATCCATAGGTTCCGCTGCGCATGTAACGTGGCTATGGATTTCCCAACAGATACTATATTTTCTACCCAAAATTTTCTGAAAATCTATGTTGTCCTGTTGGCGGCATTTTGAAATGTCATTATTAACTATGCTCTGTAGGTGAAAAAAATAGGCCGTTGGTATTATAAAGAATCACCTAAAGACTTTTATTATTACCCACGAGGTCGTAGGTGATACTCTACTATCACCTACGGTGACATCATTACCTACGACCCCGTAAGTGAAAATTTTAGCCAGTAGGTGATAACTGTTTTTCCTGTAGTGAAGCGAATATTTTGACAGATTAGAATTATTTTAAAGAAGTAATTTTTTAATCTTGGAGTATATAGTCCTGTATTTTATTATTTTAAAGACGAATGTTCAGTAAATAATATTTTTTTTCTAATTGTATTCATGATGTCATCTCCCATCGTTTCTCTGCAATCTGTGAATAATTTAGATGGATTTGATACTTCACAATGCAATAATATACGAACAGATTGTTGGGTTTCTACCGTTCATAACGCAGCGGAAAACAAAAATGAAATAAAATCGAATTTGAAACCCAAAAGAAGGATCCGTGAATTACAATTAAATCAAAGAAAAGTTCATAACTTTGTACCTTCGGATTACGCTTAATCCGTGATGATCGAAAGCGAATTTGGTTGACGCTTTTCTTTGCCCGATTCCAAACCGGTTTCCAAACTGATCCTTTGAATGTTTCGCCTAACCAGTCTCACAAACCGATCTCCAAGCGATCTCCAAACGAACCAAGTCTCCAAACAAACTGATTCTCCAAGCAAAACCAAGGTTTCAACCTGAATCACAAAGACGTCGCACTTCGCTTCGTCCTCTACCGGTATCCACACGAACAACCCTTTTGAATAGATAGATAACGATATATGCTAGTATTCATTCTCCATTTTTCTCACAGAAATAACAAGAGAAGGTTTTTCGTATTTTTCTCTCTTTTTGTCTCAGATAATCTCAAGTCTAAGGATTACAAATACATTCTTTACAAATACATTCTTTACTGAGAATAACTAATAACATTCTTTACCATATAGTATTCTCACAGTGGGTCAATCCAGTATATGGTCTCCAACTTATACTTACGTTAATGACTTAATAACTCTTATTCATGACCAGTAAAACGTAACCATCAGTCAACTAACATACTGATGTACATTTATAGCTTATCATAAAGTATGTTTGTCTCACAAAAAATCCTATGAATGATCAGGGATGGTTTACAATATCATTCATAATACTTTATAGTTTTACTATCAAAATCACATACTTTGATGATATAAAGCTGAATATCATATTCAAGGTTCATTTTAGTAATAAGAATAGAATAACCAATATGCATTTATTATATAAAATATCTCTAAATAAACACAATGTTTGTTTAACACAATCCATACATCTAGGTCTCAAATACATTGGCCTAGGGCATACTACTAACAATATCCCACTTGTACTAGGCCGAATCTAACAAGTATCTAATACCCATCAACCTAGCACGACCCTTATGCTTTGCTTGAGAAAGTGGTTTAGTCAACGGATCGGCAATATTATCATAACCATCAACTCTCCCTGATAAAATGGAAACGTCGAAGTATGTGTTTGGTTCTCTGATGCTATCTTGTTTCTTTTGCCTGTGCGATTGCCCCATTATTGTCACAATAAAGATCCACATGATTTGCGATACTAGGAACTACACTTAGTTCTTCAATGAACTTCTTCATCCAAACTGTTTCCTTAGCTGCTTCTGAAGCTGCTACGTACTCCGCTTCTGTCATAGAATCCGCTACAGTGTCCTGTTTGGAATTTTTCCAACTTATTGCACCTCTATTCAAACAAAACACATAACTAGATTGCAATCTAAAATTATCATTGTCGGTTTGAAAGCTTGAGTCCATGTAACCTGTTACAACTAGCTCACTTTCAAATCCTCCATAAACTAGAAATGAATCTTTAGTTCTTCTCAAGTACTTCAGAATATTCTTGAGTGTTGTCAAGTGACTTCCACCAGGATCAGATTGATATCTGCTAGTTGCACTTAATGCATATGATACATCTGGTCTAGTACAAAGCATGACTTCATGATAGATCCAATAGCTGAAGCATACAAAATTTTATTCATGCGATTTCGTTCTTCCTGATTAGCAGGACGTTGAGTCTTACTCAATTTTATGCCATGTGACATTGGTATGAAACCTCTTTTCGAATCTTCCATTCGAAATCGTGTCAACACTTTGTCAATATAGGTACTTTGACTTAGACCTATGAGTCTTTTAGATCTATCTCTATAGATCTTAATGCCGAGTATATAAGCGGCATCTCCTAAAAATGTCTTAACATTTGTTAAAGTCGGAATGTCATTTCCAATGAGTAATATATCATCTACATAAATTACTAGAAAAACTATTGCGCTCCCACTAACCCTCTTGTAAACACAAGGTTCATCTTCATTTTTGATAAAATCAAAACCTTTGATTACTTCATCAAAATGAAGATTCCAACTCCGAGATGCTTGCTTTAATCCATAAATGGATCGCTGCAATTTGCAAACCTTACCAGAATTCTTAGGATTAACAAAACCCTCAGTTTGTGTCATATACACATCCTCGAGTAAATTTCCATTAAGAAAAGCTGTTTTGACATCCATTTGCCATATCTCATAGTCATAATATGCGGCTATGGAAAGCAGAATTCTAATCGATTTAAGCATGACAACTGGTGAGAAAGTTTCATCATAGTCTATACCATGAGTTTGTCGGAAACCTTTCGCAAGAAGTCTCGCTTTATAGGTATGCACATTTCCAGCCATGTCAGTTTTCCTTTTGAAAACCCATTTACACCCAATGGTCTTAGAACCTTCAGGTGAATCAATTAAGTTCCAAACCTGATTATCGTACATGGACTGCATCTCAGTTTTCATGGCTTCTAGCCATTTATGAGAATCAGGATCCTTTATAGCTTCTGGATAAGATGTGGGTTCATCATCTATGAGCGCCACATTTTTATCATCAGTCACGAGAAATCCATATCTCTCAAGCTCATTACAAACTCTACCAGAACTACGAGGAGCATCTTGTGTTTCAAGACCGGACTCGTCAACTCTTGAAGAGACTAGTGGATCTTCTAATGGCTGTTCATTGCTAATTAGTGGATCTTGAATTTCTTCAAGGTGTACTTTATTCCCACTAGTTCCGTTAGAAATAAATTCTCTTTCCGAAAAGATACCATTTCGAGCAACAAACACTTTGTTCTCGGATGGGTTGTAAAAGTAATATCCTTTGGTTTCTTTAGGATATCCCACAAATAAGCATTTATCAGATTTTAGTGTTAACTTGTCAGAAATTTGACGCTTCACATAAGCTTCATAACCCCAAATCTTTAGAAAAGACAATGCGGGACTCCTCCCAGTCCATATCTCATATGGAGTCTTTTGAACAACTTTTGATGGAATTCTGTTTAGTATGAACGCGGTAGTCTGAATGGCATAACCCCAAAAGGATATCGGAAGATCTGTTTGACTCATCATAGACCGAACCATATCTAATAAAGTTCGATTTCTCCTTTCCGAGACACCATTCCATTGAGGTGTTCCAGGAGGAGTAAGTTGTGAAACTATTCCACAATCTTTAAGATGATCGTCAAACTCTGGGCTTAAATATTTGCCACCTCGTTCTGATCGAAGTGCTTTTATTTTCTTACCTAGCTGGTTTTCTACTTTGCTCTTGAAAATTTTGAACAATTCAAAAGATTCAGATTTATGTTTGATTAAGTAAACATATCCATATCTACTTAAGTCATCAGTAAAAGTAATGAAGTATCGAAAACCACCTCTAGCTGGTGTGCTCATTGGTCCACATACATCTGTAAGTATGAGATCCAATAACTCACTTGCCCTCTCACCTCTCTTTGTGAAAGGAGCCTTTGTCATCTTACCTAATAAACAAGATTCGCACGTCTCAAATGATTCTAAATCAAATGAGTCTAAAAGTCCATATTGGTGGAGTTTAGAAATGCATTTTTTATTTATGTGTCCTAAACGACAATGACAAAAATATGTTGGATTCAAATCATTAGATTTAAATCTCTTTGTATTAATGCTATAGAAAGACTTGTAATGTTCACGATCAAGATTTAAAACAAAAAAACCATTTTCTAATTGACCATTCACATAGAAAATATTTTCTTTGCTTATGGGAAAGTTATTATTCTCAATAACAAACTTAAAACCATCCAAAACCAATCTCGACACAGATACAATATTCCTGTTCACAGTAGATACATAGTAGCAATTATTTAAATTTATTACAAGTCCAGAAGGTAACGATAATAAATAAATGCCCATGGCTAATGCAGCAACTCTTGCTCCATTTCTCACCCACAGGTCTGTTGGGAAATCCATATCTCTCGGGCTCATGATGAATCCTACTAGACCTACATTGAGTCTGTTGTGTTTCAAGCTCACCAACTCCTTGAGAGCTTGTTTGTTCCTCCATCATAGGTTCTGCAATTATAGGTGGGTCTCGAATTTCTTCGAGTTGTACTTTGCTGCCACTGCTTCTCATAGAGACAAACTTTCCAAGAAGGCTCAATTGCGAGCAACAAACACTTTATTCTCCGATGGGTGGAAAAAGTAATATCCCTTAGTTTTCTTAGGATATCCCACGAATAGGCATTTGTCAGATTTGGGTCCGAGTTTATCGGGAAACTGACATTTGTCATAAGTCTTACATCCCCAAATTTTAAGAAAAGACAACTTGGGGCTTTTCCCCGTCCACATCTCATATGGCATCTTTTGAACCGCTTTGGATGGAATTCTGTTCAGTATGAATGCGGCAGTCTCAAGAGCGTAACCCCAGAAAGACATTGAAAGGCTCGTTTGACTCATCATCGATCGAACCATATCCAACAAGGTTCGATTCCACCTTTCAGACACTCCATTCCACTGAGGAGTTCCTGGAGGAGTCAGTTGTGAAACTATTCCATATTCTCTGAGATGATCCTCAAATTCCTGACTCAGATATTCGCCTCATCGATCTGATTGAAGTGCTTTAATCTTCTTGCCAAGTTGATTTTGTACTTCATTCTTAAATTCTTTGAACACTTCAATGGATTCAGACTTGTGCTTCATTAGGTAGACATATCCATATCTACTGAAGTCGTCTGTGAAAGTTATGAAGTACCGATACCCACCTCTAGCCGGCATACTCATTGGTCCACATACATCAGTATGTATGTGTTCTAATAAGTCATTGACCCTTTCACCAACATTTGTGAAGGATTTCTTAGTCATCTTGCCAAGTAAACAAGACTCGCACGTCTCAAATGATTCCAAATCAAATGAGTCTAAAAGTCCATGAGAGTGGAGTTTAGAAATGCGTTTCTCATTTATATGGCCTAAGCGACAGTGCCAGAGGTATGTCATATTTGAGTCATTCGGTTCGAATCATTTAGTGTTAATGTTACATAAGAGTCTAAAAGTCCATGAGAGTGGAGTTTAGAAATGCGTTTCTCATTTATATGGCCTAAGCGACAGTGCCAGAGGTATGTCATATTTGAGTCATTCGGTTCGAATCATTTAGTGTTAATGTTACATATGGACTTATAATTCTCTTTCTTAAGATCTAGCACGTAAAGACCTCTTTCTAATAGAACATTTCCATAGAAAAGATTATCTTTTATGATAGAACAATTATTATTCTCAATAACAAATTTATAACCATCTAAAGCTAGACTAGAAATAGAAATAATATTTCTGCTCATAGCAGGTACAAAATAACAATTATTAAGTCCACTAGGCAAAGTCAATAAATAAGTTCCTACGACTAATGCAGCAACTCTTGCTCCATTTCCCACACGCAGGTCGACTTTGCCCTTAGCTAATCTTCTACTCCTTTGTAGTCCCTGCACATCATTACAAATGTGAGTACCACATCCGGTATCCAATACCCAAGATTTAGGAGTAAGTGAATTAGTTTCAATAATAAAAATACCTGAAGCGGTAGTCACACTACCCTTCTTGATTTCTTCCTGATAGAGTTTGCAGTTTCTCTTCCAATGGCCAACCTTGTTGCAATGGAAGCAAACTCCCTCCTTGTCTTTCTTGATCTTAGGTTTAGGAAACACCTTGCCTTTATCCTTGCTCATGCTCCCGATCTTCTTACCCTTCTTCTTGTGAACCATTAGGAGATCTTTGACTACATTTGTCTTCATGTCCTCCTGTGCGTTCTTAAGCATCCCATGCAACTCGGTAATGGATTTCTACATCTGATGCATATTATAGTTCATGATGAATTGCTTAAAACTATGAGGCAACGACCTGAGAATTATGTCGACAACCAATTCTCTGGGCATAGCTGAACCAAGCCTCTCCAATTGAACAAGATAGCTCTTCATCTTGAGTACATGAGCACTCACAGATGAACATTCAGCCATCTTCGTGTCAGTCAGAGAGACGGTCGCTTTGTAGCGCTCAACTCTAGCTTGCTGTTGGAATATTTCCTTGAGAGTTATGATCATGTCGTAAGCACCCATGTCCTCCAGTTGCTTCTGAAACTCGGAGGTCATGGTCCCTAGCATGAGACAAGCTATCTCCGTGTCGTTCTTAATGTATACAGTATACGCATCTCGGGCAGCCCTTTTGGCTCCTTGTTCTGGTTCCTCTGGGTAAGCCTCTTCTATGACATATAGTGTATTGTCAGCCTTGAGAATAATTCTCATGTTTCTAAACCAGTCAAGGATGTTGGACCCATTGAGCTTATCCTTCTCAAGGATAGATCGCAAATTCAACCCAGTTGAATTATTATTTGCCATTATTCTACAAGTTAAAATGTAAAGTGCTATTATTATTTATTCATTGGGGTTGTTTTGTTTGGTGTTTCTTATATTGTACTCCCACTATTTTTCTTCAAATCAACCACCTTCAGTAGTATTGATTCGGAAACTTCAAATGAATGAGGTTTCATAGTGAGCCAAGATCCGTATTTCATTGAGTATTAAGTGCGCTTTGGCGCAACCCTCAATACACAACTATTTAGGTAGGAACACTTCCAATTGTATCATATACAACTCTTTCCTTTTATGGAATAAGCATCATATGCTTGGTGTATTATTCCATCTTGTGCCCTGAACCCAAGTCCGACTTGCTTGCTCAGTTAAATTTAACCATGTATGATTATCAACAAAATAGAGTCCATCACACTCAGCTTTGGCATGATCCATGCTGGTCGCCATTTCCCGCATACCTTCCTTTACAAAGACAATCCTCCATATGCTCAGCTTTGGCATGACCCACATGGAAGACTGTCTAAGTACCGAGGGCTTCAGAGACATGGGGGGCACTTCCTTACTTAACATTCTGAAGGATTTTAGTATAGATTTATAAATATAAACATCACAAAAACTAAGTTAAATATGGTATTAGCCTAATCCTCACGAGCGATCATGAGGTTCCTAATTCTAGATCTATCTCTAGATTGCAGAAGTAATCATCAAAGAACCCTTCGTTGTGTGTGCGAAGATCCAATGTCATCTTCCGAAGATTATGCCAAGATCTCTTGCCTTGAAGTCTTGAAATAATATCTATCCTAACAACTATCCTATTGCTAGAAAATGTAATTTACAAATTTGGACAACTCACAGGTTGCCATAATTAAAACTTTGGACAACTCACTGGTTGCCATAGATATTAAATAAAATTACAAGCATTCACACACAAGATTACATTAAAGAACCATCACAGATTTAAAGCTCATACCATATATTTACATTTAAATTCCATGTATAACAAAAATTAGGGTTTCTCGAAAAATCAGCATGATCTGTTGGGAACGAAACTGTTTCATTCTAAACGGAACTATTCCGTTCTCAACGGAAGTACTCCATTCTCAACGGAGATGTGCTGAAAATTCGTATTTTCTTTTGTTTTAGTTCCGTTTCCAAAATGGATTTCAAAAAACTATTTTTTGAAACTCCAGAAAATCATAATATCCAATATTATATTCCTAGAAACTATTCCCGTGATGTTTTGAAATAATATTTTCAAAACCCTAAAATTTATTATACTAGAATTTACTAAATTTTAAATATGTAATCGACGATTATTTCCTTAACGAACTCTCGGATGCCACTGTTGGGAAATCCATAGCCATATACATTACATGCGCAGTGGAACCTATGGATTTAACCCGCCCTAGGATCTATGTTAAGGGAATAAAAGTATGAGATTAACCATTAAAATTTATGCTCGAAAAATCCCTTCTTGAAGTTCGGCTCGCGAAACTCTTTCCTGAAGCTCGGCTCGAGAAAATCCTTCTTCTCCTAGGGAAGAAGATATATTGCTCGGAAGTTCTCAAGATAGAGAACCTCTACTCGTATCCACGCGAACTTCAGACGTACGGAATAAGCAGACTTGGCTAGACAAGTTCGGAAATACTTTCCGAATATATCTCAAAACTTTCTCTCTCTTTTTTGTGTAATAGACGGCCTCTAAGGCTTCTGAGTTATGCCCTTCTATTTATACTAGAGAGAGAGGCGAACGATTACTCAGTTACCATAACTAAAACCCTAATATGTGCCTATTTCGTTGCCAACGGAATAGGTATTTCCATAACGAAATACTTCGCAGCTAAGGTTATTTATACATCATATGTATAACTATTTTGAGGCATATTCATCCCGTATGATTGGAGTTCATTGTGTGACCGTGTAGATTCCATTTAACGCTGGCAACGATCTTCTAAAGATCATAAGTCATGAGTAACCTCTAGACTGATGTCATGACTTCCCATGTTAAATGAAATGATCGGCGATCATAATACTATCTGAATAGACATTTGCTTATTCCTTTTGTTCTATGATATACGTCTTGATCACAAGGCACGGTAATATGTCATCCTTGAGTTTGATCAAAGTCTCTTTCCTGATCGAGAATTAGATTGAGTAAATACAAAATGATATTAACAACACATGTTAATCCATTTTGAGCATGGCCATGCATTTCTTTCAGCCTTAGTTCATCAGGGGGCCCAGAGATATCTCCCTCATGACGAGAGGAACAAATCCCATCTTGGTCACTCACATTCCTCGTCATGATTCAGTGCATACCTAATGATGACCCTTATGATCATCCCATTACGGATGATGTAGGATCATATTAAAGTATGCAGTTCCACATACAGGAATCCATGGTGACCTCAGGTCGTAGGAACAAGCACACTATTCATACGAGAATCACTAATGACATATACCATGCATATTGTCATAGTGTGGACAGTCCAGTACGTGTTCTCTAACATGTACCTATATTCCAGGCTTGACATCTCTATGTCCATGATCAGCAGAACTGATCATCCAGCCTGCGAATGTACTAGTGTGGATATGTAGCTTCTTACCTGAAGTATGTCTATCTCTATAAACATCCTACATATCACTAGGGCCAGTTTATAATGTTATTCATTGGTTCACAGTTCTACTATCATAATCACGTATTCTGATGACGTGAACCCGACGTGTCATTCTTGGTTGATATAAGATTTACATTCACGACCCACACACAGAGATATATAAGAAACAACCTTTATTGAATAAATAATAATGTCTTAATACATAATCCATTTCCTAGTACAAATACATTTGGCCTAGGGCACTAATCCTACAAGGTCAACTTCACCTTACGCTAATCTTCTACTCCTTTGCAACCCCTGCACATTATTACAAATGTAAGTACCACATCCGGTATCTAATACCCAAGATGAGAAAGAAGATAAATTAATTTCAATAACATTAATACCTGATGAAGTAGTCTCACTACTCTTCTTCTTCTTCTTCTTTAGATCCTCGAAGCAAGTCTGGCAATTTCTTTTCCAATGGCCTGGTTTATTGTAGAAGAAACAAACACCCTCCTTGGGTTTCTTTTTCTTAGGTTCGGACAACACCTTGCCCTTACCTTTTCCCTTGACTTTGCCCTTGATTTTTCTCTTCTGACCCTTGCCTTTCGGAACCAAGAGACATCATTGATAATATTTGTCTTCATAGTCCCCTCGATGTTCTTTAGCATGCCGTGCAACTCCGTGAGACTCTTGTCCATATTATGCATATTATAGTTCATTATAAATGGCTTGAAATTCAGAGGAATAGATCTAAGGATCAAATCGGTAGCCGCCAGTCGAGGAAGTTTTTCCCATTGAGCTTGTCCTTCTCAAGGACGGATCACAATGTTAAAGTTGATGTGTTGTTTGTTGCCATTTTCTACACAAAATTAAATGCAGGTTTATATTAATATGTGATTTGAGATATTTTAATATAATTTTAACTCCCACTATTTTATCCAAATCAATAACCCTCAAATGTATTGATTCGAAAATTTTAACTTTAAATTTCATAGTGGGCCAAGATCCATATTTCATCAAGTTCTAAGTGAGTTTCGGCTCATCGCCTAGGACCTAATTATTTAGGTAGGAACATTTCCTATTGTATCTCATACAACTCTTGTTTAATCCATAGGATGAGCATTATATGCTCGTCGTATGCATCCTATCATATGCCTTGAACCCAAGTCTGACTTGATAGTTCAGTTGAATCTAACCATGTCTAAATATCGAGAATCACCATTTCTCACTTCTTATCACCCAAAGATTATGCTAATTCACTATGCTTTTGCGTATCCAAATTTTGCATGATCGAAGGGATGATAAGTATAGATACATGGGAGGCATTTCTATGATTCAATATTATATGAGGGATTGTTATGTTTAACCTTTTGTTTTAGTTGTTTTATTTTTTCATGTATTTCATCAAGATACATCACATGCACCCTTTCATGAAGTCACATCCTTTCATGAAATTACAACCGTTCATGATCAAGATACATCATATGCACCCTTTCATGAAGTAAAATCCTTTCATGAAATCACAACCGTTCATAACAAAAATTCAACAATTGAAAAATAACGCCTCAAAATCAAAAGAAATATTTCGAAAATGGTTTATCCGTCTTAATTTAATTGGAATTCACTTGGCTCTGATACCATTGTTGGTTTTCTATAAAAGAAGGATCCATGAATTACAATTAAATCAAAGAAAAATTCATAACTTTGTACCTTCGGATTATACTTAATCCGTGATGATCGAAAGCGAATTTGGTTGACGCTTTTCTTTGCCCGATTCCAAACCGGTTTCCAAACCGATCCTTTGAATGTTTTGTCTAACCAGTCTCACAAACCAATCTCCAAATGAACCGATTCTCCAAGCAAACCGATTCTCCAAACAAACCGATTCTCCAAACAAAACCAAGGTTTCAACCCGAATCACAAAGACGTCGCACTTCGCTTCGTCCTCTACCGGTATCCACACGAACAACCCCTTTGAATGGAAAGAGAACGATTTATGCTAGTATTCGTTCTTTATTTTTCTCACAGAAATAACAAGAGAAGGTTTTTCGGATTTTTCTCTGTTTTTGTCTTAGAAAACGAAATTTGTGAAGTTCCGTTGCCAACAGATCATGTTCGTTGCCAATGGACTGCAGAAAAGGAAAAGAATCAATTGAGATTTCAAACCAAACGGCTCTATTCAGGCACGTAGCTTGACTGAATTTACTGGGAGAGCCGAAAAAATTTCTCCCTACTGATTAACACTTTAAAAAAAATTAGGGGGGGGGGGGGCACAAATGCATAGAATTACATGTATTTCAAAAAAATTTCTACTAAAGCACTACTAATATATACTACCCCATCAAAATCATGGAGGCCCCCCCCCAGTTTCTATTAAGCTCCGTCCCTGGCTATATTTCTTCAGGTCCGTTGCCAACAGATTGTATAAAATTTCAGCCAGAAAGATCCAGGAGGAAGAATTGCTCAACGCCAAGTTCCGTTGTCAACAGACCAGTTCCGTCACCAACGAAACTAAGCAGTTTTGCAGAAATTGTAGAATATTCTCTTCTTAATATTAATTAAATTACCTCTACAAACTACACACTAGAAGAACTAAAAGGCTTCCTCCCACGCTTTGAAATCCTTTCTGAAAATAAAATAAAACGTGTGACGACTTCTTGTTCTTCCGAGATTAGCAAGATTCGTCCAATACGATTTACTCTTCATTTCCGAGAACTTGATCGTATGACTATCTAGCTTAAGACATTCTCAAACAAACATATTAATAGGTCGGAATAGTTTTAAATATCATCAAACTGGGGACAACATTCAGAAATTTCCATATACTTTAATGTTCGAGCAAATGAATCTATTTTGTTCAGTTCAAATCATTCGGTAAGCATAGTTTTATTAATTGCTTCAATAATTATAGTTTCTACCATATTTTCTGTATCGACAAAAATAATATTATGCATATCAGGCATATGTATTGGTAATCTTTGAATGCTAGGTATATGAAGAATTTTTTTCCCAATTAACATCTATACATTAAAATATTAAACTTTCTTGTTAAGAAATCTAATTCATGATAATACTAAACTTCATTGTTAAGAAATTTTATTTCTAAGAAATATCCATCCTAATTTGTTAACTGCATTCATAAATGCATTTTTATATTTTAACAATACAGAGGTTCGAGATTGGACACTTAACCATGTGGGATTATAATCCAAGCATTCACTCTCAATTTGCTACTATTTTGTAATTTGTATTTAGGGTATCTGGTCATTGTGTCATCGAATAGCTCTCTTCTTTCTATTGAGGGCACAAAATCTTCATATGCACAAGTTTATATGTATGACACCTAAAACGAATTACAACATTGCTTAAATGCATTAAAAGTAACTCAAATGATGAACCACATTAAGATATTGCGCATGATCTTATGACTATGTTACACACAAACAATGTTTATGTTAGAGCATTTCGAAATGTTCATGAGACTTATCATAATACTAATATTCAGAACTTTAAGTTACGTTTAATTACGGAAAGAACACAAAATCCCAGACAATATTCTACACCAACAGCAAATGAAATTGTTGGTTTAGTCGATGGTGACATATCAGCAGAAGAAAGTCAACGTGATATTATAGTACAAAATTGAAATAATAGCTTACAGCATATTAAATCATATTATCCATATTACATTCCTATTTAATATTCTCTACTTTTTCCATATGGCGAAGATGGATTTCATTTACACATAAAATACAATGAAAATTTACCAGGGATAAAAAAAATTACAAGACAATATTTCATAATGGCTGAATTTTATAAATACATAATACACCAACGTTCAAATAAGCCCCTGACGATTTTTCGTGGGGGTAGATTATTTTAACAGTATATTGTTGATGCTTATCTTTCTATTGAGCAAGAATGTTTAAAATATCTAGAAAAAAATCAAGCACGACTAAGATGAGAAGAACAAGATAATATTAAAGAGTCTATTTCAGAAGGAAATATATTAGGACAAAATATTTGTAACCGCATAATTCTTTCAGAAGGAAATATATTAGGACAAAATATTGATAAACGCATAATTCTTTCAGCCACACATGTTGGCAATCCGAGATATATGTATAAAAATTACCATGATGCAATGGCTATTTGTAGGAAATATGGCCCACCAGATCTTTTCATTACATTTACATGCAATTCAAACTGGCATGTCATAATTACAATTAGAGGTGGCAAATGGGCGGGTTGGGCCGGGTTCGGGTCAGGTCATTTCGGGTTTCGGGTCGTTCGGGTCACGGGTTGTTCAGGTCACGGGTCATTCGGGTCACGGGTCGTTCGGGTCTCGGGTCGCTCGGGTACCGGGTCGCTCGGGCACCGGGTTGTTCGGGTCTTGGGTCGATCGGGTCTCGGGTCGTTTAGGTCTCGGGTCGTTCGGGTTATGGGTCAGGCGGGTTCGGGTTACAGGTCAATCGGGTTATGGGTCATTCGGGTTTGTATTTCGGGTAATTCGGGTCTGTGTTTCGAAAAAGTTTGGTCTGTGTTTTGAGCAATTCAAGTTTGTATATAGATAGACGAAATATCGAAAATTCGACTTAATTTTCATAGTTCCTAAAATTGGAATCATGATCTAACTCGTTCACTGTCTGTGTAGTAAGAATCATCCGACTCTGATTGGAATCGGCCGAGTCGAATCGGAGAATCTGATTTTTTTAAAGTATTATCTTTAAATTAAAAAAATGGAATAAAATGAAATTTTTTTTTTAAAGTTATAAAAATATGGAAAGATTCAAATAAAATATAATCATATACATTTGGATATATCTATTATATATGATATTTTTGACCATATTTTTTTATTTAAGAGGGGCAATGAAAAAAATCGAAAAAAATAAAAAATCGAAAAAATAAAAAAAATCGAACTTGGTTTAATTTTGTTGTTGACCTGTTTATTGCACGATATTATATAATATTAATTTTGTATGTTGTTATTAGTTATGTGTTATTTATACAAAATGAGTTCACTATAACAAACCAAGTTTTCTATTAAAAAATATTAATTCATTAATGTATTAATAATTTAATATCATAAGATGTGAGAATTAAAAAATCATCATTATACACATAACACATGTAGATATACAACTTTTTCAATGTAAAATTACGAAAGGTCCATAATTATGGCAAAATCAAGACACAAATATTCAGCTTCATGTTATTCATCTTGCATTACATGTTATTCAGGTTTCGAAAATTGGGCGGGTCATTCGGGTTCGGGTTCGGGTAATCCGGGTTACGGGTCATTCGGGTTTCGGGCCATTCGGGTTTCGGGCCGCTCGGGTTTCGGGCCATTCGGGTTTCGGGTTCTTCGGGTTTCGGGTCATTCGGGTTTCGGGTCAGGTCGGGTTTCAGGCTGTTGACTTGTCAACATCTTCGGATCGGGTCAGGTTCGGGTTCGGGTCGGTCGGGCGGGTTTTTCGGGTCGGGTCAGATTTTGCCACCTCTAATTACAATGCTATTAGCTGGTCAACGACCTGATGATCATCCTGATGTAGTAACACGTGTATTTAAGATGAAACTCGAAGAGTCAGTCGATGATATACAATGAAAAAACTTTTTTGGTGAAACTACATCAAGTATGTTTAACAAATTTAATACAATCTATTTTTCAGTAAATAACTTATTTATATATAATTATATAAATGATTTCTCTAGCAGTAAGCTACTTCATTGAGTTTCAAAAATGAGGATTACCTCATGTTCACATCGTCGTGTGGCTGGCTCCTCCTTACAAATTGAATGTTCCCCAAGATGTTGATCGGGTGATTTCTGCTGAAATACTGTGCAACAGACCCAGAACCATATAATGTCGTGACTCATTCATGCTTCATAGTCCATGTGGATCTGCAAATCATAAATCACTCTGTATGAAAAATAACGTATGTTCAAAAGGTTTTCCAAAAATTTTCAACATGACACAAGTATTCAAGATGACGGTACTGTTATTTATAGAAGACGTAACAATGAAAAACATATTCAAAAGAAATGGGATATTTCTTTATAATAGATTTGTTGTACCTTATAATCTCAATTTATTGTTCAAATATCGAGCACATACTAACATCAAACGATGTTATACATTACTATTAATTATATATCTGTTCAAATATATTTGTAAGGGACCTGATTGTACAATGGCTTTCATATGCATGAATGATATTTCAAGAAATACATCAAATAACCAAAGCAAAATTGAATTTAATGAAATAAAAAATTATTTAGATTGTCGTTATATTATACCTCATGAAGCAATGTGGAGAATAAAGAAGTAGGGGTAGAATTTTATTCATTCCAACAACAACAATATTTTATATATCTTTCTTTCTCTTGTAATAAGAAATTTATCTTATTTTTTAAGTTTCATTGTTCAATCATTTCTTCTTCTATTATTGTTCTTTCTTGGGCTAGTGTGAACGTATTGCTGCACTATTTTTTCCGCTACTGATAATCACAAGGTTGTTGCTGGTTTAGTGCTGCCATGTTACTACGCAGTCACTATTATTTTGCTTCTCTCTGGTTCAGTCCTTGTGTGACTGTCTGATTTTTTTACATGGTACCAAGAGCTTCAAGGGTGGTAGACGATGATGTTGGCGATAGACAGTGTTGTTCTCATCCCTGGGTGAAGAAGATGATTGTTTATTATGGCATCCATGGAGTTTGGAGGTCGGGTTAGTGGACTTGGTATTGAGGCTCTAAATCTTTCGAATTATTCTATGTGGAAGAGTTGTATGGAGTCTTGTATTAAGAGTGAGGGGTTATGGGAGATCATTGTTGGTATGGAGGTTGCACCAACGCCTGTCACCAGTACGGATGGTACGGTGACGAATGCAGACGCAGTAAAGGAGTGGTCGAAAACGAATACTAAGGCGGAGTTCTTGTTGAAGAGGTCGATATCACGCGATCTATTCGAGCATATTAAGGGGTGCAAATCGACGGCTGAGATTTGGAGAACTTTTGACGAGTTGCTCAACAAGAAGAACACGACACGATTACAATTTCTGGAGAATGAGTTGGCGGGTTGCACACAAGGTGAATTATCTATCTCTCAATATTTCTTGAGAGTAAAGGGTTTATGTTCTGAAATTTCTATCTTGGAACCGGATGAAGCTATTTCGGAGGCGAAGTTGAAGTGGTATATTATTCGTGGTCTTTGAAGAGAGTATGTCCCATTTGTTACCTCAATACAAGGGTGGGCGCAACAACCATTCTTGACGGAGTTTGAAAATTTGCTCGCTTCTTAAGAATTGTTGGCTCGACAAATGGCGGGTGTTTCGGTTTCTGAAGGCGAAGGTCACGCTCTTGTGTCTAACAAAGGAAAAACTCGGTATGACCATGAGGAACGGAAGAAGGAGGTTACGAAGAAGGGGGATTCTTCATCAAATAGTGGTTCTCGGTCGACTATCAAGTGTTACCGATATGGTAAACTCGGTCATATAAGGAAAAATTATCGTGTTAAGTTGAGAGAAGGAAATACCGCGGGTAAAGAGGATATTGTGAAGTGTGAAGTTTGGGATACGGGTTTCGTAGCAGAAGGAGTTACGTTAGATGTGTGTGCTTCTGTTAACTATGAGGACAATGGATCATTGATTCCGGTTGTGGTCATCATCTGACTGGTGATGATTCCAAGTTTTATTCACTTAGCGGGTATAAATGCAATACTGCTTTTGTTACTGCCGACAACAGTGTTCACTATGTGATGAATGAGGGAGAGGTTGTTGTTTCTGATAAAGACAACAGGTCGATAATGTTGGGTTTCTACCGTTCATAACGTAGCAGAAAAACAAAAAATGAAACAAAATCGAATTCGAAACCCAAAAGAAGGATCCGTGAGTTACAATTAAATCAAAGAAAAGCTCAAGAAATTTGTACCTTCAGATTACGCTTAATCCGTGATGATCGAAAGCGAATTAGTTTGACGCTTTTCTTTGCCCGATTTCAAACCGGTTTCCAAACCGATCCTTTGTATGTTTCGCTTAACCGGTCTCACAAACCGATCTCCAACCGATTCTCCAAACAAACCACGGTTTCAACCCGAAATACAAAGACGCCACACTTTCCTTCGTCCTCTACCGGTATCTACACGAACAACCCCTTTGAACGGATAAAGAACGATATATGCTAGTATTCGTTATTCATTTTTCTCACAGAAATAACAAGAGAATAGTTTTCGGATTTTTCTCTCCTTATGTCTCACAAAAATTGGATGAAAATAATATGCCTTCATATTTCATTTTGGGGTGTCTCTTGTGCCTATATAGTCCATAAGTTTCATATCCTATGTGCATGGTAACTATGTAACCATATATACAACACACCTTATCATATAAGATGTAGGATTGGTTGTGTCACTTGACTATGTAGCTCTTCATACAACTTATCACATAAGTTATGATTTTTCTGTGTACGTCTCAATAGTTGTTCTTTGTGTGTGACCCTGTAGGTTTACTTAATGTTGGCAATCATTGTTGGGTTTCTACCATTCATAACGCAGCGGAAAAACAAAAACGAAACAAAATCGAATTCGAAACCCAAAACAAGGATCTGTGAATTACAATTAAATCAAAGAAAAGTTCATAACTTTGTACCTTTGGATTACGCTTAATCCGTGATGATAAAAAACAAATTTGGTTGACGATTTTCTTTGCCCGATCCAAACCGGTTTCCAAACCGATCCTTTGAATGTTTCGCCTAATCGGTCTCACAAACCGATCTCCAAGCAATCTCCAAACAAACCAATTCTCCAAGCAAACCGATTCTCCTAACAAACCGATTCTCCAAATAAATCGATTCTCCAAACAAAAACCACGGTTTCAACCCAAATCACAAAGACTCCGCACTTCGCTTCGTCCTCTACCGGTATCCACATGAACAACCCCTTTGAACGGATAAAGAACGATATATGCTAGTATTCGTTCTTCATTTCTCTCACAGAAATAACAAGAAAATAATTTTTGGATTTTTCTCTCCTCTTTGTCTTACAAAAAAATGGACGAAAAATATTATGCCCTTAATCTAATTTTGGGGTGTCTCTTGTGCCTATATAGTCCATAAGTTTCATATCCTATGTGAACGGTAACTATGTAACCATATATGCAACACACCTTATCAAGATGTAGGATTGGATGTGTCACTTGACTATGTAGCTCTCCATACAACTTATCACATAAGTTATGATTTTTCTGTGTACGTCTTAATAGTTGTTCTTTGTGTGTGACCCTGTAGGTTTACTTAATGTTGGCAATAATCACAACGGATTATAAATCATGAGCGGCCTCTAGCAAGACATCATGATTACCCAAATTAAGCAAATATAGATGATTCGATCAAACCTAATTTATGCATGCATTGTATCCCTTTGTTACACGATATCTATATCGTCCATAAGGCATGGTATGTGTCAACCTTATGTTGGTCGATAAATATTTCTTGACACCGAATTTGATTGAACATGAAATGACATTAATAACTCTTTATTAATTCACTCGAGCACGGCCGTGCGTTTCTTCAATCAAATCATCATGAGGCCTAAAGATATCTCTCTCAATTTATGAGAGGAACAAATCCTATCATAATTAAACTCTTTCCTCCGCATAATTCATTATATACCTAATTATAATCTTTATGACCGCCCGGTTAAAGACGATGTTAGATTATATTAAAGTATACAATTTCTCATGTAGGAAACTGAGATAATCTCAAGTCTAGGATTACAGATACATTCTTTACTGAGAATAAATAATGACACGAACCATGTAGTATTCTCACGGTGGGTCAATCCAGTATATGATCTCTAACATATACTTACATAATGACTTAATAGCTCTTATTCATGATCAGTAAAACGTGACCATCAGTCAACTAACATACTGATGTCCATTTATATCTTATCATAAAGTATATGATCTTAACATAAAGTATGTTTGATGATATAAAACTGAATATCATATTCAAGGTTCATTTTAGTAATAAGAATAAAATAACCAATACGCATTTATTATATAAAATATCTCTAAATAAATACAATGTTTGTTTAACACAATTCATACATCTAGGTCTCAAATATATTGGCCTAGGAAATACTACTAACAGATAACTCTCGACAGTATTTATCACGTGCCTTGTATGAAGAAGAATCTTCTGTCGGTGGCAAATGTAGTTGATGCTGGTCTGGTAAGCCCGCGAAATAGGTCGTTTTGTGTTTTCTAATTAGAGGAATTATGCAAACAAAATTGTATTATTAGCCCTTTCTTTTATTTAATTTCAGGTAGTATAAAATGAGAAAGGGATCGTGTCCACAGAGAGGAGAGAATTAATTCTGGATTTAATTGATAAAGGATAGACCAGGAAAACGTAGTTTCAATTTTATAATCTGTCTTTTCTTTTGAATAGGTCCCCGGTATTTTACGAAAATGTTTTTTTGCTATGCAATTCCAAACAAAACAAATTTTAATATGAATTTTAGGGTTTTAGGGTGTTTTAAAATTATCGGTGAACTTAAAATTTGGAAATACTGATCCAAGACGTCCAAAAAAGAAAAATTCCAGTAACAGTTTTAAAACACATTTTTTTTTGCAAATATGTCCCTAAATTTCTTTAAATCATAACTTTTTGATCCTTCATCTAAATATAGCAAACTTTATGTCTATTTTGACTGGAAAAATATGAGGAATCCAAATATGAGATTAAAACAGAGAAAAGAAATCAAAAAGTTGCTGAATTTTTTAATTTTCAGTTCTGGTTGCAACTTAACATTTTGGATTTGTAAGGAAAATAAGAATTGAACAAAAATAAAATCACAAAATTGTTTTGGGATGTTTTTAGGACTTATATTAAGCGAGAAAACACAACAACAACACAATCGTCACATAAATTGAGAAAAATCAAGAAACTTCCCTAAAATCGAAACCTTTTTCCAATGACTTTTAATTCAGCAAAATAAGAATTATTCGATGAGAAGAACTTAACAATGACGCTTATTCAACCACTTAATAATCCTATTCAATTATTACAACTCAATCACTCAACAATTATTTAGATTAACACTAAAATTTCTCTAATTGATCGGAAAAGAGAAATTATAAAATTTTAACCTAAATTTAGAAGATGATGTTGCGGCAAGCGTGGCACAGTAAGTCGATGCTCTTCGTTTCCTGCAGCAACCGATTTGAAGGTTCGAGATTCGCACACCAAGAAACGTCGTTGGATGTACAAGTCCGTCGTCGAATTCCTTCGATTCGCGCCGTTCCGGAGCGATTGGGTCGTGTAGCACTCTCAAGAGTTTTGATGAATCTAACTGAACAAACAACTCCAAGATAATCGTTGGAAAAGCTTGTTCAATTGAATTTTCGGTTTAGAGTTTATTTCTCTCTTCTTCTCAAAATCTGGCCGAATTCATGGAATTAATCGTGTTTTTTCGTCCTTTTAGCGGCTAGGGTTCTTGGGAACTATATAGGGTCTATTTGGAAATTTTCCCGCATTGAAATCCTTCCTTTTCTTCCAATTTCCAAGTTTGGGGTCGAATTTACCATTTTTGGCTGCTCAAAATGGGCTGAAGAACAGGAGAAACAGCAACCGTCCGATCAAAATCAGATTTTTCTCGTGATTTAATTCGGACCGTTTGATTAGACTAACGGCCGATTAACGTCCACTTAACGGAGTGAGCGGTCCATTGATTCTGCGCGTCGGATCAAGCTGCGAACGGTTCAGATCGGCCGATCCGTTAAATATTTAACGGACCAAACGGCGGTCTCAGATTTTGATTATTCTGTGGTGTTTTCTTTGTGCGGCGGGTCAGTTCTGACCCGTGTAGCCTTCTATGCAGTATATCCGTAAAAAATCGAGAAAAATATATATTTTTAAGTGCGGATTTTTGCGGAATTGTTTTAGGGAGTTTTATAAATCCAACTTAAGCATGTAATATATCCGTTGGAAATATAAAAATGAGTACTTCCATTTGGACTGATTATATTTATACTTTTGGGGCTTCTAAAATTGCCAAAGAATTAAATTTGATTTCTTTCCAAAAAATTATTTTTATAGTTATAATTCAAAACATGCTTAAAACCATATTTTTAGCCATAAATTGTATTTTAACTCGATTTTTACCCTTTTAATCAAATACATAATATTTTGAACCTTTTTATGTTATTTTTATATTTATTATTGCATTATTAAGCCTAAAATACGTGTATAAAAATACACACGTCATGGTCACTATGTGTTGTTTGGCCCGAAGGATGTGAAGTTCCTCCGGAATGTGGAGGAGGTGAAGGGTGATGTTACTCAAGTAAGAGGGTAAAAGACGTGAATGTTCTTTCGGCTGCCTCCTCATATGTTGACAAGATGAGCAACAATGATGGCGTGTCGGTTTGGCATGCTACACTCGGCCATGTGGGTATTGACAAGTTGAAGGTGATGGTTTCAAGGAATCATGTCAACGAGCTTCCGTCTCTTTCTTTTGCAAGTGGTGTTGAGGTGTGTGAGGGTTGCCAATATGGTAAATCTCATCGGCTGCCTTTCAAGAAGTCTCAGTCAAGATGTAAAGGTGCGTTAGAACTTATTCATGGTGATTTGATGGGTCCTACGCAAAACGCGTCGTACGGGGGTGCTCAGTATATGTTGGTACTCATCGACGATTTTACGCGGTACTCTTGGGTTTATTTTCTGAAGGAGAAACGGGAGGCATTTTCTAAATTTCGAGAATTTAGAACAATGGTTGAGGGAAGGCTCGGTAAAAGGATTAAGAAATTTCGAACTGACCATGGAGGTGAGTTTACATCCAAGTATTTTCTCTCATTTTGTGAGAGGCATGGCATCAAGAAGGAGTTTACTTGTGTTTATACACCGCAATAAAATGGTGTAGCGGAACGGAAAATTCGGCATCTAGTGGAGGTATACAGGAGTTGGGTGTATGCGAAGAATTTACCGAAGGTCTTATGGGCAGAAGGTATGGTATGTGCTACTTACATAGTTAATCGGATTTCCTGCAGTCCGATTAACATGAAGTCACCTCATGAGTTGATGTTCGATGCGAAGCCAAGTGTGATGCATTTGAATGTATTCGGTTGTACGTGTTTTGTTCACGTACCGGATGAGAAGAGGACGAAGTTAGACGCTAAGGCTCGAAAGTGTGTTTTCATTCGTTATGATCAAAGAAAGAAGGGATGGAAATGCATGGATCTGATAACTCATAAATTCATTGTCTCTCGAGACGTGGTGTTTGATGAAGCATCTTCTCTATATGGTGATGGTGGTTCCCAAGCGGTAGTTTCGAATCTGCCGACGCCACTTGTTGTTCACGTGGTAAACAAGGGTATTGATGACATGGGTAACTCGGGTAAAGATCCGAGGTTCTCCTCACCTACGTCGACTGTCACGAATTCAAGTGAGATGGATCAAGGTGACAGGGGGAGCAACGAAATGCAATCTTATGAAGAGGTTATAATACAAACTCACATCTCTGCCAATTTATATAAGGCAAACTTATAAATCATGTCATATCCAACCCAAACATGACAAAAATATGGAAGACAAAGGTCTCCCTTAAAGTGAAAATCTTCATCTACTTAACATTCCAAATACTAAATTCTGGTAGCAGTAAACATATTTGAAAAATTGGCCCCACAACACAAATTGCACACTCTATGGATCACAGAATAAACCCACATCACATCACATCACATCTCTTCTCCTCCTGAATCATGCTAAAGGAGTATGGATTCACATTAGAGCGAAGTGGGCTCAATAATCTTTCATAGGACCTAAACGAATAGAAAGAAATGGGACGTGATCTGTATAGCGGTCATTTGGAGCATATGGAAAGAATGCAAAAGAAGGATCGTTTAACTTGGCCGGCTAGATATAGAGATGAAAACTTTGTGTCGACATATTCGTGTTTCTTTTCAGGATCGTCGGATGGTGAACCTTCATGCTTTGAGGAGGCGAAATATAACAAATCGTAGGAAGATGTTATGGACGAGGAGATGCAAGCTCTTCGGAAAAATGAAACTTGGGATCTTGTTCCGAAACCCAAGGGAGTGGACCCGGTTACTTGTAAATGGGTCTACAAGTTGAAACGCAAGGCGGATGCGAGTGTTGAGCGCTATAAAGCAAGACTTGTAGCGAGAGGATTTTCTCAACGGTATGGCGAGAATTATGAAGAGATTTTTAGTCCTGTCGCCAAGATGACATCCGTGCGAGTTGTGATTTCAATAGCTGCTTCGCTAGGTTGGAAGCTGTGGCAGCTGGATGTGAAGAATGCTTTCCTGTATGGTGAACTCGACAAAGAGATTTATATGGAGCAGCCGGTTGGATATATTTCCATGGTGTGTCCTGACTATGTGGTAAGCTGAAGAAGGCGATGTATGGTTTGAAGCAGGCACCTCGAGCTTGGTATGGAAAGATTGCGGAATATTTGTAATTTTGTGGTTATTCTTCTTCGAGTTCGGATCACAGTTTATTTGTGAAAAGGAAGGCGGGTCTACACGTGGTCTTCCTTTTATACGTGGATGACATGATCATCAACGGCAATGATGAAGGCAAAGTTGCAAGACTTCGGGGCGAGCTCTCGATTAGATTTGAGATGAAGGATCTTGAAGAGCTTAGTCACTTTCCGGGATTGGAAGTGGAAGGTTTGAAAGACGACTATTTCGTATCTCAAACGGGTTATGCTGGAAAGCCCATTGAGAAATTTGGTGTAAAAGAAGGTAAGCATTGTTCGACACTGCTGGATGCAAATTTCAAATTGAGACGTGATGATGGAAAGGTATTTTCGGATCCTCAGAAGTTTCGTGCTCTTGTTGGAATCCTAATTTATCTCACGATTACTAGACCGGATATTGCCTTCGCGGTCGGCCTGGTGAGTCGATTTATGCAAGCTCCGACAAAGTTACATCTGGATGCAGCAAAGAGAATTCTCAAGTATGTGAGTTCGACTCTTGATCTCGGGTTATTTTATAAGAAGGATTCTGAGTTCATTTTGCATGGATATGGCGATGCTGACATGGGCGGTGATTTGGATGATCGGAGATCGACATCCGGTTATGTTTTTTCTTGTGGTTCTGCAAGTGTTTCTTGGTGTAGTAGGAATCAAGATTCGGTGTCACTTTCTAGTACTGAGTCGGAGTACAAGGCTTCATCACTTGTGGCACAAGAGTGTGTTTGGTTGCGGAGGTTGGTTGAGGATGTTTACAACGTGATTACGGGTCCTACGGTTCTTCGAGGCGACAATCCGAATGCATTGAAGTTGGAGACTAATCCTGTGTGTCATGCGAGAACCAAGGACATCGAGATTGAGCATCACTTCATTCGTGAAAAGGTGCTTGATGGAATTATTAGAGTTGAGGAGGTGAGAAGCGTTGACAATGTGGCTAATATCTTCACCAAGTCTCTCTCCAAGAGATCATTCGAGTTATTGCGAGCCAAGTTGGGGCTCGTGGCCAGATGCACTTTAAGGGGAGTGTTAAAATATAAAGATGCATTTGTATGTTATGAAGGCAGTTAACAAATTAGGATAGATGTTTCTTGGAAATAAGATTTCTTGACAATGAAGTTTAGTATTACCATGAATTAGATTTCTTGAAAAGGAAGTTTAATATTTCCATGTATAGGTGTTAATTGGAGAAATAAATAATTCTTTGGGTTATTTTCTTATATTTGATGGTGTTATGCCCTAGGCCAAAGTGTTTGTGACCTAGATGATGGATTGTAATAACAAACATAATATTTATTCTAAGATATTTCATATAATATGTGCGTATAGGTTATTTTAATATAATTAAAATAGACCATGAATATGCAATTCAACTTTATGTCATCAAAGTGTGTGACTTTGATAGTAAAACTATAAAGTGTTATGAATGCTATTCTAAATCGTCCCGGGTCATTTATAGGATATTTGTGGAGACAAATATACTTGCGGATATAAATAAATATATATATTTATATACAAGCTATAAATGTACACCAGTATATTAGTTGACTGATTATTATGTTTTACTGATCATGGATAAATAGTTATCAAGTCATTAATATAGGTATATGTTAGAGACCATATCTTTGGACTGACCCGCCATAAGAATGCTACATGTTTTACGTCATTAGCGATTCTTGTAACATAAAGTATTTATAGTCCTTTGACCTGAGATTGTCTCGGTTCCTAACATGAGTAATTTTATACTTTAATATAATCTAACACTGCCTTTAACCGGGTGGTCATAACGGTTATGATTAGGTATACAATGAATCATGTAGAGGGATGAGTGCAATCAAGACGGGATTTGTTCCTCTCATAAATGAGAGAGATATCTTTAGGCCTCTTGATGAATTGAACTGAAGAAATGTATGGCCATACTCAAATGAATTAATAAAAGTTATTAATGTCATTTGTTCTTGTTCAGTTTAATTTGGGATCAAGAAATATTATTCGATTAATATAAGGATGGCGTATTACATGCCTTATGATCGATATAGATATCGCGTGACAAAGGGACTAAATACGTGATTATTGATTAGGTAAATCGGATCACCGATATTCACTTAAATTGGGTAGTCATGATGGCTTGCTAGAGTCCGCTCATGATTTATAGACTGTCAAGTCTATTGCCAACATTAAGTGAACCTACAGGGTAACACACAAAGAACAAACTAAAACGGGCGCAGAAAATCCTAGCGACTTATATGATGAGTTGCATAAGAATGTCACAAAATATATTGTCATCTTATATGATAAGATGTGATATATATGTATATAAAGACTATGAGCACAAAAGATCATGTAATCTAGAAGAGTCTAGATGATGGCATATGGATAATGATGAGTGATGTCATACACATCTTTTAGTGTGATGAGACATGACTCTTCACCTCTATATAAGGACATAGAGGGCTCCAAATTCACTATAGACCACATCATTCTTTCTCTCATTATTTCTCATTCTCTTTTGTGAGACAAAAGAGAGAAAAATATCATTTTTCATTTGTGTGACAAAATTACTAAAGGGTGCTTTCCTTTTATATGACAAAATGAAAGGGTGCAATTATATGAGAGAATTATACATCTTTTGTGAGACAAAATAAGAAGAAGAAAAGGAGTTTTCTTGTGCAAGAGAAGAACAAGCTACTAGCATATATATTGTTCTTCTTCCCAGTTTAAGAATGTTCGTGTGGATACCGGTAGAGGCGTTCGTATTTTCGGCGCTTGTGATCTATTCGGCCTAAGAAGATGAGAACGGGTTGTTGAGAGTTTTGGTGGAGACCGATTGTGTGTACGGTAGTTGACTTCCGCACGATCCGACCTAGACGGCCTAGACGGATGGAAAATCGGTTAGGACGGTAACCGGTTTAGAGGCGCTTGGACAACACGCATGGTTTGAGCGTCACGGATTAAGCGTAATCCGAAAGGTATCTTTAAGATTTATTTCTTTGATTTAACCGATACGCACGGATCCTCGGATTGGTTTTGGACGAAATTTTTGTTTTCCGCTGCGTTATGCACGTCCGAGACCCAACAGTGGTATCAGAGCGACGTGCGTGTTTCGGTTAAATTGAGTGGGTATATATGTGATATATACTATTTAGATACTATTTATAATTATAAGGCTTGCATATAGAGTATTCAAGTGTTGAATATTCTTAATAGAAAAGATGCGATTAATGGATATGATCCAAGAGTTGCATCCAAAGAATGCGACCAATGGATATGACCAAAGGATGTGATCCAAAAGTTATGTTCAAGAGATGCGATCAAAAGATGCGATGAATAGATGTGATCCAGAAGTTGTGTCCAAAAGTTGCCGCCAAGGGTTACGATCCAAAGATTGCGTCCAAGTGTTGCATCCAATAGTTGCGACCAAGAAATATGATCCAAAGGTCACGACCATGGATTGCGTCTAAAAGGTGCGACCAAGGAATGCGATCCAAACGTTGAGTCCAAGAGTTACGACCAAAGGGTGTGACTAAAGGATGTGACAAACGGATACGATCCAAATGTCACATCCATAAGGTTGCGATGAATGGGTGCGACCAAAAGGTGCGACTAACGGGTGTGACCAAGGGATGCGATTCAAATGTCACATCCAAAAGACGCAACGAAAGGTTGCGACCAACGGATGCGACCAAAGAGTGCGACCAAAAGTTGCGACCAACGGGTGTGACCAAGGGATGCGATTCAAATGTCACATCCAAAAGATGCAACGAAAGGTTGTGACCAACGGATGCGACCAACGGATGCGACCAAAGGGTGCGACCAAAAGTTGCGACTAACGGGTGTGACCAAGGGATGCGATTCAAATGTCACATCCAAAAGATGCAACGAAAGGTTGCGACCAACGGATGCGACCAAAGGGTGCGACCAAAAGGTGCGACTAACGGGTGTGACCAAGTGATGCGATTCAAATGTCACATCCAAAAGACGCAACGAACGGTTGCGACCAACGGATGCGACCAAAGGGTACGACCAAAAGGTGCGACTAACGGGTGTGACCAAGGGATGCGATTCAAATGTCACATCCAAAAGACGCAAAGAAAGGTTGCGACCAACGGATGCGACCAAAAGGTGCGACTAACGGGTGTAACCAAAGGATGCGATTCAAATGTCACATCCAAAAGACGCGACGAAATGTTGCGACCAACGGATGCGACCAAAGGGTGCGATCAAAAGGTGCGACTAACGGGTGTGACCAAGGGATGCGATTCAAATGTCACATTCAAAAGACGCGACGAAAGGTTGCGACGAAAGGGTGTGACCAACGGATGCGATCCAAATGTCACGTCCATAAGGTTGCGACGAATGGGTGCGACGAAAGGGTGTGACTAAAGGGTGTGGCCAATGGATATGATCCAAATATCACATCCAATAGATTACGTCTAACAGTTGCGACCAAGAGGTGCAACCAACGGGTGTAATCGACATGCGCAACCAAGAGGTACGACCGAAAAGGTGCAATCGCAAGAGTTGTGACCTGTTGAATAGTTGTGTCTTCATGAAAGGGTGCATACTATGAATTGCCTTTTTGAAATGGTGCATGTGATGCATTATTTCATGAAAAGTTACATGTGATGTATTGCATTCATGAAAAGATGCATATGATGCATTAATGTGTAGAAAAATGTGTGTTGACAATGTTGATCATGTTGACAGTTGACTGTTGACCCACTATGTTGACTGTGGACTATGTTGACTGTTGACTGTTAATTGTTGACAGTTGACTACACTAATTTACCCCTTGATTGTTGACCATTAAATTGGTCAAAAGTTGATCATAACCTAGTCAAAATATTGACCATTGACTGTTGACCTTGTCAAATGTTGATCGTTGACCGAGTCAAATGTTGACCAAATCAAATAATGATTTTTGACTTGTCAAATGTTGACAATGACGACCGTGCCCCAAATTCGCATTCATAAGCTTTATATTTATATATATATATTTTATAAATGGGTAAATAATCGAAACATAATATGATTATGTTTATATTTGATATATTAGTTGATATGTGTTGATATAATGAGATAGTTCATTAGGCATAACACATACATCATTGAGATGAAGGAGTTCATCATCCATCATGAATACATCATTAAGATGACAAGTTTATTTTAAACCACACATCATGGCAATGAAAGAGTTCATCGATTTCTATACATGGAGATAAGATTTCCAAATACAATCTAAGAAAAATTTCATGGAGATGAAACATATATTAGGAAATCCTTATGTTAGTTCATAAAGATCAAGGCCATGATATATCATTGTTATTATCTTTATTCTATTAGTACATGTGATGTTGTTTGAATATTGCATAATAACATATAATATTAAATAAAATCCCTCAAAACAATGTTAAGTTATGAAGTGCCTTCCATAAGTCTAAATCGCTCTCGATACTCTGATCGACCCTACATAGGTCATGCCAAAGCTGGGTATGTAGGGACAATCTTAGGAGGAGAGAATGCGGGAAATGGGAGCCAACATAGGTCATGCCAAAGCTGAGTGTGTTGGGTACTATTTTGCCGATGATTAGACATGGTTTGACTTAATGGGCTATCAAGTCGGACTTGGGCTCGGGGCATACAATAGGATATATACGTCGGGCATATGATGCTTATCTTATATTGTTCAAGAGTTGTATGAGATACAATTGGAATTGTTCCTACCTAAATAAATTAAGTTCTTGGGCGATGAGCCAAAGCTCACTTAGGACTTAATTGAAATATGGATCTTGTCTCATTATGAAAATTCAAGGATTGAAAGTTTCCGAATCAATGCGATTGAGGGTTATTGATTTGATTAAAAATAGTGGGAGCCATTATATGAAATATTTAAAGAATAATAGTCTTTGCATATTATTCAAATCGAATAATATATCTATTTATGTCTCACGATAGGTCCTTGAGAAGGACAGATAGCATAAGATGCTTATAATCGTTAAAATGAACATGGACAAGTGTTGTTAATAATGTTCTCGTGCTTAAAAGGAACGTAAAAGTACTCCCAAAGATAAGGGCAAGATGTTGCCGAGGCTTCGGCCTTAGGTAAGAAATTAGTATCTTTTGCAGTGAATCGGTTCATTGAAAGAAACCATAATTTCTCAAGAAGATATGAAAAAGGGAATGAAAGGATGGTGTGACTACCGCTTAAAGTATTTTTGTTATAGAAATTAACTTGTCTATTTCACATCATGTGTATTAGATACACGATGTGAATCACACATTTGTGAAAATGTGCTGACAAAGTTGTAGACTATTGAGTAAATATGATGTTAACATATGAGTGACAAATGTAGCAAAAGTTGTTGCATTTTCTCAAGTAACTCATTTACTTACATTGTCTTTTTGGACTTATCGCCGACATAAATAATTGTTATTGAATGTCGACAATAAATTTTGTATTATCTATAGTTCGAGTTTATCTATGAATGGTTATTAATTTATTATTGAGAATAATAATTTCACCATTCATAAATGTCAATTTTCTTTGGAAATGTTCCAATAGAAAAATTACCTTATGTGTTATATCGAACTAGATAATTTTATAAGTCTATCTATAACATTAATATTAAGAATTTAAATCTAGCATTGTCGCTTGGTCTACTTAAATAAGATGAACATTTATTAAATCCATTAAGATGGATTTTCAAATTCATTTGATTTTGAATCGTTTGAAACATGTGTAACTTATTTATTAGACAAGATGACATATACATCTTTCACAAAGTAAGGTGAAAGAAAGTTACTTATTGGCTCTCATACATAGTGATGTATGTTCATCAATGAGTGAAGGTGCTAGAGAAAACTACTTCATCGCTTTATTGAAACAATAAATTTGAATATTTTGAAAAGTTCAAAAGTTACAAATAATGAAGTAGAGAATAAAACTTAGCTTCGAAAAAAAAAAAAATAAATAAATTTCTTTGATGAGATCGAGGAGTCGAGAACCAAGTGTTTGATCATCATGATAACTATATCGAACTTTATTAGATATAGTTCGATTATGATGAGTCAAATATATCTTCTATTTCTTTCGGAGTTACACTCTTATTGCATTCATACTGAATATAATTCCATCTAAAGCAGTTGTAAAAGACTCCATATGCGGTATGGACTGGTAAGTGTATCAGATTATCTTTTATCAAGATTTGAGGATATGATACTTAATTGAAACATCATGCATCTAATCGGATTAGTGCTTATTGTGGAATATCCTAAGAAAAGTAAAGGACATTACTTCTATAATTAATATGAGAACAAAATGGTTGTTACTCGAAAATTATATCTCTTTGAAAATTGTGTTTCCAAAAGAATTAGTGGGAGTAAATTTGAAAAGTTCAAATTCCACATACTCACAGTAATGCTCGGATGGAAATTAATTCAGATTTCAACTAGTGATTGAGTCTGCAATTAATCAACTAGACTCTCAAGATGTTGAAGAGTCTGAGTATATATCATAAGTGTATTCATGTAGATCTATTAGAATTTATCGCGAGCCCGAAAAATATAGATTTTTCGTGTCTAATGATAAAAATTTCGTACTCATAGATGATGAGTCCACATTCTACTAATAGACTATGATGAGTCAAGGCTCTAATGGTTAGAGACTTTGAAAGTTGAGATATAATCCATGTCAGACAATCAAGTTTTGAATTTGATTGATCCATCAGATGGAAATACGGTTTTAAAAGGAAGACCGACATGGATAATGTGCAAACATATAATGCATGATTTGTGGTTAAGTTAAACTCATAGTGTAGACTATGATAATATTTTTCCAAGTCATCATGCTTATGTATTTCAGAATTTTCTTGGGCATATGTTCATAGTATGACTATAAAAGATGCCAAGTGGATGTCAAGACGTTGTTTCTTAATAGAAACATATGAAAGTATGTATATGATACAACTTGAGAGTTTTGTTTATCTTAAAATTTTGAAAAAGAGTTTGCAAGTTGCATAAATTCATTTATGAATTAAAGCAAACATCTCTAGGTGAATATTTATTATTTGATGAAATAACCAAACAGTTTGGTTTTATCAAAAATTAAAGATCAATCTTATGTTGACAAGAAATTCAGTGGGAGCATAATTACATATGATGTGAATTAAGTGTAACAAGCACACATAAGTTTAATCTTAGTGAAAGTCACTAAATAATAATCAAGAGTATAATTATATACTTGAGAAGGATAAAGTATTCTTCTTAGAATATGGTGGACATAAAAATATGCAAAGTATTTGCATATGACAATGTTTGATAATCCATTTAAGAACCCAATCCCTTAAATGATGGTGATCATGTTAGGTCAACTGGTATGTGATACCACATAGATCAATGAGTATGAGATACTTGGTTGATTTGGCCTAGTGCAAGTGGGAGATTGATGGTGTTATGCCCTAGGCCAAAGTGTTTGTGACCTAGATGATGGATTGTAATAACATACATAATATTTATTCTAAGATATTTCATATAATATGTGCGTATAGGTTATTTTAATATAATTAAAATAAACCATGAATATGCAATTCAACTTTATGTCATCAAAGTGTGTGACTTTGATAGTAAAACTATAAAGTGTTATGAATGCTATTCTAAATCGTCCCGGGTCATTTATAGGATATTTGTGGAGACAAATATACTTGCGGATATAAATAAATATATATATTTATATACAAGCTATAAATGTACACCAGTATATTAGTTGACTGATTATTATGTTTTACTGATCATGGATAAATAGTTATCAAGTCATTAATATAGGTATATGTTAGAGACCATATCTTGGATCGACCCGCCATAAGAATGCTACATGTTTTACGTCATTAGCGATTCTTGTAACATAAAGTATTTATAGTCCTTTGACCTGAGATTGTCTCAGTTCCTAACATGAGTAATTTTATACTTTAATATAATCTAACACTGCCTTTAACCGGGTGGTCATAACGGTTATGATTAGGTATACAATGAATCATGTAGAGGGATGAGTGCAATCAAGACGGGATTTGTTCCTCTCATAAATGAGAGAGATATCTTTAGGCCTCTTGAGGAATTGAACTGAAGAAATGTATGGCCATACTCAAATGAATTAATAAAAGTTATTAATGTCATTTGTTCTTGTTCAGTTTAATTTGGGATCAAGAAATATTATTCGATTAATATAAGGATGGCGTATTACATGCCTTATGATCGATATAGATATCGCGTGACAAAGGGACTAAATACGTGATTATTGATTAGGTAAATCGGATCACCGATATTCACTTAAATTGGGTAGTCATGATGGCTTGCTAGAGTCCGCTCATGATTTATAGACTGTCAAGTCTATTGCCAACATTAAGTGAACCTACAGGGTCACACACAAAGAACAAACTAAAACGGGCGCAGAAAATCCTAGCGACTTATATGATGAGTTGCATAAGAATGTCACAAAATATATTGTCATCTTATATGATAAGATGTGATATATATGTATATAAAGACTATGAGCACAAAAGATCATGTAATCTAGAAGAGTCTAGATGATGGCATATGGATAATGATGAGTGATGTCATACACATCTTTTAGTGTGATGAGACATGACTCTTCACCTCTATATAAGGACATAGAGGGCTCCAAATTCACTATAGACCACATCATTCTTTCTCTCATTATTTCTCATTCTCTTTTGTGAGACAAAAGAGAGAAAAATATCATTTTTCATTTGTGTGACAAAATTACTAAAGGGTGCTTTCCTTTTATATGACAAAATGAAAGGGTGCAATTATATGAGAGAATTATACATCTTTTGTGAGACAAAATAAGAAGAAGAAAAGGAGTTTTCTTGTGCAAGAGAAGAACAAGCTACTAGCATATATATTGTTCTTCTTCCCGTTTTAAGAATGTTCGTGTGGATACCGGTAGAGGCGTTCGTATTTTCGGCGCTTGTGATCTATTCGGCCTAAGAAGATGAGAACGGGTTGTTGAGAGTTTTGGTGGAGACCGATTGTGTGTACGGTAGTTGACTTCCGCACGATCCGACCTAGACGGCATGGACGGATGGAAAATCGGTTAGGACGGTAACCGGTTTAGAGGCGCTTGGACAACACGCATGGTTTGAGCGTCACGGATTAAGCGTAATCCGAAAGGTATCTTTAAGATTTATTTCTTTGATTTAACCGATACGCACGGATCCTCGGATTGGTTTTGGACGAAATTTTTGTTTTCCGCTGCGTTATGCACGTCCGAAACCCAACAATATTAGATATGACTATCCTATAAACAAAGGGGTAGGGGTAGAGTTTTATTCATTCCAACAACAACAATATTTTGTATCTCTTTCTTTCTCTTGTAATAAGAAATTTATCTTATTTTTCAAGTTTCATTGTTCAATCCTTTCTTCTTCTATTATTGTTCTTTCTTGGGCTAGTGCAAGCGTATTGCTGCACTATAATTTTCGCTGCTGATAATCAAAAGGTCGTTGTTGGTTTAGTGCTGCCATGTTACTACGCAGTCACTATTATTTTGTTTCTCTGTTAGCGACGCGGTTATCTGGTTCAGTCCTTGTGTGACTGTCTGATTTCTTTACATGTATATGTTGCTCTGTAGCAAAGAAGGACTATTTTATACTTTGAAAAAAAAAATGAAATCTAAAGCAAAAGGACAAATACCAACTCAAATCACAAACTGGGACTCTGTTTAGCCTTCAATTCGAAACTCTTTTTCTGGCACTAAAAGGAAAAAAAAATTTAATAGATTGGGAAAAGAGGAAAAAGAGGAAGCACATACCCAAATAAATTTAAAGAACAAAGGAGAAATTACATACCCAGATCAACTGGACAAACAAAGGAGAAGAAAACAAGGGCAGGTCGTATGCAAATTTGAAGAAGAAATGGAGAGATTGTGATTATCGAGAGAGAAAAAGAAGATAAATGAGAGGGGGGAAACAAAGCAGAAAAAAAAATAATTAAAGCGGCAATTGGACAAAAAAATTGAGCGGTAGTAAAATACTTTGCTCCGAGTCTATGATAATGTAAGCCCATCATGCTATGCCGAATGCCCTATAAGCTCTTTATATTATTATACGCCACTTGGACAGTCAAAAGAAATGGGTCATACATATGGTTGGTGAGTCATATATGTGGGCCTGATAATCGATGCTAGCCCATTCTGTAAGTAACACGTGTCAGCTCCAGAATGATATATTGAGCTTTTATAATATCTATTATAATAAATATATATCTTGTAGGCCATCATATTATAATCAGACGATGTAGATTGAAGAGACGAATTTGATCAAACGGCTCAAATTTAAGAGCCGTGACTCACTCTGGAGAGAGAAGTCTGCAAGGATTATGATATAATTATATAATTATTATATAACATCATGTATACCTTCTCTTAATTTCTAGAAAAATTCTGGTTGTCTTATTGTTTATGTTTAAAACATAATTTCATGAGAATAATTTGACATTTAAAAATCTGATTAAGATGTTTTGTGAATAGATGGTGGAAAATTATAGGAATTGGGCCGAAGAGAGTGTATGGGCTGAATCGGGCCATTTCTTATAGACTGAATTTTGTAAAATAGGATATAAATTAGATTAGATTATTTTTCTTTATTTCTTTTCCTGAATTTTGTAAAGGAAAAGTTGTAAAAGCTTTGAAAAATAATAGGAATATACACATTTGGAAGAGGGACAATAAAAGTCCTCTCCAAATTTTCTCAAAAAAAAAAAAAAATTTGACATTTAAAAATTAGGCCAAATTTCTTGTGTACCCCTTCAATACTTCATAATTTCATATATACCCCTATAAAAAGTGAAATATCACCAATACGCCTATAAAATCACTCAAATATCATGGATACCCCTACAAAATGACAGATATATCATGAATACCTCTACAAAACTCTTAAAATATCACGAATACTCTTGTCATTAATATTCCGTCAAAATCTGTTAGTCAAATAACATCTATAGTGATTGCATTATTATTACTTTATTAAAAATATAAAATGACTATTATTTTTTTAGAGAATTATAAATTTTTCTCTTAAACATATTCATCTTGAGGCTACTATATATAACTATACAAACTAAAAAGAACATAAAATGACGCAATATAAATTCTTACCATATTTACTTAGAGAAAAAATGAAAAAAATAAAAATATAATGTTATTCTTAACACTAAATATATCATAGGGGCATACATGATATTTTAGTCATTTTATAGGGGTATTTGTAATATTTCACTTTTTATAGGGATATACGTTAAATTATGATGTTATGTAGGAATTCATGTGAAATTTGGCCTAAAAATTAAAATAGATAGAAGAAGTAAAACTATCACATTTCTTATTTTCTTTACATGGTATAGGCTAGCAATAATATTCCATATGTTTTGAAAGTTCTTAATGCATTTCCTATTAAAAAAAGTTTTTAATGACATTTCCGATTACATAAGTGAATTGATTCCTTGCAATACCTTATGAGCCACCTTAATTCTCTGGCTCCTCAACCCCACAATCACCAATATAAGCAATCCAATACTCAGATGATAAGAACATTATCGCAGAAGCAAGAAGAGAAAATCTTCAACTGCTAAATTTAGCACTTCGCTGTTTTGGCAAAATGACTGGACTGCAAGTCAACAACGCTAAATCATCCTACATGCTGATTCAACTTCCCGAGCAATGCGAGCGAGCAATCACACATACCTTACAATGCAACAAGCAAATCTTCTCCATAAAATACCCAGGTCTTCCGTTGACTTTAGCAAAACCGAACCCAGAAGTCTTCTTACCAATGATTAAAAAACTAAGTAGCAAAATCGCAGGATGGTCTACCAAATACCTCTCTATTGGTGACCGTCTTACTCCCTCTACTACATGCAAGCCTTCTTATTATCCCCGTGGGTAAATAAGGCTATTGACAGACTGCGATGAAATTTCCTTTGGGGACGATCGGAGGAATATAAAAGAGGAAAGAATTTAGCAAACTGGGTATTGCTCTTCACATCAAAGCAGAATGGAGGCTTGAGTATCAAGGATCTCAAGTTCCACAATGAAGCTCTGCTGATGAAATTGATTTGGCAGGCAAAAACCAACACAGTTGGATTGTGGAATTCCACAATCTGCAAGTGCTACGGCAACTTTAACAGAATGTGGCTTCACCAGCAAGGAAGATTCTTTATCAATGACATGGCAAAAATCCTGCCATTCTTCAACAATCGAACAACCATCAGCCTGGGAAACAAACTAATCACCGATTTCTGGAAGGACAAATGGTTGCATGGAAAAATTTCAGCAAATAAATACTAGAGCTTTTTTCATCGGGCTTGCAACAAATCTAGCACGGTCAACAAAATACTAGAAGCTCAACACCCATGGCAATGGGATCGAAGACTCAATACCCAGCTGGAAAATAAACTGCGGGAATTAGAAAATGAACTTCTTAGTATCAATTTATCCTCTAAAGAGGACAGGCTGGTATGGAATAGTGGTGCAGATGAATCCTTCTCAGTAAAGAAGACCTACACTTTCTTTGTAGACAATAGATGTTATAACCCGAATTTTTATTAAGGGTATTTTCATAATAGTTTAGAAGTTAGGGACTAAATTTCAAATACTAAAAATTAATTTTTGTTAAAATAATAAAAATAATATTTAATTAATTAGTTGCATATGTGAAAAGTTGTGTGTGTTATATGTGAAAAGTTGTGGAGTTATATTTCAAAGGGTGTATAATAAAATAAATAAATAAATAAAATGAAAAGATTATAAAATGAATGGGTGCAAATAGGAGATAAGATAAGATTCTAAAATGAATGGGTATAAGTAGGAGATAAGATAAGATTGTAAAATAAAGTGGTGCAAGTAGGATATGTATATAACTACCCCAACCCCCTTATTATTCCCTCTCCCCTCATTCCATCATTCTTGTTATTTTTTTCTCTCCCTCTCTCTTTTTTCTAATAAAATAAATAAATGATCAAATTCCATGAGATATTAGTATCGGTGATGCGAGTTAATTCAAGACGATAGTTATGATCGGAAGTTTCGAAGCGTTATTAGTCATGTCGTATTTCTTTCAAGGTAAGGTTTTATGCTCTCAAATATGTTTACGATTTTTAAACTATTTTTATTTTACAGATATTAATAATATAAATAATATTTTATTAGAGCTTATATTGCTTGTAATAAATATTTTTTTTATTTATAAAAATTGAATATTTGAGAATAATATATAATAGTTTTGAGAAAATATAAAATATTTTATGGATTATATAAAATAATTTGAGAAATATATATTTTATGGGATAAGATGTGATTTGTGAGAAAAGTGAAACATAGTTAAGGTCACTATAGTCGTACTTGGTAGGTAGAAGCCAAGACCGTTAATTTGTGTTATGTGATAGGCCGTGTTTAGTTGGTGAAAGCTAGGACCATCGAATCACCAAATAACGAGTTCGGTAAGACTTGTATCTGTGCGCGTACTCGATGCCTCAGAGCAAGATCTAATGTGTGTGTGAAAGTGGAATGAGAAAAAGTTATCCTAATATAAAAGGATTTTAAATATATTTATATTTATTATGATTTATTCAAATATTTATTTACTAAAATTAATATTATTTTTAACGCATGCGAAACATACCCTTACTGAGTTTCGACTCACCCCCTTCCCTTTCCTCAGATTTGACGTTCAGTTATCGGGTTCAAATCATAAAATTACTTCTCAAATTATTAAACTTCTGGTTTATGTTTAATGATAAAGTTGCTTTTATAATTAATGATAAAGTTGCTTCTCAAGATTATAAAATTACTTTTCAAATTGTACCAAATCTATTATGCAAAAGCATAAATAAGATTTAAGTCAATAAATTTCTGGTTTACTAATAAATATGATTTAATTATATTAGTCATTCATAATACAAATCAATAGAAAAGCAGCATGTTGTTCTAATATATATATCTTTCACGAACATTTCTCAAAATACAGAAATATTGTCCACTGCAATGAGACACACATATTTATAATTTTTATTGTGTCCATACATACTTTGATTCATATTAGTAGTATCATAAGAAAGAAAAATAATGATAATAACAATAATAAGAAGAATATACAATAGAATAAAAGAAAATTTTCTTACTCGGTTCTTTCTCTAACTTGTTCTTGCTAATGCATTTTAGATTCAGCGGATGGTATCATTATCGGTTATCAACATTTTCATTATCATGATAACTAACGTCGACATTATTATTTTCTCTTTGCTTTCAAGGCGGCTAAATAAAGCTCCACAACATTTTTCTTTACTACCACATAAACTTTTAGACCATTTAAAAGTTATCTTTTGTGCGCTCTTTCCACTTTCTTGTGCGTTCTTCTGAATATAATCATCACAATGGCAAGTATAGTTTCGACCTTGACCTCTTTTACGCCCACATACACTTTCACAATCACGACTTATTTATGTGGTACATTCACTTATGGGAATGATGTGGAATCAATTGTATGAAATTCTTACATACAAGAAACAATGACAGTAATTCACAATTTTAAAACATTATCTATTATAAATTTTGTTTATTCAGGGAACAAAATAGTAACTCTTCTGGAGTCTTGAATTTATAATACATGATATTGTATTAACATTTGCCTTTGAATTTTTAAGTATTATTTTAGTTGTTCAATGTCTGTTGGACATGTCTTTATCATCCATTTTGGATTTCACAAATAAATGAAATAAATTGAATAAGTATAAATGTCTTGTAACCATTTTTTTTTCAAGAGACTTTATATAATTCACTGTTGCAAATAATGGTCTTTACCGCGCAATAGCTTCACTATAGCAGTTCTGGAAGCTAAACTCTACGCGCAGCGGTTTTGTTGCGGTATAGCATTTTTCGACGATTAGCGGTGAAGCGGTCCTCAATAGTAGTGTTGCGTGTGTGTGTTGCGGTATAGCGGTCTGAATAGCGTTTTTGATGGATTTTTTTTAATTGATTTTTTAATGGATAAATATGTTGTATTTTAATATTAATTATATTTTGATTTTGGATATGTAATTTTTGACAAGAACATTTCAAACTTTTATTCTTAATATTTTAATATTAATCATATTTTAGTGTCGCATATTTCTTCTTTTAAATTTTGTAGTGCATATATTACGTAGAGGTATATAAGAAAAAAAATTTGCACGTATTATTTGCTATAAAAATGTATCTTCATAATATCTACGCTATACAGTGCGCTATACGCAATTCGCTACATAAAAATCATAAATCTAACACACCGCTAAACTCTATTTGCAACCTTGATAGAATTCAATAAAATATTTTAGTGTACAACATGTACTTAACCAATGCTCTTTCATAAAACATCTAAAAAAACATATTTTAGAATCTGTCATAAATTATATCTAGTTGTATCTTCTCATTGTCTTGTATGATTTTCTTATAATGACTTCTGACATTAGTCTCATTTATGTTATTATTTTGCAACATTCACTTGTTTTACAACTCATTAGTTTGCTTATTCACAATAAGATATGATATTGGTTTCCAATATATCTTACAACTCTCTTCATCTTTGTGTTGCTTCAAGAGCAAGATAAAAGGTAAGGAATATTGTTATTTAATATATATATTCTTCATCTTTTCTCAAATTATTATTTGAGAGTTGATCTTCGAGATTTAGACAATATTTCTGATTTATATTCTTGCAACTACTGGTGCTATATTTTGCAGCTTGTGTGCAAAGAAAAAAAATTATTGCAACTACAGGTACAAAACTAAAAATAAATTTGCATAAAAATAAATGTGCAGAAAATAAATGGACATAAAAGTAAATGTGCATAAAAGTAAATGTGCATAAAATAAATGTATATAGAATAAAGATAAATATATTTGCAACTTCTAGTGCATAAATATACGTACAATTTATGGTGCATAAATAAAAATAAACATGCAACTTCTAGTAACATAAATAAAATTAAACAAGCAACTTCTGGTGCATAAATAAAAATAAACATATAATTAAACAAGAAACTTCTGGTGGATACAAAATAATTTAAACGAGCAATTTCTGGTGCGTGAATGAAAATAAGCACGCAACTTTTGGTTGAAAAATAAAAATAATTAAACAAGCAACTTCTGGTGCATAAAAAAGAATTAGGCAACTTCTGGTGCTTAAAAATAAACATGTACTAATAATCACATGTTGTCTGGAGTTCAAATAAATAAATAAAATAAAAATTGAATAAAGGAAGAAAAGAACCTGAATAAGAAAATATTGGTGTATAAGAAAGAATGACAATTCATACTTCGCTTACGTTAGGTCAGAGACTCGTGCTGATAAAGTGTTATAAAATAAAGAACAAGAACAATAGAAAAGATAGAATTGGAGGAGACAAATTGTATATTCAAATGTGGGATCCAGAATACAATAGTCAGTGCCCCCTTTATATAGTAGATGGTGAGTGATGGCTAAGAAATCTCTTGCCTGATTTAGAATTACAATAAATGAAATAATCTAACATAAATATAATAAAATATACAGTAGTAAATATCCTGCCACAACTCCTTCCATTCTCACAAGCATTTCCTAATTTATCTTTGCTTAGGGTCCAAGTATTGGACATCCATATTAATTATATTCATAGCATTCCCCCTTAGAAGTCCATATTTCGTAAGCATTAGAAGCTGCCCCATTAAAAATCTTACTAGGAAAACCTAGTAGGAAAAATCTTAGTTAAGGAAAAAAGGGTGCATTGCGTATTATCATTATTTCTCATTATTTCATATATTTAATATGCCTCGTTAAAACCTTACTACGTAAAGTCCTATGGGCAAAATTTTCTAGTGAAGGAAAAAAAGTGCATTATCATTCTAAATATTATGCACAAAAGCTGCCTCGGTAAAAACCTTACTAGGAAAACCCATTGGGATAAAAACCATTGACAAGAGAAAAAGAGTGCAGTGCATATTATTCTCCCCTCATATATGTAACTATACGTGAGATGACAAAGTCCAATCTCTGTAATATATGCTTAAGAAGAAATTTGCTGGATTATCATTTGAGGAGATTTGTTAAATATTCATTTCACAGTCATCATGCTCATGCATGAAAATAACTCATCATCATTTATTTCAATTGTTAATACATCAAACAAGTTATCTTGATGATTTTAATGGATGCGATTTCTCCACATTATATCATTATAATAGATGGATTGTGAAACAATGAGTCCTTCAAGGAGATATTCAATTCATAATTCAAGATAATATTTTATGCCTTAAAGAATATAATCTTATATTCTTTGGAATAATATGGTGGCTTTTGGAGCTCTTCGAGAGTACCATAAGATTTTAAATCATCAATATATATATAAACATTCAAAAGGATAAATATATAGTTCCCTATATGTAATTTTGATCAATTACATAACATTCATTCAACAAACATTCGTTATATCAATTTTACCACATAACTATGATAGGAAACGTATAATCAGATATGCACAGCAGAATTAAAAATTTACCCGTTTCCTAGACAAGGATCCGTGTATTATCAATCAAATCTGAAAAATAAATCTTATTTATACCTTGGATTCGACTAATCAAGTTTGTAGGGCTTCACGATTCGTCTCCAAACGATCTCCCTGCCTCTCTTGCGGATTTGATCATGAAAGGCGCTACGACTCCAGCACCGCCCTCTACACGTATCCACACGCGACTAACTCGTTGGTGGAGAAACCGGCTTTCTCTCTCTCTAAAAAAAAGGCTAGGATGTGATCTGAATCTTCTGACCTAATCAGACGAACCCTTTATCTATTTATAGCATCTAATGCTCACAACTCTTCACATTCCTTTTGATTTTTTTGTGTCTAACCGAGTTAGTTATGTTTGTGTGCGACCCTGTAGGTTCATTTAATATTGGCAATAAACGTCAAGTTTATAAATCATAAGTAGCCTCTAGTACGACGTTATGATTATCCAAATTAAATGAATGACACATGATCATAACCTATACATCAATTATGTATTTATTCCCTTTGTTAAACGATATTTATATTGATCATAAGGCATGGTTTTATGTCATCCTTATTATGATCAATTCTATTTCCTGAATTATAATTAGACTGAATAAATTAAAAGATATTAACAACACATGCTAATTCTTTCATACACGGCCGTGTGCTTTCCTTCAGTCTCAATTTATCAGGCGACCCTGAGATATCTCTCTCGTATCCGATAGTAACAAATTCTATCTTGATAATTCACATTCTAACTCATGATTTACTAAATACCCGATCATAGATTTTATAATTATCCGGTTAAATACAATTTTTGACTATGTCAAAGTATAAAGATATACATGCAGGAATCTATGATGACCTCAAGTTAAAAAACTACTCATACATTAGATGATGAGAAAACACTAATGACATATACCATGTATATTCTCATAGTGGGTCGATCTAATATATGTTCTCCAACATATATTTATATTAATGAATTGATATCCAATATCCATGATCAGTAAAACGTGATCATCATCCAAATAACATACTAGTAACTATATATATGATTTGAGATTTTCAAATATGTTTGTCATTCAAACATCTCATATATGACTAGGGATAATTTAGAGTTGTATTCACTTTGATTTACGGTTTTACTATCAGAATCACATATTCTGATGATGTATAATGGACATACATATTCATGGTTAATTAATAATCTAACAACCTTTACGCACAATTATTATATGAAAAAGTTGATGAGATAAAACATCTAATACAAAAATATAATGTCTGATAGATAATCCATTTCCCATATGGCAAAACAGTTTGACCTAGGGCATTATTACTTTCAAACTCAATATTACATTAATTCATACAAAGATCTTTGTAATTTAATAAATTAAATCTCTCGAGAGTTTGAAATGCTTCAGGAATTCTAAATCCTTCAGGGATTTTCAGTAATATATTGCAATCAAATGACATATGAATAATTTGCTACTATGTTAATGAGTCCTCCAAGGACGACAAAATTAGAAATATAATTGCATATCACAATTTAATTTTTCATTACATATTCCTAAAACACCCACTTATAAGTTACCGTTATACAACGCCAGGTGTTTGGACTACATGTCCACAATTTTATATAATACTAGTGAAAATAATGATGCTTTAAACACATCTTTCGATTTGGCCAATACTTTATCTGTCGACATTATACAAATAATTTTAATTCTAGATCCTCATTTCCATATAGTATATCAATTGCAATTGCATAAAAAAATTTTGATTAATCGTAATTTTTTTCGGTTCCATATTTATTCTAGTAGAGACATAATTTATTGAGATCTCATCATTTTCAATATTTTCAATATTATTAGATACCTGAATCTCTTCTGGGGTAACTTGCTCGTCATTGTCTTCTACTCTTTTATCATCAATATTATTTTTAGAAGAATTTAATCATTTAGAAGTATTGATAACTTCAAGCCAACTTTCTTATCATGCTCTTTCTTCTTCCTTGGATCTTTATCATTGGAACCAATTGGTCGATCATGCTTCTGGCATATCTCAAGTATAGAATTATCCAAGGCTATTTCAATGAACAATTAATACTGGAATATATGATCTGATAATCATTTTTGCATCAATATAAATAATATAATTACATGTTGTTTCACATTAATAAATTTATAAACTTCTAGTTCATATTAACTTGTTCGAGAATCTAAGTGAAAGATATTAATGATGCATTCCATATAAGATATAACTTATATTTTCCAACTCTTGTTTCTCTCCCTTGAATATTATCATTAATTATTAATCAAGTTATTCAGGACATTCATTGTCTATTATATCTTGAACATATTCATTTATATTTGATTGTTTCACAACAATCACTTGGTTATTCATGCAATTCATTCTTCTGAAATTTTGTCTATAAACATCTAACACACTTCAGGTGTATTTTTGGATGATTCACCAAGGATATCCATCCAAATTAAGATGTTGTTAGGCTACATTTATGAAAGAACAAATATATCTGATAATAGATTTGCTATATTTTATAAATGAGTTACATTTTAACTTATAGTTCATATATATAATATCAAGTATAAAAATTAGATAATAATTGAAAATTTGTCACATCAAATTTATAATCAATAAATCATGTAGTGAATAAATTAATGTAATGAAGTTCAAGATATCAAATTATGCAGAGCGATTTTACTTAACATATATGCCCGACTTTTATTTATGACCCATTTTTTTGCATTGCGGTGGAGCTACCGGAACGAATATTGCACATCCAAAATATTTAAAATAGTATTTACTTGGCTGCAGGCCAGTTACAAATTATAATGGAAAATACGTATATATACAGATATGGGTATCGTATCAAATACAATACAGATACGGGAATACGGTAAATCTCAAAAAATATATATTGTGTCCTAAATATATTTATTTTTAATTATATTTATATAATACAATAATAGAAAATAAATAAATTAATATTTAATAATCAATATCTCAAATTTAGTGTCAAAATATTTGAATAAAATTAAACACATACTTGATACTTAAGTCTTCGTACACATCAAAATTTGATTTAACGAAAGTCAGATTTCTTGCTTTCTTGGAAATTATTTTTTATTTTTTATTTATTTTAATATTTTTATAATTATAAAACACGAATAAGTATTTTGTTGGTTTGAATATTGGTCAAAATTTGATTTAAGAAAAAGAAGATTAAAAAAGTATAATGGACTAATATATACAGTGAAAATATCCCAAAAGTATTTTGACAGAAGTATCATGGCCATATCTTAGAAGTATCATTGCCGTATCATGGCCATATCCTGAATGTAACCGAATTTTTTATTATTAAAAAGAATTTGATGCGCCATGTAGCATATTCGATACATATCGGAGTCATATTGCAATCGTATCCATATTGGATACCCGTATTCTCAAAATACTTCTTAGTTTTTGGGGTATCCGCCTAACATAGGAGATAACACACCAAAAATCAGGAACTTCTAAACAATGTACTTCCCGTTGTTGTTCCATCTCTCTCTCAACTTGTCTGAAATTCTATTAAGCTGCACAATATCCAATAGTGCTGACAGTTCTCTGAGATGTTGTCATGGTACTGAAGATCTCAACTCTTTAAAGGGCCCTTCTAGATTTGCTAGATTTTCAAAATCTTCTAAACATCCTCTTCTTAGTTCTGCAAATAAATGTAAAGCTGTAAATCTTTGGCTAATTATCCCTTTCTGCCAATCCCTAAACCAAAATTCACCCTAGAACATTCCCCTACTTCAAAGCAAGTGTATCCCAAAATTAAGAGTCTCGGATAGAGGATTGATTTATTTCCTCTCTCTCTCTTTCTATATCAGAAACAAGGGTATCCCAATTTAAACCACCAACTATATTGAAATATCTCCAAATCCATGTTCTAAATCATGCACCCCAATCCACCACCTCGTTGATCGATTGCGGCCTAAAAGGGGCGGGTGGATTAAAGATCTAATCTCGTACGGAAGAGTGGATCTGACTTTTCGTTCGATTCTTCTTTAAGACGGATGGTTTGTCTTAATCAAAAAATTGATAGTTAAAACAAGATAAATAAATATACCGAACACCAGTTATGTTGACGAAGTTCGGTAAGATGATTTCGTTAGCCTTAATTATTCATTCTGGATAGCAGTACTTACTATGTTCACGAGTGTCTACTCTCCGGATATACCTTTCAGCTCCTTGATTCATTAATCCAAATAACATTTTGCAAGACTCGACTCCATGATCGTTTTATAACACTCATAGCGATTCATCGTGACTAAACAATCCGATCTAGGTGTTATAGGGTTTGTGCTTTGATGGATATTGTTGTTATTGTCTGATGTTATGCATTTATGAGTTTTTGACTAGCGAACTGTTACTGATTTTGCATGTTGTAGTAATGTTGTGATATCTTGAGATTGGAACGTGGTTTCTTTCAGAAAAAATGAATCCTTTATCAACAATATGATTCTAACTAATTTTCTTTACCAATTTTGCAGATTTTAAATACTAAGCTGTTTGAGAAAATCAAACCAGCTGAAGGTTTTAATCTAATTAAGTCTTTTTTTTTTATTTTATTTGTGTTTTAAGTTAAGCAGTCTTAGTAACATAAAAGAAAGTTAAGACGTCTCCAAGTCAACCCCCCTTTCCCTCCACATTATTATTGTGAAATTTTAGCGGTTGTATATAAGCTGAGAGTTTCGTGGTTTTAGAGTGGAATTGTGGAAGTGGCTTATCAAGAGTTTTGAATTGTTTGCTGAAACTGTGGATGTAGATGTGGAGTTGGGGAAAATGTGAAGAAGAAATGTAGGGTTTTTGTGGTAATAATTTTTTAAGAGAAATGTCGAGTTCATAGTGATGTAGTGTTCATTTTTGTGTCAGGTTTAGAGAGGATGAGTAGGTTCGTTCTTGTCTAGTTTTTCAAAGAGGAAATATCTTCTTTGTGGAATAATATTTAGAGAGAAATGGTGCGTATTTAGAAGCAAATATGATGCTCGTTCTTGTGTCGGTTTTAGAGAGGAAATGTAGGGTTCTTGTCTAGTTTTTTCAGAGAGGAAATGTGGTTCTTTTGGAATAACTTTTAGTAAGAAGTGTGGGTCTTTTAGAAACAAATGTGGAGATCTTGTATTCTTGTTGATTTGGAGAACTATTGAAGCGAAAATTACAGTTTATGTGGAGTTTTTAGAGAGATTATTGAATTAATGTGTAATAATTTTTAAGAGAAAATATGGAATTATTGAGTGGATGTGAAATTGTTAGAGAGACAAATATATGGAAATTTTTTCTATAAAATAACCGTCATTTTTATCTCTAAAGATCCATTCTCACATACATATCCATTCATTTTACAATTCCATTTCAACCATTCTTCTTTTTCTTCTTCTTCTTCTTCTTTATTTTTCCACCATTAAAACCTAAGCTCAAATTCTAATTTTAGAGAGTAAAAAGGAACATAGAAATTGAAAGGAGACGAGCTTGATCTAGAAGGAGCAAGTGATTAAGAGGAGATTAAATCAAGAAAGGAGAGACTCAAGCTCGATCCCCACTTAGGATTTGATTTTTCTTTTATTTTCTCTTTAATTTTCTATTTTGTTGAATGAATAAAATATCACAAGTGCTTGTAAATATGGATTGTGAGTAGTTTAATTAAGTAGGGAAAGACTTTTTGTGTGATATTTGTATTGAAATATTAAGTAAAATTTTGCATTTTATTATGGTAATTAAAAGGTTAAATTTTGGCACTTTTTCATTAGATTTAAAGTTGAGTTATTTGGAAGAATGATTTGATTTGAAATATTTGTATGATGTGTTGTGATTTGTTTGGGTAATAATAACTTCGAAGATTTTTTTTTTATTATTCAAATAAGATTTTGAATCAAGTATAAGAACAACTTGAAAGTGAAGTTTTTGAGTGGATCTAGTAGTTGAATTATTTATTGATTGATTTTTGGAAGAAGATTGGTCAAGCATTGCTTTTAAAGACTATTTAATTAATTTGCTACATTTTATGATTTATGATTCATAAGTTACACGAATTGTCGTAATTTTCCTACTTTTTTTTTTTTTGAAGAAACAAAATTTTATTTCTTTTAATTTCTCTTGAATAATTTCTTATTAAAACATCAAACAACATCTTGAAAAGTGATATTAAAAAGTTAACCATTTAAGGCATTTTCTCCTTATGGATAGACGCCCTAAACTCATGTACCACATATTCATTACTTGTGAAGTTAATTAGGAGACTAAAAATATAAATTGTTTTGCTAAGATTGTGAATTGAAAAATGACACGATTTACATATCGTACATGTTTGTGGGGAGATGAAAATATTTGTAGCCCTTGTGAGAAGGAAAGTAACCGAGGAAGACATATGGCATGGAGCATAGTTCGAGCTTGTCCGAGTTATATGGCCTTGTATAGGAAAAACATCGACATTCGAGAATTTAGAAGAATGAATAATCAGGTTCTTTGTGAAAAAAATATGGTATGGAGAGGATTGTAGAGAGTTTGTGTTTGGATAATACTATAATGGACAATACTATAGAAGATGTCATCCAAGAAGAGTTGCGGAATGGAAGCGAAAGCCATGGTGGAGAGGGAGAGGTCCGTGATGTGGCGATATTTTCGTTTAGCACGTCCGTTCTGCTCAGGGGTATGCGGGCAGGAAGTGATGTGTGTGATGTAGGAAAATATTCGTCGAATTGGCAGAAACTCGATGCCGTCGTCTGTTTGGAGCATCTTAATTGAACGAGAGAGAAGATTCTCAATACTTTCTTTGAAGAGGGCGAAGATTTGTGGTATGTGTGACTTAAAAGATAAGAAATATATCCAGATATGAAAAATCATCAATAAAAGCTACAAAATAACGTGAATCAGAATTTGAAGTAACTGGAGAAGGCCCCATATATAAGAGTGTACTAACTCTAAAGGCTCACGAGAGCAAATATCGGAATATTTAAAAGATAATTTATGTATTTTACCAACACAACAAGAATCACATAATAATATTTTATTAGAAGACACACTTTGTTTATTTTGGGAAATTAAATTCCTAATAACACTAGCTGATGTTTGGCCTAATCATTAGTGCCTTGACACCAAAGAAAGCGGATGATTGGTTATGAAGTATAGATGGTAGTCGATACAATCCGTTATCTAAAGAAGCCATGGGAAGATAAAACATAGCATAATTATTAAAGATAAACTTAAAACCATCTCCAATTTGTCTCTCAGTTAATCCACCCTCAACCACTCCATTTGTCTCTAGAATTCCACATCCCCTACAAGTTCTACCCCTAAAACCAACAACAAAATACAAACATCATACTGCTCTCTAAATTAAACTTATTCCACAGCCACAATCAGTCAAGAAGAATTCCACATCAACATTCACCACAAGAGCTTCTAATTTCTAAAAAAGCTTCACACCCTCTTCCACAAACCACACTTACACAATTCCCATCTCAAAAATCAGGAACCTCTACTTAAATATTCCCCTCACATCCACAGTTCTCCACAAAACTTCACTTGAACTCAATAGAAACTATTGAATTATGGACCCTAATTGCTTTGACGGGCCATATAGGTCCGTATTATAATGTGTACTATATATATCTTGTACCCTAGGTTAATTAAGTTAAGTTTTCATTTGCTAAAATTAATTCTCCTTTTCCTTTCTTTCTTTCTCTCTTCTACGTGATGGCTCACACAAACCCTCCTCTAGGGTTCTTCGTTTTCTCTGTCTTCTCTTCGATCTACTGCAATTCTGTCGAATATTTCTAACAATCTAGTACCAGAGCCAGGTTCTACACGAGGTTCTACACGAGGATCTCTAACCGAAACCCTAAACCGGTTCGGTTTTTGCAACCCGTTTCAACCAAAACCCTAAAACAACGATTTTTATAACCGAAACCATAAATCGGTTTTTTTGCAACGAAACCCCAAACCGGTTTTTACAACCGATTTTAACCGAAGCCTAAACCCTAGCCGAAATCCCAACCATTTTTTACAACCGGTTTTGTTGACGCTTCCTTGTGTTTACTCGGTACGCGCTCGTTTTTCGTTTCGAAAGTACGGTTAATTTTTGTGGGGAATTTAATTTTGGGTTTAATGGAGATGTCGAGTAGGTACGATATTGAGAAATTCGACGGCAAGACGAGCTTTGCCTTATGGCAAGTACGTATGTTGGCTATTTTGTCTAGCCAGAGGATAAAGGATGCCGTGTTTGGGAGAGAAAATTTGGTGGAGCCCATTACGGATACAAGGTGGAGAGAGATGGACGATAAGTCTCTCTTAATCATCCAACTATGCCTAAGCAACGGGACGTTGCAAGAGATTTTGGAGGAGACTACCGCTCAAGGGTTGTGGGAAAAATTACAAAACCTTTTTATGAAGAACTCTCTCACAAATCGGTTGCAGTTAAAATTGCGTCTTTATACGCTCCGCATGAATGAGGGTGGTTCGTTGTCTGAACATATTTCGAAGTTTGCGTCGGTTATTAATGAGTTAGCCAAAATCGACTCTAAGGTGGATGACGAGGATCAAGCACTTTTGCTATTATGCTCTTTACCCGCGTCATATAAGGGGTTTAGAGATATGATGATTTATGGAAGAGAGAAAATTACGCTTGAGGATGTAAAATCGAATTTGCAAGCCAAAACCCACATTGACGGTGAGATAACCCATGAGAAAGGACACACGGGATCCGATTTATTTGTTGATCGCGGTCGGTCGTCGGACCGGTCAGATCGGTCATCGAAGAATTTCAAGCACCGGTCAAAATCGAGGGGTAAATATAATCCAAAACATTATCTGTAATTATTGCAAGAAGAAAGGTCACATCAAGTCCGAGTGTTTTAAATTGAAAAATAAGCATTCGGTGGATAATCGTGGTCAACCTTCCGAATCGGCTTATTCGGCGAATATAGATCCATACGATTCTCTTTCGATTGTTGATGAATTTTTAGCCGACAAAAAATGTTGGATTATGGATACGGGTGCGTCTCAACATATGACGCTGAATCGAAATTGGTTCGAGACGTACGAGCCCTCGGATGGACGAGTAATTATGGGGAATAATAATACATGCAAGGTGGCCGATACCGGTACAATCTCTTTTAAATTTCATGACGGGAGAATACAGAGATTAACGGGTGTGAGGCACATACCCGATTTGAAGAAAAATCTCATCTCGTTGGGTTCGCTTGAAGAAAAGGATTGCAAATTCCAAAATGAAGGTGGAGTGTTACATGTGTCAATCAGAGCTCTCACGGTCATGAAGGCAAAACGCGTAGGTACGCTCTATTTTTTACAAGCCTCAGTGGTTACCGGTAAAGCCGGTACGGTAATTTCGGAGAAATTGGGTTCAAACCCGGATCTGAAAATTTAGCAAATTCAGCAGAAAACTTCAGCAGAAAAATCAGTTTCTGACCCGGTTCGGTTCAACCCGGTTCAATCCGTTTCGGTTCGGTTCAACCCGCTTCAATCCGGTTCGATTCGGTTCAGCCCGGTTCAGTCTAGTTCATCTCAATTTAACCCGGTTCAACCCGGTTATGTTCGGTTCAGCCCGGTTCAGTCCGGTTCATCTCAGTTTAACCCAGTTCAGCCCGGTTCTGTTTGGTTCAGCCCGGTTCAGTCCGGTTCAGCTCAGTTTAACCCGGTTCAGCCCTGTTCTGTTCGGTTCAGCCCGGTTCTGTCCGGTTCAGCTCAGTTTAACCCGGTTCAGGCCGATTTAACCCGGTTCAAGCCGATTCCGTTCGGGTCTTGGGTTGTTCAGGTCTCGGATTGGGCGGGTTCAGTTTACGGGTCATTCGGGTTTAAGTTTCGGGTAATTCGGTTCTGCGGTTAATTTGGTTACGGGTCCTTCAATTCTATGTTTTGAATATTTATGATTAGTTTATCTGATTCTTCTATTTTGTATTATAAATCAATGAAATTGTTTAGATCAATAAAATTATTATTACGGCTCAATCGAGTCCTTACAGCTGATTAATCATATTTGAATTTTTCATTTGGACCATTTCGGATTGTATTCCATACTAACTAGTCATCATTAGTCTTGATATTATCAAGTGTGGGCTTATAAACAATTGTTAAACTTTAATCTCATTCAGGATAAGATATCCGGGCGGGTCATTCAGGTTCGGGTTACGGGTCATTCGGGTTTGGCTCATTCAGGATCAGATATTCGGGCGGGTCATTCGGATCGGGTTACGGGTCATTCGGATTCGGGTCATTCGGGTCTCGGGCCGTTCGCGTCTCGGGTCATTCGGGTTTCGGGTCATATGGGTTCGGGTTGGGTCGGGTTTTGAATCGTTGACATGTCAATATTTTCGGGTCGGATCGGGTTTGGGTTAGGATTGGATAGGCGGATTTTTCGGGCCGGGTTAGATTTTGCCATCTCTACAAAATAGTAAGAATTCTTCATGAAACAAATATACCATGTGGCCCGATTGCTTTAAATTTTCATTTTCTCGACCGACTTAAAAAAAGAAAAATAAAAAATATTATAAAATATCATATATATATATATATATATATATATATATATATATATATATATATATATATATATATAGTGTTCACCACGAATTTTAATTTATTATTGGTTACAATTTTTTATCTATCTGTTAAGTTCCATTTTTGGATTATTTTTTGCTTTCATATATATATATTTTATGTAAACTAATAATTTTTATGTAAAGAAGAATGAGTGTATACTTTTTGAACAATTTTATTGGTCAAGTCCTAGCTCAAATATGAGCACTTAGATCATAATCTTAGGGCTTGAAAACTAGCAATTATGTTGCACATTGTGAGATAAGTGCATTCAAATTATCAATATGTTAAGTTCCATTTTTATATTATATTTTGCATTCATATATTTTATTTTATGGAAACTAATATTTCATTTATATCATATATTTATGTAATGGATCAGTAAACTTTTTAAACAATTTTATTGATCATGTCCTAGCTCAAAATTGTGGAGCAAGTACTGTAGAAAAGAGGTTTTAGAATTATATATATATTAATATATACGAGTCTTTCCTTATTTGTTGAAATTTTAAAATTATGTATATATATTCAATCTTATTTTCTCCTACCATGGTATGTTTTTTTTTAATCAATTAGTGAGAGATTACCCATTTACTTATTACCATAGTTAGAAACAAGGGCATTTTTGGTATTTTAATCAATAAATTAATTGTTGCTCTAGACCAAGAAAAGTATGCTCTAGAAATAGCATCACCCCATACCAATTGTAGGGTGTATAATTACTAATTAGAGAAATTCATTATCACTCCGAGTCAATGGTAAACCATAAATCTTTAAAAAAAAGAAACAAGTTTATGTTGCCGTTGCATTTTTTTTTTTTTTTTTGAAGAAATAGTTGCAAGTTGCAACTATTCAAAAATTTTATTGCAATAAAGATCGAGTTATAAATATGTTGTTATAAGTAAGTCATGACAAGATACACATACAAGCGCAAAAGCAACATTTCTAAAACCCTAGATGTAAATTAAAATATTTCTAAAATCCTAGATGTAAATTAAAACATTTCTAAAATCCTAAACCCTAAATTGGGGATTGCATTTGCCACAATACTATTACGCCGAATTACGGCCCAATGCTGCCACATCATTAGGGTTTGGTGTACCACCACCGCCATAGAACCAGGGTTTAGCAGGTCCTTACAGTCAAAAAACTAGAGTGTAGGGATCATTGTCACTATAAAATTAAGGTTAGCGGAACCTGCTGTCGAAAACCTAGGGTTTCACGGATCCTTACCTTCGAAGAATAAGGGTTAGCCTGCTCTTAGGAACCAGGGCAGACACGCGGTCGGCTGCTACAACCTTCACATTATTAATTCGCCACCACATCGTATTCGCCTACTCGAGCCGACGAACCACTGATCTCAAGATTAGAGTTCCGATCTATTCCGAGGAGAGGTAGAAACATGATGACCTTTACCGCCATTGGCACTCGGCACCGTTGGTCTAAATCATCAATCTAAACTCGTTCTCTTCACCATGAAGAGAAATCAAAGTTCTTAGTCACCCTCATTGATCATGCCATGTCAACAGGTAGCAGTACCTTCAGATCTGCCAAGTGTAGATCCGCTGACGTCGCGTTCAACTTCAGATCCGGCTTGGCGAGGAGCTCTGGATCGGTCCATGAGAAGGCTTCATGCTCATTCTTTTGCGAAGGCACCTTAAGTACTTCATTGTTGCCTCACACGGCCTCCTAACATACAAATCACCTTAAAATTATGCCCTAGGCCAAAGTGTTGGACTAGAGATTAGATTATGAGAAAATCATTTATTCAGTTCGTATACCAATGAGTGTATAGGTGACTAACATATTTACATATATTAGATCGACCATGAATGACACTTCGGGTTCATGTCATCAGAATACATGATTCTGATAGTAGAACTGTGAACCAACGAATGACATTCCAAACCGTCCCTAGTGATATGTAAGATGTTTATAGAGATAGACATACTTCAGATAAGAAGCTACATATCTATACTAGTAGGTTCTGCGTGCATGTAACGTACATGACTACGGGTTTCCCAACAGGCCGTTCAACAAAGCATTGGCGACGATGGAGGCTAGGCGGCCAACAATGTATTGCCTTGCACCGATGACTATTCGTCAGGCATAGAAGTCTGAAGCTTCAGATCTTGACTCAATTTGAGAAGGGTAAGAAGTAAAAAAAAGGGATTAGGGTTTGATAATGGAGAAAAGGAGCAAGGGGAAGGAGGAAGGGGGAAAGAGGAAATGGGTGGAGGGTGGAGGCGGTGGGGAGGGGAGGGGAGGGGCGAAGGCGCCGCTAGGGCAACCGCCGCAGGAGTTCTTCCTTTTGTTTCTCTCGAGAGAGCCTTTCTTTACTCCATTCAATGTAAATTTTCGTTGTTGTTGCATTTAAATACTTGTTTATTTGCTCTATTTCAATTTTTTCTGTTTCTGATATATAGTATTAGGATATATTGATAGAATATTAGGAAGATAGGAGTTGATTATTCAATGTATGGCTAGGATTAGATTACTAAATGAGTGGCTAGAATAGTTCAAACGGCTAGCTAGCTAATTGCTTAGATCAACTCACTTGTATTATAAATATGGCATACGTATAATTCCACAATGAAGTAATAATACAATAAATTGTTCACTCTCTCTTCTTCCTCTATTCTTTATAAATATTCTAACATGATATCAAGAGCGCAAGATTAACGCCATTTGGATCATTTATCTTTTTCTTATCTCCTTTAAAATTTCTCTCAAAAATAAAAACCTTACCACAAAGCAAATCTCAAAGAAGTTATCATTTTTTCTTTAAATTATTCAAATATCTCGTCAAGAACTCTTCTTTTCAAACTTCTTCCAAAAAAATCTTCAAAAAAAAAAAACTCTCAAGGAATATTTTACCTCTCAAAATCTCCAAATAATAAAATTCACGAAATCTTCAAGAAAACCTAAAAAATCCTCTTTGGCTTTTATTTTTCTCAAAAGATCTTCAAGAAACCTAAATAACCATCTTTACCTCTTCTTCTTCTCAAGAAATCTTTAATAAACCCTAAAGAATCATCTTACCATTTTTGCTTCTCAAGAAATCTTCAAAAAGCCAAAAGAACCATCTTTACCTTTATTTCTTAAGAAATCTTCAAAAAAGCCTAAAGAACAAAAAATGCTCAATTCCACTAATTCCAACACTCAAATGGAGGCCACCTATGAGAATTCTCGACCCCAAAAATTGGTGACATTTATGCATCAAATAGTAACAAAATTAGACTATAGTAATTTTCTAGTTTGGAAATATTAAATTGAAACTTTGATTATTGGTCATGTCTTACAATCCTATCTCGACCCATCGCAAAAACCACCCCTTCAAATTTTCAACACGATTACATCAAGTTAGGCTCCTCAATTAATTGCAATTCCAGTTTTCGACTCATGTAACCAACATGACATACTCCTCTTGGGTTGGCTACTTTCCTCCATATCGGAGGGGATTGTACCTCAACTCATCAGTCGGTCGAGTACTGGAGAAGTCTGGAAAGCTCTCTGTCAGCGATACCAATCCACTTCTAAGGCTCGTCGCTTCGATTTAAAGCTCCAACTTTAAACTCTCAAATAACAAGGTATGTCATGTTCTGACTATCTGAAACAAAAGAAGTTTGTGGCTGATCAATTAGCCACGATTGGATGTTCCGTTACGGATCCTGATCTAATTGATTTATGTCTCGTCGGACTTGGTCCTGAGTTCGAAAGATTCATCACAGTCTTCAACCAACGAACAAATTCTCCCTCATTTCCCACTTTCTGCTCGAATTTGATAAGTCAAGAGCTCATAATCAAAAGGAATCGATTGATCTTCCCATCCGCTCTAATGGCGATTTCAAGTTTGAGTTCGAAATTTTGAGGTAACGCTGGAAATACCACCTCTCTCTTCTCCAATTATTCTTTCTCTCCTTTTCAACCTCAAGCAAATAAACTCAATGGGCTGCTACTTTATTCCCATCCAAATAACCTCAATATCTAACTTGGCCAATCTCAATCCTCTATTTTGGGCCTAGTTCCAAATTAATCTTTTCTTGAAGCACTCGCCAACCAAATTTTCAACACTCAGTTTTCTAATAATAGGGGCAATAATAAAAATCGCGACAAACGTCAGTATACTACTACTACTAAAAATAATAATAATAATACTAATAATAATAATAACAATAATAATAATACTCATAAAAAGATATGGTGCCAAACTTGCAATATTTCTGGTCATATTGCCGAGATATGTCGTTGGCGCACCAAAATCACCAACCTCAAGCCAATACAATCTACGCTCCACCAATCATCACTAATGGCTGGTACATGGAATCGGGCGCCACCAATCATATTACATCTAACGTCGCCAATCTCGATTCACACACTCCATATCTTGGCACGGATCAAATTGGTGTCGGGAATGGAGTAGGTTCGGAAATTCAAAATCTTGATCAAACTTATTTTTATTCCTCTATACGCCATTTAAAACTTAATAATGTCTTACATGTCCCTTAAATAACCAAATATCTCATAAGCATCTCACAATGCACAAAAGATAATCAAGCTATTATTGAAATTAATTGATCTACTTGTCTTATTAAGGACCTAGTAACTGTTTTGTTTAGTAACTATGGTATTTGTGAAGTTATTAAATAATTGGAGACGGTTTTAAGTTTAATAAATTATGTTATGTTTTATGTTTATGTTTAATAATTGGAGACGGTTTTAAGTTTTGATGATTAGCTAATTTGAGTGTTTAAATAATATGCTTATTATGATTCGATTTGAAACTTCAAATGAAGATCATGATTATACATTTTGTTTTATATACATAAAAGAACATACAATAAATTCAAAAATAACACTAAAAATGGTTTATTATGCATGTCATGTCTATAGAAAATATATCAGTGCTAAAAATAACACTAAAAATGCATTAAAAAAAATAATACTATAAGTTATATTGACACTCAAAAATAACAGTTGAAATTAATATATAACACATTCACACTTGGCCGGTAGTTGGCCTTCACGAATTGCAACATAAAAATACTAAAATAGAAACCTTAAAATATTGAGAGGGACATAAACGCAAAATTCAGTCACTGTGCTGACAAGAGGATTAGATTACAATATTAGGGCTTTAGCCATTTCTCATCCCCTCCCGCTAGGGTTTTGGCTCCTCCCTCCTACAGAACTTGCATTGCGATTAAGCCTCTCCAATCAAGCTCGTAGTAGCTGGATTTACACCAACTGCATTTAATTTCACGGAGAGGTAATCAATCCCCTTCCTTTTCTCAGATCTCCTCGTTCTTCTTAATTTCCTTCTTTCTTTTTCATTTTGGTCGGCATTGTTCTTGCTACAGAATAAATGTTTTTATTGTTACCAATTTTGGGAACTGCTATTTTGAGCTCGAAAGGTGTTTGTTCAAATTCATGATTATATCAACTATTTATTTTTTCCTTGTTTATTTCATTCAAATACAGGAATTTTGAGTGTTTTTTAAGATTTGACAAGGATGCAAGTAGGAAACATTAGTTTGGCCAGTCAAAGATTCGCTCTGACGAGATGTAACTGTTCATCTTCATCCCAAGCAAAAAAGACTCGCAAGAGGAAATCAAAGGAAGAGAGACGTGCCATGGTTGAGACCTTCATTTCCAAGTAAGGATGCCAAAAAAAAGAAGTAGATCTTATAATTTTCTATTTGATTTAGCTCAATTAAGCCTCACTTTGTTTCTTTTTTGAACTCAATTTAGCCTCAAATGTACATATAATTATTCACTTTGAAGTTTGGTTTTTTCCGAAATACCAAATATGCCAAAATTGAACCCAATTAAACCCTGTTCCAACCCTTAATTTTACACGTTAGCTTAATTTACCCTCAACTAAACACAATTTACCCTCACCTAAATCTTTTTACTAATATTAACACATAATAACACATTTTATTCAGGTTCAGAGAAACAAACAAAGGCACATTTCCTTCCTTAAATCTCACTCACAGAGAAGTTGGGGGTTCTTTTTACATAGTTCGCGAAATAGTGAGAGACATAATTCAAGAAAATAGGGTTTTAGGTCCAGGCGATTTGGATTTGCAAACCCTCACCCTAGAAAACGTACCGATTTCCCCTGAAATATGTGAGAACGGTACCGGTTTGGAACAGGATTTGGGGGGAAATGGAGGTTTCCAGTCTGTAATTGAGATAGAAACTGAAACAATTGAGAAGTCTGAATCTGAAATTAAGGAAGAGGAAAGTGAAATTTCAATGGATAATAGGAAAATAAGTACTGGAGATCTCCTTGAGGAGTCTGAAATGGACGTAAAACTAGAAAAAATTGAGAAGTGTTATGAGATTAAGGAATTATTGACTGAAATTGCTCAAAATAATGGTAAAATTTCTATTGGAGATCTCCATGAGAACTCTGTGATGGAGATAGAAAAGGAAACAAATGAGAAGTCTGAATCTGAAATAAAGGAAGTAAAAAGTAAAATTATTCAGAACAATGGTAAAGTATCAACTGGAGATCTGCAGGAGATTTCTGCAATGGAGATAAAAACAGAGGCCATTGAGAAATCTGAATCTGAAATAAAAGAAAAAAGTGAAATTTCTCAGGATAATGGTACAATAACAACTGGAGCTCTCCATGAGTCTGAAATGAAGGTAAAAGTGGAACCAACTGAGAATTCTGAATCTGAAATGAAGGAAAAGAAGAGCGAACAATTATCTACTGGAGATCTCCATTTGGAGTCCAAAATGGAGATAGAAACAGAAACTATTGAGAAGTCCGAATTTCAAATTGAGGGAGAGAAAAGTGAGATTTCGCAGAATAATGGTAAAGTATCTACGGATGAAACAGAGAAATTTGAAAAATTAGGGTTAGGGTTTGGTGATTCGAAATTGAATGATGGTTTTGAAAGGGCGAAAAGGACGGTTGTTCAGGTCGAGCAATTTCCTTTACCATCTAAAAGTTATAACAAAAAAGATTCTGATTCTGTTTTGGCAGATGGAAAAAACAAAGAACAGGTAATCAATTCTTCTGAGTTTGTTTTAATTTAATTTAATGAGCTATATAATTTCTACTTTCTAATAAATCTTTTTTTTTTGTGTATTTTGTAGGAGTTAGTTGAAGCACAGGAAACAGCTGGTAGGGTTAATTCGAAGACGGAAACTCAAAACAAAATTGAGAATTCTGTTTCTTCTAATTCTTCTGCCCAGGAGAAAAATGTTTCTACAATGCCTAAGACTGAAAATGAAGCTGTTTCTAGAAATACTACCAAGACTAAAAAGTAAGCTTCTTTATTTTTATTTACAGTTTTATTGACAAAATGTATGAATTAATTTTAGGTTTTAAGCGTAGATTTGGTATTTATGTGGTACCAGTACATAAGAGAAATATTTTATTGGTGGATTAGGGTTTTACCTTAGGCTCTAATGCATGGTTGCAGAAAACGGAAAACGGGGTTTAATCGGACGGAGCTTTTTTTGGGTTTTAGGGTTTAATCGGGTTTAATCGGGATTAATCGAATTAATCGCTATTCATTAATCAGACAGATTTTTTATATATATTTAAAATAATAATAACATTTATAACAAAAATATCCAATATCCCAAACTCACAATCTAGCAAAACATATAATTTAAAATTATAATACGTAAATCCAATTAAATCACAAATAATGTCCAATACATAGTTCAAAATTTAAACATAATCCAACGAAATAAGTGAACAACATACAATGATACAACACACATCAGATGCCGAACAAACAACACAACAAAGTCCAAATAAAAAACACCCATCAAAGTCCAAATACAACATAAACAAACATAAGATACAATTTAACAAAATAACTAAAGCTCGACTTCATGCACGTTAATATCATTGAATATATCCGACGGCCCTGTTTCTTCCTCATCAGAATCGCTTGATCCAATATCATCATCATCAATACCCATAATATCTACACTATCATCATCACTATCGTAGTCATCATCGCAACCAGGAATTTTCCAATGACGAGCCGTACGAGCTTGAGGAGAATAAAGCACCTCTTCAACCGTGACACAAGCATTTTTCTTCTTTCGTTCTTCCATCAATCTCTCATTGAATTGTACATACACTAATTGATTTAATCTCTTTGAAGTTAACCTATTTCTCTTTTTTGTATGAATCTATCACCATAGAAATTAAAAGAAAATACATGTAAGTTTACGTAACAACTTTTCAATTAAATAATTTATTTTTTTTGATAAATCATACCGCTTCAAAAGTGCTCCAATTTCGCTCACATCCGGATGAACTTGTTGTTAATGAAAGAATATTTATCGCTATTGCTCTTAAATTCGGTGTATCAATACCATAAGTTATTCACCATTCAACTAGAATAGAAAATAAAAAATAAAGTTAATGAATATATTAATAAAATATATATTAAAAAGATATTAAGATAAATAAGTATTTTTTTACTTACCGGGATTGAACGTATCAATAGGAGATTTCAACACCGAATTTGTCGCCCTTTGGAACGTGCCTTTTTTTCCTCGATATTTAGGAATCTCTACATCATGCACCAAATCACTCAAATCCATATCAACGTGGGGAGGGCAAAATTTGTCCGCACATTTCGTTAGCGCCCTCACAAATATTGTTTTTGATGCGAAAACGGAAGAATTTTCTTGTCGATAAAAATAAAATGGATTTAAGAAGTAAGCCGCTAAATGCAAATCCATCCAATCTACCATTAGATGCGTCTCCAACTCTATTCATGCACTTCTCTTCAACAACATCCATGATGGGTTTGTAAAATATTTCGTTACCTTTACACACTACTTCTTTGATCCCACTCTTCACTTTTTCAAATTCTTCATACAACCAAGGCATCGACGGCCTATCACTATACGTGATTCGAAGAAGCCTAACGAAAGGTTCCAAAAATCCCAAGAGCGACACTATTACGTGCCAAAAATTCTTATTCGTTAATATATCTTGAATCTCTTGCCCTTTAGCACTCTTAACCGCTTTATTATTCAACCATTCGTCGGAAAGATACATCATTTGTAATTGTGTTTTCTTGTCAAGCAAGCTTTTTAGGGTGAGGTACATACTCGCGAAACGGGTTATCCCGGGACGGACTATTTCACCATTATTTGTGTGCTTCCTCATGAGACTTAAAAGTTTAGTGTGCGAATAAATAAAAGTAGTTACATTTCTTGCCTTATCAATTAGACTCTTATATTTCGGTAATTTACCAATCTCTTCAAGAATCAAATTAATGGTGTGAGTGGCGCACCCGGTCCAAAAGATTGTGGGTCTCTTTTGTAGCATCAAAACAGCCACCGCCATATTATTTGATGCATTATCCGTCACGACTTGAACAACCTTGTCTGCCCCAATTTTTTCAATGCATTGATCCACATATTTGAAAATGTATTGACCCGTATGTGCCTCATCCGAAGCCTCTTTCGAATCAAAGAATGATACTCCCTCTCTACAATGCACACACATATTCATCACACTACGCCTCTTGCGATCACTCCAATAATCGGTCATAATAGAGCAACCGGTCTGATTCCATTCTTGTTGATGCATTATAAGCTTTTCCTTCACCGCATCAACTTCTTCTTCTAAAAGAGGATTGCTCAATTCGTATCGGGTAGGTGGAACGCCACCTGGACCAAATTGCCCCGCGGCCTCCAACATTTTTACGAAAGCATCATTTTGAGTCGAATTAAATGAAACACCCGACATATAAACCCAATGTGATATGTACCGTTTCAAAGAATGCACTTTATCCTTGTTCATCGCATTCCCCGATTTCGATTGGCGTGTCATTTTTGTTGGATCTACCGGGTTAATTTCCACAAATTTGTCCAATGCACCATGATTAACGGAGTTGGTGAACGCATAAGAATTCCGGTCTCATTTTGTTCATTCCCAACACTACTACTACTTATACTAGTATCCTCTAAAAAAACTTCTTTTCTGATGCGCTCTTCTTGTATAGTTTTCTGTCGTTTCATCTCTTTTACACCTTTTAGCGCTTCACCACAAATTTTTCGGGCTTCATCTGTGGCACTAGGACACGTCGTTACATTTCCCTTTACCTACAACAATTTCCCAAAGAAAAGTTTAATAACTTTAGATTTGCTGGAAAATAAAAAATCAATAATTAAATCTAACCCCCGCAATGTGCTGCTTAAGACGGTTGACACCCGAACCAACAACTTTTTGGCAAAACATGCATCTCATCTTGTTTGTACCTTCAGCTTTCTTGCCATATTTCCATCCAACGTTAGAAGGGGGTGGGCGTTTATCACTAACATTGTTGTTGGATGCGATACTAGGTCCACTCTCATTTGTATTAGATTGAGAAGCCATCACTTGTCACTAAATCCCTAATTAGCAAAGAAAAAAATTAATTGATTAACAAATTAAATGACTAATCAAAATGGAACTATGACAAAATGAAAATATTGGAGGAGAAAAATGAGCTCAAAGCTCTTAATTTAGTGATAAACGCATCCAAACAACACAAAGAAGCAATTACAACAGTTGAACTCACTACTCCCCAATCCCTAATAGTAACATCCGTAAAATCTTACCTGTCGGCGCCTGCGTTCAAAGCTCCAGAGTCCACTGCGGCGTTCAAACCTCCAAGTATTGGCCGGCGAGAAACACTCAGACAAGGGAGGCAGGAGGCGGAAGAAGGATGAAGAAATGCCGTGAGAAAGGGAAAGGAGACGAGGGGTCCAGGGTTTTTTTTTTTTTTTTTCTTTTTTTCAGATTTTTAATGACAAAATTGGGCCAGGCCGGAGATTTAATTAAAATGTTAAATGATGGAAAAAATTGAAAATGGGCTGGGCCAGGCTGGGTTTATTAAATTTTTAAATGATATAAAATTTGGGCTTAAACGGTAGGCCTAAGCGGTCCAAAAACGGCCCAGAATGGTCTTAAACGGTGGACCGTTTTTTGGTACCGTGTAGGCCTTAAATTAAACTCTGGCCGCCGTTTAGGGATTAATCCCCGTTTAATCGGGGATTAAACCCGATTTCTGCAACACTGCTCTAATGTGAAGTTCTTGGCTCCCAAAAAAATCAGTGGTTTTATCTTGAAAAGAAAAAAGAAATTTATTTCATAGGATATATATCTTATCAGCCTTACTATTGTTATTTTTCTTTTTATTATTTTTTATGTGATTTAGGGCTCCAATCGATGAGTATCTCATGCGTAGGCACGAGTCTCATCTTAAATTAGATTATATGACTAGTGAGATGATTTCACTGGATGCCTCCATTAACAGGGAAACTGCCAAAAAGAAGAGAGAGAAAGCTCAAGCAAACCCTTTTTGGGTCACCTTTCAAGCGTTTATCACTTCAGTGGTTAAATTTTGGACCGAGTGATGATGAATTTTATGAAGATGAAGAATAATCGTTGCGATTTTGGAAATCATGAGGGTGTGAAAGCAAAAGTGAAGAGAGTTGAGAGTTTTTCTATGAGTTTTGTGTAGGTAGTTGGGAGAAGTGAGCGTGTTGATTTATGTTTAGTTTTGGGGATATTTTTTTAATTTTATGTGTAAAATTATGTGTAAGCAGATGTGGGATTGGTTATATTTGTTGGATTGTTGCTAGTTTATATTTGTTATAAATGCTATTTTATATTGTTTTTGTAACTATTTACAAAAAATGAATCACATGGATTGTTTTTCTAATTTTATATACTTTATATTGCTTTTATATACTATTTTTTTCACAAAAAAAAGTTGTCCGTTGTGGAACATAGGTCCCTTCTTTTTATCATCAAGTGTTGAAATATCTTTTAGAACAAAGTTGGCTTTTTCATTCTTAATTAATAAATCTTGTGAATTAACAATATTTGATTCTCATTTTACACATTGTTAAATGGCATTGCAGTTCATAGATTCACGAGTTGAATTACTATCTTAACACAGATGAAATATTATTGATAAAAGCTTCTAATTCTCAGTAAGTAATATTTGCTTTTATTTCATTACAATACAAATTATTATTATTGCAAGAAGGCATGACAAATAATTACTAGAAACAAAAATTGAAATAAAAGGAAAAGGAAAAAACACTATATTGGACAAAAAGAATAATTTATGTTTTTTTTGCATCAAATCCCTAGCCAAGCCTTATGCTAGGCAAGTTTGGAGGGTTTGAAGAAATCTTATTCGCCCATAAATTCGCAAATTTAACAAAGTATTTATCTCCATTCCATGAAACTACTCTCATACCTGCTTCAAATTAAAATAAATGAGCTAGCTCACACAAAACCAAAAAAATGTTCAATATGCCCTTCACATTCTATTTTTCTTCTAAAATAATACCAAAAAAGAGTTTTTACTAACAAGAAAAGAGGTCTTTTTCGGTATTTGATAATAATATTACTATATTTTTCATCTGTGTGGTACCTCAAGGTCCACAGGATGTTTTGAGGGTTTGCAAGGGCATATATAAAAAAAATTACTCTTTTTAATTACCTGAAACACTAGCCAAAGGGATAAGGCAAATTTTGCAAAACAAATCCTCCTTATAATCTTCTTGATTTTCAAAAAACTTCTCATCAAAATCCATTTGAGCAATTATTTTAATAAATTTCGCAAGATATTTTGAATCACGGTTCAAAACTCTGTCAAGAGCAGAATCTAAACCAGATTCCCATGATTTGATACAAATCTCCAAACTCGTACCAATTTCATTTGAATCGTTCTGATTTGAAAAGGCAAGCCATGAATTGAAGTATTTCAGGGTTATTTTGAGGATTTCTACAAGTCGGTAAATCTCCCCAAGGGCAGTAAAGTAATTTCCTCCTGAAAAAAATAAAAAATATAGGAAGCAAACAAATAAGTTTGTAATATATATATATAACTCAACAAGTTTGATAATTGTTATTAGTTCCTAAACTTGAGAATTGGAAAACCTAATTAATATAGTAAATATAAAAAATGGGATTTTCATGTCTGATATTATTTCCTAAAAGTTCAGAATCCGAAAACCTAATTTTTGGATTCCTAATTTTTTATATAATTAAAAATCTGAAAATTAGTTTTTCGAATTCTCAACTTTTAGGAAATAATGACAAATATCAAAATCCCATTTGTAATATTTAATGTTTACTATAAAGTAATGGATTGACTAAAAAAGAAATGAAATACCTATAGAAATTAGATTGTCAGACAGGTTTTCTTTGAGCGATTCAGCCCAAATAATTGCACCATTTTGCAATTCTTGTGCGCAAACAGAAATAATACGAGACCATGTAGAAACATAAGCATTTATATCATCCATCGATGCGATTTCCAATGCATTTAATGTTATTAAACTATGCTTTAGTAGATCGATTGCTGGACTCAATTCTTCCAAGGCCTAAATCAAAATATTAATAAATACACATATGCAAATAATGAATCTATATACAAACCAAAATTCTGAAAATTTAAAAAAGAAAGACGAATTTGACTTACCAAAAATAATTTTGTAGATAGCTGATATTCTTCCTCAAAGGCTTTGAGATGAGAATTTTCTATACTATTTAGCAAATCATTAATGCATGAATCCTTAGAAGAAGAATCTTCTATGTTTACATCTTTGCTCAATTTTAATCTCTCCAGTTCTCTATATGTTTCCTGTGTATACAAAAAATTTAATTCAATTTCAAAGGCACAACAAAAACAGAAACTCGTAAAAACAGAAATAAAATTTATATGAGAATAATCCTTATATTACCTGTATTTTTTCATTTATTTTTTTCATTTTATCCACTTGGCCAGAAAAGGCAGCAACTTTGGATGCCTCCTGTAATCCAAACAATTCTTATTTATTCCAAAAAATAAAAATAATAATAAAGCATTGAAACAAAAAAAAAACGTAACAATTACCTTGAGGCCCTTGAAATGGCGAGAAATTAGAAACATGGATCCCTCCCTCAATTTCCGATAAAACTCTAATACAAAATTCTTCATTGTAGATTCACTCATACCGCTTGTACCAGCTCTACCACTTTGATCTGTTTCAAGCACGGATTTCTGAGCACTAGTCATTAGTTTCAAAGCCCTTTATGGATTCATAATATTTAACTTATAAGAAGTTTAGATCTTTACTTACCATTTCAGATGAAGAAACGATTGGTTTTTCATTTGAAGAAGCGAAAGAAGCCCACTTGTCCAAATTTGTTTCTTGTGTTTTTGTTGAATTCTGTACAATTTTATCATATGTCAGATCAAATTCTGTAGCAAAATAGTGTTTAAATCGTTTTTATTGATTAATCAAAACTACATTGTGATCTAAAAATGCATCTTTGAACTCCCAAATCTCTTCATCAACTCCATTCTCTTCATTCGTGTTTTTCTCAAATCGCCCCTCATCTTTTTGAGGAATTGGAATTGACTCCTTCAAAAAAGCGGGTCCTTGGTCAAAAATCAATTCTTGTACAACCTCTTGTTTTGTAACATTTGAAGGGCTTGCTATATTATCTTCTTGATCCAACCCATTTCCAGTGATCTAAAAAAATAAAAAATAAAAATAAATTAAAAAGGTGAGAACTCAAAATTGATCCTAATTTAAAATATTTTGTCCTTTTTTTGTTCCTTAATTAATAGAGGCTATTTGAAAGGCTTAATCAAAATATGGTCAAATAGCTCTATACAAAGAACCTATATAACTATCTAATGCAAAATTGTAATCTTTTTATATAAACACAAAAAACAATATAAATAACCTTGGAAGATGAAGAATCAGTCAAATCCGAACCACCGCCATAAAGATTCACAATCATCTCACTCAATTCCAAACCTTTCGAATCAGAATTAAAATCACGAAAAATCAATTCAGATTTAGAATTTTGCAAAGACTCGATCTTCATCTCATCTTCTTCTTCTACCGATTCTTCATCCTCTTCACCTCCAAAGAAGGAAAGAGGCAACGGCCCCTTTGGCTTCTCCCATTTCACACCATAAGTACTACTGGTACCATTTATGGTACCAGACGCAACAGGACTCGAGATAAAATCGCCCCATTCATCGTCCTCAAAATACCCGTCTCTTTTTTGACTTGGATCCATATGTACCTTCACGTTTTGAAGCTTTTCCTGAGAAATTTCATTGAAAATGGTGGGTTTTGTACCATTGGTACTGGCAATTGGGCTTGAGATGAAGGTTCCCCACACATCGTCTTCTTCCTCAACAAGCTGTTCTTGCTTCTTCAGTTGCAAGCCTCCATTAACAAGATTTCCGTTTGAAATTTGATGGGTAGTGAAAGAAGCCCAATTGTCGCTATCAGTGGGACCCACTTTTAAGATACCATTCTCAATCTCTTGGTTTGAGATTTCAGAAGGAATTGCGGGTTTTACAGATGTAAAATTAGTAGCATTATTGTTCAGTTGAGGTGAAGCCGAGCTCGAGAAAAAGAAGCTCCAATCTTGGTCTTTATGAGTGGATGTGGATCCTATTTTCAAGCCTCCATTTTCAAGCTTTTTGCCCAAAATTTCAGTAGATACATAAGGATTGTTAGTACCATTGCCAACTGAGCTTGAGACAAACACATCCCAATCGCCGATTCCATCTTCTTTGAAGCCTCCACCATTTTCAATCTTTCTTGTAGAATTTCCAGATGAAACGGCGTGATCATTAGAACCACCATATTTATTTGGGCTTGAGACAAAATCGCCCCAGTCATCTTCTCCCCCTTGATTGGTTAATTGAAGCTTGGAAAGCATGGGATTTCGATCAGAATTGGAATTAAAATGAGAAAAGGAACTGGAAGATAGTGATCTATAGAAGTACAGAAGCCGATTATTTTTTGTCACTTTTCTGATTCTCGAAGAAAAGAAAAGAAATAGAAAAAGTAATTTCTGTTTCGTTTTCCTTTTGTATTTTGCGTTAAAAGGAATCAAACAGAAAACTATGGCTTAATGCGAAGAAACCGTAAATAGAACTGTTATAGAATAATGTTTCACTGACACATGACCCCGCTTAAACTACGAGGAAACACCTGGAATTCAATTCCCGAATTAACATAAAACCGGGAACATAAATCCATTATAGAGTCGGCGATTAATTGGCACACTGATAAGACCGGAAAGTTTCAGCGCTGAATTTGTATACTTCAATCCCACCACAATAAACGACAGAGAGAGAGAAGAGGAGAGGCTATAAAATAGGAAGAGAGGCCGCTTAACACTTCATACCTTTCTCGGCCTTTTGGCTAAGATCAAGTGTAGTATCTGTTCTTATCAGTTTAATATCTGATATGTGGGCCATGTGCTCACAACGATATTAAATTTATTTTTTCTGGGGGAGGGGCCGCCACTGTAGCTTGCTACTGGGCCTCTCGAGCGTCGCCCTTGCGTTGCACTACTGCTTGCGCCTGGCGCACCCCTACCAGTGTACTAATTTAAACTTTAATTGAGAAATTAGAATGATAATAAATTTATTTTACTGGAACTATATTGAGCTTCTGTGAGAAATTTTAGTTAGAAATATAATTAGAATGATGATTCAAATAATCCAGGATAGTTATTTCAGGAAAAAGTATATTTCTTAATTAATATTATTTTAAGCAGTCGTATTTTTAGGGCATGTTTGATTTGGTGTATTGTATTCGTAAATTCAAAATCATTTGTTTGATTTGGTGTATTCTATTAAATCCATGGATTTGAGAGCCTAAATCCGGGGATTTTGTACTACGGTCAAAAATTGGGGATTACAAAATACACCAACTTATTAACCATATTATATTATATTATATTATATTATATTATATTATATTATATTATATTATATTATATTATTTATTTATTTATTTTTATATTATATTATTTTTTGTTTATTTTTATATTATATTATATTATATATTTTATTTTTATATTATATCATATACTTTATTTTTATATTATATTATATTATATATATTTTTAAATTATATTTATTATTTTTCTTCATATTATTTATTTATTTATTTATTTATTTTCATATTATATTACGTATTTTATATTATATTATTTATTTTTATATTATATTATACTATACTATACTATACTATACTATACTATACTATACTATATTATTTATTTATTTATTTATTTTTATATTATATTATATTATTTATTTTCATATTATATTATATATTTATTTTTTATTATTTATTAATTTTTTAAGATTATTTATTATTTTTATATATCATTATAACTACTCAATAATTATCTTTTAATAAACTTAAATTAAATACTCAAATTCTCAATCATCAAATCCACCTAATCAAACAACTCACATGGATAATCAAATCCATATATTTGCAATATCCATGTATCATGGAATACCTCAAATCAAACATGCCCTTAGTATATTCTGACAAAAAGTGCAGAGAATCACTATTATTTGGAAACTAGCACTAAAAAATTAAGGAAGAAACACTAATTCAAAAGGAAGAGAACGCTAAATCAAATTAACAAAAGGAAACAAAATAAGAATTATTACTCTTAATTAAATTTATACTGGTGGTTCAAATCAACACTAAGATATCTAGTGGAGCAGTGAATATGGAGTCCAAAATTTATAATGGAGAAGAGAGAGTAGAGATGTTGAATTAATGGCGACGTTTAACAAGACATAACAGGAGACAGGAGGAGGAGCTGTCTTGGTTTGGTCGTAGGTCAAAGGGAGAAGAAGATGTGCTGTCTCCAATAGATTAGTTTGGGGTTGAAATTTTTTTGGGCTTTTTTCATTGTTACTTTAGCCCATTGAAATTAGATTTTTTTTTTTTTTTTGATGAGTTGTTAAATATAAAAAGAAAATGTAAATATTTTTCTCATAGTAAGAAATAGATAGGATTCAAGTTTGAAAGAGGGATGCACAAGCCCTCTCCAAATATTTTCAAAAAATAAAAATAAAAAATGGAGTCCAAAAATTAGGGTTGTGAGTAATAGTCGTCGTTGTGCGTGTGGACAATGATGGATCTTGAACATGATATTGTAAAAAAGGGAAAGGGCCAAATATATATAAATACATATTTTTGAAAATTTTATTATAGTACAATAAACTAGAGTTCTAACAATATATACTTATTTGTCAAAAATCTTTGAGAAAGGAGGTGGGATAGCGCCTCGATTCGTCACTGTGTGTGGGCATCTAGAGTGGAAATCATCATTGTGTCGGTCGATCGGGATAATCGCCTTTAGATAACCAACATCATCATCAAAACCCTAGATATGGATTGTTCAAACATCCCACGGCTAGAAATGGGAGCCAAAATATTGAGCCTAGCCATTGTCTAGCTAGTCGTCGACTAGAAAGCTACATATCGTTCTCAGTTGCTATTGTCGGCAAGGGAAGAGAGTCGAAATCGCATGATAGTTAGGTTTTGAGATGGGAAATGTTTTTTGGATTTTGCCTGAGATTGAAATATTTATAATTTTTAGGGTAAATATTCTTTGTGTTAAATATGGGCCATCAGCCTTTTCAAATAAGATGTTAAGTAGGTAGGGCCTAGTAAGTGTTAAAATTAAGGTCACTATATTGGAAAAGCATAATTTGCTCATTCATTTCCTCACAAAAATATTATATACATAATTATTGAACCCTATGATATCATAATTTCTGTATTTATACCTCCTATGATATCATGATTTTTGAATTTCCATTATGATGTCATGATTTTTATATTTACATTCTCTATGATGTTATGTTAACTTATATGATACTTTTGTGGGAAATGAGGATGCAGTAAACAATTAATTACACACGAAAGCAATCCCATAGCATCAAGACATATCTAAATACATATCTTTATTTAGGGCTAGTTAATACGTATTAAATGTCATGTATCATTTGATTAATTCATGGATATATATAAGCAAACCTTTTGATTTATTCCAACTATATCTAAATAATAAATCTTTGCAATACAGCAATACTCAAACTAAATGAATCAGCAATTCTCTTTGATTTTCAGCATCTATAAATCCTACCATTTATTCACAATCTTCCATACATCAAACACAGTGCATTATTAATGGCATCCAATACAAAACATTTTTCCCTCTTGCTCATAACTTTTCACCATCTTTCTCATCTCCAAGAACCCAGTAAGATCACATGAAGTACCTTGTTTGACTAAATTTGTTGAAATAGTGATTCCAAGGTGCCATCTACATAAAGGTTATGGAATCATTGAACTATCGAGTGCTGCCGTAGCTTGTATTCAGCAAATATGAAGTGCATTTGTAAAAATATGACAGACCAAATCCTAGACCATTTCGATGAATCGGCTCCATGCTGTCGGTCGGACTTGTTCCCAAATCGTGCCATCAATAGGAAAATGAGCAAGTAAAAAAATATTTTATTGTTGATTTGCATTTTGCAGATACATGTATTGTACGAAATTGACATATTTAATGACAAGTGATCTTACTTTTTATTTTCAGGTTCTGCAATTCCAAAGTCCAGAGCTTGAGAATGAGAAGCATGGTGCATATGTCATTTGTATCTTTATAAAATTGACGTGTTAATGCAATAATAAAAAACTGTCATTATTTTGTTTTACAATCGTGTCCTTGTGTTTCTGAGGAAAAAAAACTTTTTTATGTTAAATTACATAGGGCAATAATTATTGCATACTTAACTAAACAAAAAAAATGCTAATGGAGATTTAAACTCGTAACATCTTGATTTATATGTAACAGACTTTACCAACTAGGCTATGATTACGAGCGACTCTGCCAAAGGGCTCGACAAGATATACATAATTTCATAGTTTCAATCTTTAAAAAAAAAAAAAACAGTTAAAAGCTCATATTTGTATCCCAACTTACAACAATTATTATATTTGAGTTGTATGAAAAATATAAGATACATGAAAAAAATGGATATGACATTCAAAATTTTCAAAGTTTATATTTGCCTTACTTGCCTACAACTTTTTCTTTTGATTTAATTCTCTATTTTTTTTCTGATTTTTCCATCCATGACAGATATCCAGAAGAATAAAATAAACTTGTACTGGCATTTAAGTATACTATCCATTAGTCTCACTCTTTGTTATAAATTGAAAAAGAAAAAACAGAAAAATAGACAATTAAATCAAATATTCTATTTTAAGACAAATAAAAAACAAATAAGCCGACATAGATAGAAAAAAAATAAAAAAATTGTTATGAATATAATTAATATGAATGTCTAATACTTGGACCATAAGCAAAGATAAGTTAAGAAATGCTTGTGAGAATGGAAGGAGTTGTAGCATGATATTTACTAGTGTATATTCTATTATATTTATGTTAGATTATTTCCTTTATTGTAATTCTAAATCAGGCAAGAGATTTCTTGGCCACCACTCACCATCTACTATATAAAGGGGGCAGTGACTATTGTATTCTGGATCCCACATTTGAATAAACAATTCGTCTCCTCCAATTCTATCTTTTCTATTATTCTTGTTCTTTATTTTATAACACTTTATCAGCACGAGTCTCTGACCTAACGTAAGCGAGGTATCAATTGTCATTATTTCTTATACACCTATATTTTCTTATTCGGATTTTTTTCTTCCTTTATTCGATTTTTATTTTAGGTAGAATTCATTGTATATGCACGAATAAAAACAGAATTCCCAAAAAATACACCTTCAGAAATAAATTCCAATTTATAGCATTTCCGCACTTCTAAAGTGCGATTTGCAATTTTTTTTTTTGGTTGAAACCGCACTTTAGAAGTGCGGTTTAGAATTTTTTTTTTAGGATGAATTTTATATGTTTGGAAAAAAAAACATATAGGTCTTTTATATATATGATAATAATGAATGAATATTTATAAACATTCATTTCAATATATGTTGTGAAACATATGTTGTAGGATAAATATTTTTATAGATTTTAATTTATTGTCTTGATATAAACATTTTTATTCAATTTCTACCAACATATAAAAATGCACTTGCCAAATATTCATTTAAGAACATATAAAAACATTTTTCATTTTTATCAAGAACCTAACCTTGGTAGTAAAAACATTTTTATTTTGATTAATTATAATATGCATGTCCGCATGGTAAAGGTATATTATACCATATAGTGCATTTTACTATATGGCATATGTACTTACTATTCGGAAATGAATATTATAATTAATCAAAATAAAAATATTTTTACTACTAAGGCTAGGTTCTTGATAAAAATGAAAAATATTTTTATATATCCTTAAATGAATATTTGGCAAGTGCATTTTTATATGTTGTAGAAAATGAATAAAAATATTTATATCATGAAAAATATTTTTATTTGTCCTTAAATGAATATTTGGCAAGTGCATTTTTATATGTTGTAGAAATTGAATAAAAATGTATATATCATGACAATATATTAAGACCTATAAAAATATTCATCCTACAACATATGTTTGACAACATATATTGAAATAAATGTTTATAAACATTCATTTTTAGTATATAGATAAAGATCTATATGTTTTTTTTCCAAACATATAAAATTCATACTAAAAAACTTAAAAAAAAAAAAATTTTCTTTTCTAAACCGCACTTCTAAAGTGCAGTTTCGGCCAAAAAAAAAATTGCAAACCGCACTTTAGAAGTGTGGAAATGCTATAAATTGGAATTTGTTTCTGAAGGTGTATTTTTTGGGAATTCCATTTTTATTCGCGTATATACAGTGAATTTTACCTTTATTTTATTTATTTATTTGAACTCCAGACAACATGTTATTATTAATACATGTTTATTTTTAAGCACCAGAAGTTGCCTAATTATTTTTATGCACAAGAAGTTGCTTGTTTAATTATTTTTATTTTGCAACCAAAAGTTGCATGTTTATTTTTATTCACACACCAGAATTTGGTCGTTTAAATTATTTTGTATGCACCAGAAATTTCTTGTTTAATTATTTTTGCAACCAGAAGTTGCAAGTTTATTTTTATTTACGCACCAAAAGTTGCTTATTTAATTTTATTTACGTAACCAGAAGTTGCATGTTTATTTTTATTTATGCACCAGAAATTGTATGTATATTTATGCACTAGAAGTTACAAGTTTATTTATCTTTATTCTATATACATTTATTTTATGCACATTTACTTTTATGTACATTTATTTTCTGCACATTTATTTTTATGCAAATTTTTTTTTTTTGCACCTGTAGTTGCAATAATTTTTTTTCTTTGCACACAAGCCGCAAAAATTATTTTATACACCATAAGTTACAAAATATAGCACCAGTAGTTGCAAGAATATAAATCGAAATATTGTCTAAATCTCGAAAATCAACTCTCAAATAATAATTTGAGAAAAGATGAAGAATATATATATATATATATATGTATATATATATGTATGTATATATATATGTATGTATATATATATATATATATATATATATATATATATATATATATATATATATATATATATATATATATATATATATATATATATTAAATAATGATATTCCTTACCTTTTATCTTGCTCTTGAAGCAACAACAAGATAAAGAGAGTTGTAAGATATATTAAAAACCAATATCATATCTTATTGTGAATAAGCAAACTAATGAGTTGTAAAAGAAGAAATTATAAAACTTGTCTAAATAATTGCATTCAATTCCCAGAAGTGAATGTTGTAAAATAATAACATAAATGAGACTAATGTCAGAAGTCATTATAAGAAAATCATACAAGACAATGAGAAGATACAACAAGATACAATTTATGACTGATTCTAAAATATGTTTTTTTAGATGTTTTATGAAAGAGCATTGGTTAAGTACCTGTTGTACACCAAAATATTTTATTGAATTCTATCAAGGTTGCAAATAGCGTTTAGCGGTGTGTTGGATTTATGATTTTTATGTAGCGAATTGCGTATATCGCAGATATTGAGGAGATACATTTTTGTAGCAGATAATATGTACAAATATTTTTTCCTTATATACCACTACGTAATATATGCACTACAAAATTTAAAAGAAGAAATATGTAACACGAAATATGATTAATATTAAGATATTAAGAATAAAAGTTTAAAATGTTCTTGTCAAAGATTACAAGTCCAAAATCAAAATATAATTAATATTAAAATACAACATATCTATGCATTAAAAAAATCCATTAAAAAAATCAATTAAAATGTTTTTCAGACCGCTATACCACAACACACACACACAACATCGCTATTGAGGACCGCTTCACGACTAATCGTCGAAAAACGCTACACTACAACAAAATCACTGCGCCCAGCATTTAACTTCCAGAACCACTATAGCGCAGCTATTGCGCCACTACAGACCATTATTTGCAACACTGAATTCTATAAAGTCGCTTGAAAAAAAATGGTTAATTTTGTTTTTAATTAAAAACCATTTCAGTAAACTCTTAAATATTACAAGACATTTATACTTATTCAATTTATTTTATTTATTTGTGAAATCGAAATTGGATGATAAAGACATGTCCAACATGTATTGAACAACTAAAATAATACTTAAAAATTGAAAGACACGTGTTAATACATTATCATTTATTATAAATGTAATTCAAGACTCAAGAAGAGTTACAATTTTGTTTCCTGAATAAACAAAATTTATAATAGATAATGCTTTAAAATTGTGAATTACTATCATTGTTTCTTGTATATAACAATCGATTCCGCATCATTCCCAGAAGTGAATACACCACATATATAAGTCATTATTGTGAATGTGTATGTGGACGTAAAAGAGGTCAAGGTCGAAACTATACTTGCCATTGTGATGATTATATTCAAAAGAACACACAAGAAAGTGGAAAGAGCACACAAAAGATAACTTTTAAATGGTCTAAAAGTGTATGTGGTAGTAAAAGACATTTGGTATATCCATGTGTACGCCCTATAATCTTGTGGAGCTTTATTTAGCCTCCTTGAAGGCAAAGAGAAAATAATAATGTCGACGTTAGTTATCATGATAATGAAAATATTGATAACAAATAATGATACCATCCACTGGATCTAAAGTACATTACCAAGAACGAGTTAGAGAAAGAACCGAGTAAGAAAATTTTCTTTTCTTCTATTTTATATTCTTCTTATTATTGTTATTATCATTATTTTTCTTTCTTATAATACTACTAATATGAATCAAAGTATGTATGGACACAATAAGAATTATAAATATTTGTGTCTCATTGCTTTGTGGATAATATTTCTATATTTTGAGAAAAGTATATATATATATATATATATATATATATATATATATATATATATATATATATATATATATATATATATATATATATATATATATATATTAGAACAACATGCAACTTTTCTATTGATTTGTATTATGAAGTACTAATACAATTAAATCATATTTATTAGTAAATCAGAAGTTTATTGACTTAAAACTTATTTATGCTTTTGCATAGTAGATTTGGTACAATTTGAAAAGTAATTTTATAATTTTGACATGAACTTGAATTTTACTAATTAGAAAAGAAACTTTATCATTAAACATGAACCAGAAGTTCAATAATTTGAGAAGAAATTTTATGATTTGACATGAACCAGAACTTCACTAATTTGAAGAGAATTTCATGTTTGGCATGAACCAGAAGTCCACTAATCTTGGAGCAATGATGATGTAAATAATCACAGAGAACTCAAATATGCATCAATTAAAGAACCAGAAGATTATTTTATCAAATGAATTTTCATGTGCTGCATGTTTTTAAGAAAAATTAGTTGTTAGACATAACAAACCAGGTTTGATAATGAATCACCCAATTTCTTTGAGCGTATTCATCGAAATATATGTGGGCCTATTACTCTTTCTTTTGGACCATCTAGATATTTTATGGTATAAATAGATGCAAATGCTAAATGGTCACATATATGTTTATTATTATCTCGAAATATTGTATGTGCGAGATTTGTTGCTCAAATATTCCAATTAAGATCATAATTTATGAATTGTATAATTACGACAACTCGTTTTGATGATGATCAGTAAGTCACATCCAAAGTACTTGATGAGTATTATACGTTGATTGAGATTATAGTTGAGCATTGGCCCACGCACGCACTTATAATGATCTAACATTATATCTTGTTAAGCGATTATAATTAATCGTTGGTACCTAATAATGAAATGAACGCTCGTCTTTTGATTGAGGCCATGAAATGATATATGTTACATCACTAATTAGAATAAAGCCAATATAAATAGGTTATCTCATAACAAGCCCTCTTAGAATGAAGATTTATCTATCGACAAGAGCAACCAAAATAAGATGTGAACACATGATAATTTGAAGAAAAGGGGATATAAATTGGTAAATTGATGTCATTTGTGTTTGAAAGAATAGAAAACAGTGAAAGAGGAGTATAGTTTTGTTCATAAACATTGGAATCTTCCCAAAACTCATCAAAAGAAGTATTTAAAGAATTTAAAGAATGAGAAGACTCCCTATCAGATGTTAATCGATGAGCTCGTCAATCTCATCAATGATGGAAATGCTCGACACATTGTGGTCGTCAGGGAATTTTATCGCGTCGAAGATGTTGAAGGAGATCTTCTCGTTGTCGAACTCCATTGACAAGATACCCGAATGGCAGTCGGGTTTTCACTATCCTGAGAAACGGTCTCCCCAAGAGAATGGAAGAAGAATTTGCTGAGCTTCCCATTTCGATAATATAAAAATCAGCTAGGAAAACTAGACCATTTACCATGACCTACACATCTTCCACCACGCCTAAATGTTGGATTACAGAGCGTTCTGCAAGGGTCACCACAACTCGAGTATTCTTTAAACTACCCAGGTCAAGAGTCTCGTAAACGGATCTGGGCATTATATTAATCGCAGCCACTAAGTCAAGCATGCACCTTGCGAACTGGTGGTACCCAATTGTGCAGGGAATGGCGAATATTTCTGAGTCTTTTTCTTTTGGGGAAAATCTGGCGTCTAGGCTTAAAACGGCCGAGAGGTTTACTTTCTCATCCCCTTTTAACCTTTTTTTATTGGTGCATAAGTCTTTCAGGAACTTGGCAATATAGGGAAATTTTTCGATTGCGTCAACGATGGGAATATTCACCTCCACCTTTTTGAAAATTGCAAGCATGCCCTTTTCGGCCTCTGCCTTTTTGTTCACCGCCAAATGGGACGGGAATCTTTGGCACGAAAACTCTGTCTTCCCTTTTTTCATTTTCTTTCTCTTTCTCCTCTTTTTCTTTTTCTTATATATTTACATTCTCATTCACAATTTCATTTTCATTTTCATCCTCTAACTCCAATTCTTCGTCTTTCTCCCTTTGTTCTTCACGTCTTTTCACCACAATCTCTTTTTCTCTCTAGGGAACTCAACTTCTTTCCCACTTCTCAAATGAATTGAGAAAATGTGTTTGGTGTCGGGTCCTTCCTTGAGATGTGAGTTTGTTATCAACCTATCCCTTCGGGATGTTCACTTCATCCACCATTTGTCTCATTTGTGTTTTCATGTTTTGAACTTGTCGACTCGTTGTCGCTTGTCCTTGGCTAAGGGAACTTATCTCATTCTCCATCGACCCCAATTTTGTTGTAAAGATTGAAAATCCATTTGTCATGAATGCCATCATTTTGTCGAATTTCTCATCGAGAAAGGGAGGTTGAGTGGTTGATGAAGAAGGTTGAAGAGATTGTTGTTGTTGCGCGTTGGGGTAAGAATAGAGTTCTTGCCTTTGGGGTTGTTGTTGAGGAATTTGTTGTTGATTCTCCTCCGTTCTCCAACGAAGGTTGGGGTGTTTTTTTCCAGGGTCGTAAGAATATTGAAGCTTTTGATACCCATAACCCCCCTTGGTTTCCCCCATAACTCCCCATTGCATTCACATCTTGTTAAAGAGTTTTGCATTCATCGATTAAATGCGACGTACTCCCAACAAACTTACACTTTTTTGGTTTAACTTTTCCACCAACCGCATTAAGCATTTGGTTAAATCTCGTCTCGAAATTTGTGATGATTCGGGACTCCATTGTCTTGAGATCTACTGCGTTTGTAGCGTTCACTTGTCCACCTCGTCCACTACGTCCTCTCATGCCTTCCGCATTCGTCACAATAAGTTCTCACACTTGGGAGGGTGTCAGGTGGTTTATGTTTCCTCCGGCTGAACATTGGAGAAGGCGGGCGTCGAGGTCGTTCATGCCTTCAAGGCATTGGGCGATGAGGGAGGTTTCCTCCAAATTGTGATTAGGACATGATGCGCATAAATGGATGAAGCATTTATAATACTCCTGTAGATTTTTTTTACCCCTTTGCTTAATCCCCGTGATTTCGGATCGCAACTTGGCAGTGAGTGAATCGGGGTAGTAGCGCTTGAGAAAGCGTTGTGCCACCTTCTCTAAAGTCTTGAATGGCCCACCTTGTAGGTGATTGAGCAAATCTCTTGGAGCATCTTTTAAAGTATGAGAAAAGAGAGTGAGTTTAATATTATCCAAGTCATTCGTTTTACCAAAAAGAGCAGTGTATTTTCTATCTAATTCACCCAAATGTATATAAGGATTATCATTTCTATGTCGTAAAATATTTAATATGGTGGGATTCAATTTAAAATTTTACACGGTGGGTATCACGATATTTCCTAGATATTGTTGAAGATTGTGTGCTAACAATTCTCCTAAAGTTTTCTCTTCAGCCATTTTTACTTTATTTTAATCTTTTAAAGGTTCTTTTTCAACTTTTAAATCTTGATATGATGAAGATGATGATGAATCTAAGTTATTAGATAGATAAAAAAAAATCCTGATGATGAAGATTGGATGTAGGGATTTATTGGAAGATCTTGAGCTTGTTCTTATGGCTCTTCCACTACTGGTAGCTCAGTTTTTGGATCTTGAGGCCCTAAGAAAGGAGAAGCCTCCACGCTCGGATTTCATTTTGAAGAGGTTGAAGAACTCGTCACACTTCTTCCCTTGTTCTTCTTGATTTCCCTAAGCTTCTTGTTAATCTCCGGATTTAGAGGTACTTGAGATTCGCCTTGCGACCTAGTCCTTCTCATATACCTTCAAAATAAACAAAAACAAAAACACTAGAACAAACGTGAGATCATTAATAAAAAATTTAATGCAAGCCGTCTCCCCGACAACGGCGTCATTTGTAAGATGCGTAAATCGTTGTGCTTTTAGAATTGGTATCCAGTTTGACCATTTTTGGGACAGTTGACTTTTGATCAACTCAGCGATTTTTTTCGAGTTTGACTTTTCGTATTTTCGTAGGTTTTGGATTGGATGATTGGTGGGTAAGGGTCATGAGATAATTGGAGAAGCGTGTGTAGGGTTTTTACGGAGATTTGTCGAACATTCGGCCATCTTCAGCCCAGGATTTGCATATCGACCCTTCATTTGAAGTTGACTTTTCACCCAAGACCTCCAAATCTTCCTTTCTTGGTCTATTTACCTGAAAAATCACACAAAAGTGTATTAAGGATTTCAAAAAATAACTTTTATTAATTTTAAACACTTTTTCAATATTTTATGTGATTTAAGGATAAAATTTATATGATAAAAACTCTAAAAATATGTATAAAAATATACATTATAGGAGGGAAGAGCATGTTGAAGCAAAATATCCTTAGATTTGGGCATAAGTTACCAATACCACTATCACCAATTAAACTTATGAGAAATTATTGAGAGTGACCAGCTTTTAAAATGTCCAGAAATGCACATTATACAGTTGACTCGGGCGGTTCCAAAAGTAGATAAAGCGTTGATCCGCTCGAACCGCACTGTATCTCCAGTACGCTTCTCTCGTATCATTCGTGCTACAAAAATTAAAAAATATATAATAAACATAAATTAAACAATATAATAGTACTGATAATGTTTTGATGTCAGCTGTTGCAGCAGCTTTGGAGGCACCTATTGTAAGCTTTGAAGCCTCAATCCTTATTCCATTTCAACTTTGGCGGCGCCTTAATATCTGATCCTTCCGCTGTTACTAGCATCAGCAAACATCAAGGCCTCGAACAGCTAAAGGACGCATTGAGATACATGCCAATCGGGTGTCACCTGGCACTTGCAGAACCTGCCACATAGCTCTGGTAGGCAGGCCCATGATGGCCTACTCAGGATGGAAGAAATTTGATGATGATCGATTGGATGGTCCAGATTTGGTCTTGGCATTGGATCCGATGATATGCAGTATTATTTCCATTTGGACCTGAAAATATGAAACAAGAAAATTTAAGGAACAAGGGGGATGCCAAATATACACCCAAAAATACAAGCATTTGACTTGTAACAAAACAAATAGAAAGATTAAACTAAAAGCAGAGAAACAACAGAAGAAAATTACCTTGAAAGGAGCAAAGGCGAAGAACTGAGCCTGATCGGACTCACGCTTGGGACAGCATGCGCCAATTAATATTATAATAAAAACAATAATAACATCAATTAGTATTACAATAACAAAAACATTCCAGATGATAATGAAATAGGATAATAAAAATATTACCTGCTTAAAGCTAATATCTTTCCATCCGAATCCACTCCCGGTTTAGCAATGTGAACCAAAACAAGGGTCCATAAAAGTAGAGCCCACAAATAGAGCTATTTTCGTCGTCATTTGGACCCGAAAATAAAAAATAGGATAACAAATCAGTGGTTACCAAATATCCTCGCAAAAATACAAGCAAGGGGGCAATCATTTTAACTTCAAAGTAAAAAACAATAGGCCGAAGAAAATTAAAAGCAGAGAAAATATAAAATGGACGTTACTCCATTTTTTGCATTCTGAAAAGTTTTTATTAAAGGAACTCTGCTCCAAAAGGAACTCCACTCCAAAAGCGCCAAGTGGCAAACTGTACAAGAAAAAAGAAAGTCAGATTTCTATAGGAAATTGTTAAATAGATATATAAGATGAAAAATATAAGAGTAAACCCCCCCCCCCCCCAGAACCAATGGCGACACTTCATCCTAAAAATAATAAAATAAATCAGTAAGTCAAAATTCAATATTAATTAATTAAACAAAATAATTTATATTTTACATAAACTTAGAGTTCATATTCAATGTTAATCAAATAAAAAATATTTTATATTTAAATGCATTTATGCGAAGAGGCTACACTTGTTCCCAATCCAGATGCGGAAATACTATAAAACAAATTAATTTAAAAAATCAGAAGCTAAATACAGTAAAAAAAAAATTTAATTCTAAAATTTAAATTTACCTCATGTCCAAATACTCCCAAAATGGCTGCGTGATCTCCATGTGAAGCCGTCCAAGGCCTGAAAAGGTAGTAAGTGAATGCTCTCTGCTCTCCAATTGGTCGGCCCGCCCCAAGGGATCTATTTCTGTAATTATCACCAATATAAATGCGCCGCTTGGCTGTCTCATAGTATCATCGGCTGGCGTCAATCCAATTTATAGTCCTCACTCTATATAATCATATAAAATATCATTAATAAAATTAATAAAACAGACTTATCTTGTATTGTATTGTAGCATTCATTTTTGGTCTGAATAATCATAAAATTTATAGTATCGCGCAATAATAAAAATAAAAACAAAAAAAATAAATTAAATGTTTTGAGAACCTCTTTGAAATCCGTGCCATCAATTTTAATGGATATTAGCTTGATATCCCGCCAATGAAGAACAAGTGCAGCATAAACACATATTAAAATTTCAAAAATATATCAGAAGTTAAAATTATTTATAACAAATATATAAATTCAAAATTGAATTGTAATGAAGAAAGATACATTAATAATAAGAAATTAATTTCATGTACCTGACGTGAATCTTTCTCGACCAGAAATGAATGTCAAATAAAAACATGTCGCGTTTACCAGATGAAGTCTACAGAGCATTCAGAATACCACAAACTTATATACGAAAAAAATGGACACTATGTCATTAAAGAAAAGGAAATATTAAATAATGAAAATAAATAAATAAAACAGTTACCTGTAAGACTATACTGTGGTCCAGACAAGGTATTGGTTGCTAGAACTTGGACCTGACGGACTAAAGAAAATGGACAGGTCAGCACCATTAGCATCACACACGGCAGCATAGAAATCTTCACAAGTCACAGCTTATCCGTCGTGTCTTTTCAAAGACAGATCCATACCCTAAAAATATGTAATGATTAATTAAGTTCACTAATCCATAAAACTTTAAATAAAAAATAATTCATACAAAGTGTAAAATCATGCCAATAAATAAAGTTTGAAAATCAAATTTTTTTATAGTACCTTCAGCTCCAAGTAGAGTTTCGTAAAATCTCACTACCTCAGCTCCCTATAAATAATCGTGTCCAATTAATATTTTTCATAATGAATAGTAAATAAAAAAAAAATTATTGTAAGAGAGAGACCTATTTGTTCGACAGTCTTGCGAAGGAGCCAAGATTTTCAGCGTGACTTTCTGGCCCCGAAACATCAGTAAATGAAATGAATCCTCCCTCTGCTCTCCAATTGAATCTATTTCTGTAATAACTGCAAATGTATAGTCCTTATTCTGTATTAAAGTAATTAAAAACAATACCACTTCAATTCATTTTATAGAGAGAAATAGAAAGAGACTCACTTGTAAAAATTAGGCACCGAAGTGGTAGTGAATTGATTCCTCTCTGCTCTCTAATTGACTCACACGCCACAAGGGCAAAAGACCGCCTTATTCAATAAGGATATTTCTCCTCGTCAGCTTCAGTTCGACACGTCGATATCGGCATTACGCCAAGCCGGTCCTGCACAAAAATATTTAAAAAAATTAATTTTTCTATGTCAATATAATATTGTTTGATATTTTAGATTAATAGTACTGATTGTTTCTCTGATAAAATGTAATTTTCCTGAACCCTCCTGCCTCGCATTTGGTACACAAGACTCCAGAAGACTTGTACAAACCCTGAAAAATGAAAAAATAATAATAAATAGTAATAATAGTAATAATAGTAATAGTAATAGTAAAAATAAAAGACAAAAGACAAAAGAAAATTCAATTAAAGAAATAAATATTTTGAGGACCTCTGAACAAGTGGAGCAGAAACACCTACCAAAAGTATAACTATTATTACATGTAGAAGCATAAAATAAATTAAATTAATGAAGATGAAACCTGGTCTCCAGCTGTTGAATTTCCTCTTCCTTCATCTTCCCTTCAAGCAAGAGATCCAATTCCAACCGTTCGTTATGGTGCAAAATATTAAATATAAATTAATATAAAAATATAAAAAAACTACATAAATTAGAAAAATCAGTTAGTGACTTAGGATTTGTATCACTGGACGGGGAGTACAGGTTATACAATATTAAAGAAAAACGAATGAACTTCTGAACATTAAAAGGATAAAAGAAAATATTCTCTTACAAGGAATGCAATTGAATTCTAAGATTATAAATATTTTAAAAATAGAAATATAAAACTAAAAGTACACCAAAAATACAAAAAATATTACAATTATAACTTTCTCATTTTAAAAATAGATAAGTTTAGAAACATAAAAGTTCGGAAATACGTATAAATCATTGTAAAGAACTTATGATATGATATGAAATATGAAAGCACGTACTTGGTACATTTTTATATACTATAAAAAGAACTTGATATATATTCATATACAAAATATAAATGTGAAGTGTATTTAATGGAATTAAAATTGGATAGAATAAACTTTACCTAACCTTGTTTGGATTCCTTTGAGTTAAAGTACGAACAGCATGCACCACATCGGAATCCGCAATTTCCATTATCTCCATTATTTCTCCCTCCCCACGCAAAACATAAAATAAATAATCAATGATTTATCTTATTATCACAATTTCATAATTAAAATTTAAAAAAAGAATGATATAAAATGTAAATTACCGCTCCAGTATGTCAGAAAACACAAACACAGAATCTAGGGCCGTTTTTGTAATTTAGGCATGATTTAGGGGCTTTTTTGCAGTGCTGCTACCAAAGTAAACTCACAACAAAACAAAATGATACACATTTTTTTCACTAGTTTTAACATACAGTGAAACTGTGCTAGCTAGTTTTACCTGTTTGATTTTTGTCGGAATAATAGATGATCAGAGATCTTGGATTCAAAGGGTGGATTCTATCAAATATATCCTGAAAAAAAAAAGAGATTGGAAATTTCAGTAGATTTTATAAGGGCCTAAATTGAGCTAAATGAGGACCTCAATATCCTTGCTAGAGTGAAGAGAGATTTTCTGTGGTGATCCTTACACCGTCTGCCCTCATAATAATTTGTTCAATTTTCTGTCAAATAAAAAACAAAATGATTATCTATTTAAAAAAATTAAAAAGTAGAAAAATATCAATTTCATCAAACTATTCAGTAAGTTAAAATTATAAAAAAGAACTTCTTCACCAGAGAGACATACACAAATGGAGCGCTCATTGGTGTTTAAATCCTTCAGCTATAGTTGCTGCAATAAAAGAAAAAAAGAAAATATAAATCTTCCAAGGAATACTATTGAATTCTAAGATTATATATAATTGAAAATAGTGATACTAACCTCCATATAGGGAGGGTTTAGGGTTTTGATTGATTTAAAAAAAAAATTGATCCAACGACCGAGATAAAATTGATAATAGTTCTCTTGAAAATACTTAAATAGAGATGAAATTAAGGTATAAGATATAAATTAATGAGCATATTATTTTTATACATCTTCTTTCATATAGTCTATATTCACATATTTTAGTAAGAAAATAAATTGGAACCATAGCAATATGGAATTCAAAATAAAGAGAAAATTTCAACAAATTTATATTTGATGGTTTTAACATTAGAAATAAAATATTTTTTTATTAAGAATTATAATTTTTTAAAGAAGAAAAGAAAAATTATTTATATTTTAATGAGTGAACTCTTCATTAATTATCAGTATTAATAATTGAACATAACTTTGCATCATGATTCATTGAAACCGTTTGATTAAGATCTGATGATCATAAACAAACTCATAACGGTTCTTACTAAATCGGATATGGAACACAAAACACCAAGTCAACCAATCATATGCTTAATTATGTTTTAATATCCATATAAATGTTGTCATAAAATATCAATAAATTTGAGAAAATGAATAGCTAAGATTCGACAAAAAAATTGATCGAATGATCGAGATAAAAGTGATGATGTGACATTTTGAGGGGCTCAAAAGTGATGAAAAATAAGAGATTGGAGTTAATTATAGAAAGCTTGATTGTCTCTTGTGCATTTCTATTAATCAAAGAGTTCAGTTACAAATCATCATTAACAATATAATCCAAAATACAGGTAAAAAAATCAAATTCGTACCATGCACGTAAAAGTTCGTATCCTCAGCGACAATAGTGTAAAGTGAGTACATTAGTGGAAAACTATGATAATTAAAACGGAGTAAACAAGATAATCATTGGCGTTGACTCTAATCTAATGATAGGGACCTTTCTTTACAATAATATTTGCATATAGGAAAAGTCAATTTGTAAGTAAAGAAAGTCAATTTAATTTAACTCACCTTCTTTGGCTGTCAAGGCGTTTTAAATAAGTAGCTTAATTTTTTTCCCTGAACTCCTTTTAAAGTTTCTGGAGATCCCTGTCAAGTGACCTTTGCATAATATTGATTAATAAACTAATCAATAGACAGGCATATAAAATCGTTCTACATTATATAATTTGATAAAGAAAGCATCTAAATGACCTGAACATTTTGATGAGTGACTTCTTCTGCCATTACAAGCATATAGGCCCCCTTGTTAAATCGAGTCCTCCATTTCTCCATCCATTTTATCATACGCTCATGATAGCAAACCAAAATTGCTACTCTTCAAGTTGCCCCGAAAGAGAAAAATATATAAGTTGTTATCACTTAATCTGCTGTGCTATATAAAAATATTAGGAAAAAAATAGATGCAATATGATAGATAAGCTTATCTTGTTGTGATGACAAGTCAATTCGGCCATAGGAAGGGTCAACAAGCATTTAATGAGCAAGAAAGGGCATTACATATCTCCTGAAGTAGATGAAATTGGTTGTTGCTTCTCTCCGTGCCTCAAATTTGGTTTTTCTGTTGCCTATTCATCAAAAAACAGAAATTAATTAATTAATAGAATATATATAGATATATATTAAACAAAAATTGAAATTAGAGAGAGAGAGGGAGAGGTTTGGAGGTTTATACCTTAGAAAAGAGCTCCTGCTCAACCCAGCCCACAATGCCAATAAATGGTATCTCTCGATAACAAAGAATCTACAAAGCAAAATAGAAATTCAACAACAAAAATCATCTAAATAATTAACAGACAAAAATTAAGAATTAAAATAACTTTTCAATTGACGAAGTTTCAAAACAAAATTAATTTACATTTATTTTGGTGTTTAGATGATACCATGAATTGAAGGAAATAAGATCTCGGAAACCATGTACCTACATAAAAGAAATAAAGTACAGAACCAGCATGCAATAAATCAAAAATAGATTCAAGTTATTATCAAGATTAAATCAATGTGTATGTTACTAATGTTTTGTGTTCTGTTTTATACCTTGTAAGTGTTCATTAGGCATCAATTGGAGGCGTCCATTAGGTGTTGAACCACTAGCGACCAATTCACCAGGAGCAGCAGTTGATCCAAATGACAATCATCATCCTTCAGAAGCAAGAACCAGATTCAGGTCAGCATCAATCTCAATCATCACTCCTTTTCGACCCATCACCAGCTCATTCTCATATGGTATCACTCTATACATGGTATTAAAAAGTTTAATTTATCAACTATATATAGTTTTATGAAAGAAATTGAAGAAATTATGAGGAAGCAATTAATAATACCCAGTGGAGAAGCAGGATTGAACCTTGCAGATCGGAAACGTAAACTATTATGTCAATCTCCGTTTTGTCGAGTCACAGCTTCTCTCAGTTCCTACAAATTTCAAAAACTAAAAATCAGTTCCAAATAAATAAACAAAATACTAAACTGGTAAAGAAAACTGAAAAAGGCGTATTACCTTTTTGCAAGCTACTTCATATGTTATCTGCCCAATCTCATTGTCCCCAAGCTCAGATTCGGTCCATCATTCATATTTCAGAATTAAAATATGAAGTCCAATAAGAAAAAGGAAAAGTAAAAGATTAAAAATGAGAACGACAATGTCTCCGATCCATTAACTAAACCACTCCCGCAAGCGAAGCATGAGAGTCATGTTAGGTCTATGGGCGTATGATGCTTAGAATTGGCCTAGTGCAAGTGGGAGACTGTAGGATTAGTACCCTAGGCCAACTGTATTTGTACTAGGAAATGGATTATGTATTAAAACATTATTATTTATTCAATAAAGGTTGTTTCTTCTATATCTGTGTGTATGGGTCGTGAATGTAAATCTTATATCAACCAAGAATGACACTTCGGTTTCACGCCATCAGAATATGTGATTCTGATAGTAGAATTGTGAACAAACTAATGACATTCTAAACTGTCCCTAGTGATATGTGGGATGTTTATAGAGATAGACATACTTCAGGTAAGAAGCTACATATCCACAATAATATATTCGCACGCTGGATGATCATGTTTTGTTGATCATGGATATAGAGATGTCAAGTCTGGAATATAGGTACGTGTTGGAGAACACGTACTGGACTGACCACACTATGAGAATATGCATGGTATATGTCATTAGTGATTCTCATATGAATAGTGTGCTTGTTCCTACGACCTGAGGTCACCATGGATTCCTGTATGAGGAACTGCATACTTTAATATGATCTTACGTCATCCGTAATGGGATGATCATTAGGGTCATAGTTAGGTGTGCACTGAATCATGACGAGGAATGTGAGTGACCAAGATGAGATTTGTTCCTTTCGTCATGAGGGAGATATCTCTGGGACCCCTGATGAACTAGGACTGAAGGAAATGCATGGCCATGCTCAAAATGTATTAACATGTGTTGTTAATATCATTTTGTATTTACTCAGTCTAATTCTCGATCAGGAAAGAGACTCTGATCAAACTCAAGGATGACATATTACCGTGCCTTGTGATCAAAACGTATATCATAGAACAAAAGGAATAAGTGAATGTCTATTCAGATAGGTTTACGATCGCGGATTATTTCATTTAACATGGGTAGTCATGACATCAGTCTAGAGGTTACTCATGACTTACGATCTTTAGAAGATCGTTGCCAGTGTTAAATGGAACCTACACGGTCACACAATGAACTCCATTCGTACGGGATGAATATGCCTCAAAACAGTTAATACATATGATGTATAAATAGGTGAACGAAATAAATCAATTAGTGGATGATTGAGTGAACAAAATAGTGCCATGCCGTTGGCAATGGAACAGTTTCATTCCCAACGGAATAGATATGGAAACGATAATAACCTTAGCTGCCAAGTATTCCGTTATGGAAATACCTATTCCGTTGGCAATGGAAAAGTTCCGTTCGCAACAAAATAGGCTCAGATTAGGGTTTTAATTATGGTAACTGAGCAATCGGTCGCCTCTCTCTCTAGTATAAATAGAAGGGCAGGGTCTCTCTATTTGACATACAATTCAGAAGCCTTAGAGGCCATCTTTACACAGAAAAGAGAGAGAGAGTTTTGAGAGATATTCGGAAAGTACTTCCGGAGTTGTCTAGCCAAGTCCGGTTATTCCGTTCGAGTGAAGTTCGCGTGGATACGAGTAGAGGTTCTCTACCTTGAGAACTTGCGAGCCATCTATCTTCATCCCTAGGAGAAGAAGCTATCTCTCGAGTCGAGCTTCAAGAAGGAGTTCTTCGAGCTGAGCAATAGTAAGGAGCTTGGCGAGCCGAGCTTCGGGAAGGAAACGGTTGCAAGTCGGAAAAGTTCAGACCTACATCCGTTCCTTGTCTCACGGATCAGGAAGATCCGAGGTATAAATTTTAATGGCTAATCTCGTACTTTTATTCCCTTAACGTAGATCCTAGGGCGGGTTAAATCCATAGGTTCCGCTGCGCATGTAACGTGCATGGCTATGGATTTCCCAACAAAGGGATGATAAGTATAGATACATGGGAGACATTTCTATGATTCAATATTATATGAGGGATTGTTATGTTTATCCTTTTTGTTTTTGTTGTTTTATTTTATCATGTATTTCATCACAGAACATCACATGCACACATAAAATAAATATGATATGATATAACATGGCCTTGATGATCTAAATGAGCCAATCATTAAGATCATTCTCTAAGATCATTTTCTATGATATAACATGCCAGTCAAGGGGCAGAGCCCCTGCAGGGTTTCAAGGGGCAGCGCCCCTGAAGAAATTTTATTTTATATAGTACCGAAACTCAAAATTTCTTTAAAAAACTTGATGTGTTGAATATATCTTTTCGAAATTTATTTAGTGTATCATATACGTAGTTTCGCACCTTTTTATAAAATTTAGACACCCATCCGATGGTTTATGATACATCACATGCATCCCTTCATGATATACCCAAGGCACCCTTCTAATCAAGTTGTAACCTTTCAAAATCAAGATAGATCACATGCACCCTTTCATGAAGTCGCATCTATTCAATCAAGTCGCAACCTTTCATGATCAAGATACATCACATGCATCCTTTCATGAAATCGCATCCTTTCGTGAAATTGTAACCGTTCATGATCAAGATACATCATATGCACCCTTTCATGAAGTTGCTTCCTTTCATGAAATCGCAACCTTTCATGATCAAGATACATCACATGCACCCTTTCATGAAATCACATCCTTTCATGAAATAGCAACCGTTCATGATCGAGATGTACCATATGCACCCTTTCATGAAGTTGCATACTTTCATGAAATCGCAACCTTTCATATCAAGATACATCCCTTGCACCCTTTCATGAAATCGCATCCTTTCATGAAATCGCAACCGTTCATGATCGAGATACACCACATGCACCCTTTCATGAAGTCGCATCATTTCATGAAATCGCAACCGTTCATGATCAAAATTTAACAATTGAAAAATAACGCCTCAAAATCAAAAGAAATATTTCGAAAATGGTTTATCCGTCTTAATTTAATTGGAATTTACTTGGCTCTGATACCACTGTTGGGTTTCTACCGTTCATAATGTAGCGGAAAAATAAAAACGAAACAAAATCTAATTCAAAACCCAAAAGAAGGATCCGTGAATTACAATTAAATCAAAGAAAAGATCATAACGTAGATCCTAGGGGGGGTTAAATACATAGGTTCCGCTGCGCTTGTAACATACATCGCTATGGATTTTCTAACATCTTCTTCTTCTTCTTCTTCTTCTTCTTCTTCTTTTCTTCTTCTTCTTCTCTTCATTCAGGATTTCTCCAAGATGGCCCAACCCATGTGTCGCCTTCTTCAAAAGAAAGTGAAATTCGAGTTCGATGACGCGTGCAAAGAGGCATTCAACATCTTAAAAGGAAAATTGTGCGAGGCTCCAATCATCAGACCTCCTGACTGGAATCTTCCTTTTGAAATCATGTGTGGCGCCAGCGACTTGTGTGTTGGAGCCATTTTGGGCCAACGTGTTGGTAAGGACCCTCATGTCATTTGCTATGCCTCTAGGACCCTAGACGAAGCCCAAAGAAATTATACAACAACTGAAAAAGAATTATTAGCAATTGTTTTTGCATTGGAAAAGTTCCGATCATATTTGGTCGGGACGAAGGTTGTTTTGTTTTCAGATCATGTGACGCTCAAACATTTGATGAAAAAGAAGGAGTGTAAATCTCGACTTCTCCGATGGATCCTTCTTCTACAAGAGTTCAACGTAGAGATTCGGGACAAGAAAGGCGTTGAAAACTTGGTGGCCGATCATCTTAGCCGACTCTCTACAAAAGCAGGCGATATACTTCCCATAAACGAGCTCTTCCCTGACGAACAACTTTACGCCATCCATAGTATGACGCCTTGGTATGCCGACATTGTAAACTACTTGGAGACCCAGGAGCTACCTAATACTCTCTCTCGAGCTCAAAAGGACAAGATAAAAAGTGACGCGTGCTATTATTTTTGGGAGGATCCTCATCTCTACAAGATTTGCTCTGACCAAATGGTGCGCAAATGCGTGCCTGACCATGAAAAACAGTCGGTACTCTCTTTTTGCCATACTTTGGAATGTGGGGGTCATTTTGGGGGGCAACGTACAAGCCACAAGGTGCTTCAAAGTGGCTTGTACTGGCCAACTCTTTACAAAGATGCTCATTCCTTTGTAAAGAGTTGCGAAAATTGCCAAAAAACGGGCAATCTCACCCGCAAAAATGAAATGCCTCTATAAACTTTATTGTTTTGTGATCTTTTCGATGTTTGGGCGATAGATTTCATGGGACCCTTTCCCCAATCAAATGGTTAGCTCTAGATATTGGTGTGTGTAGATTATGTGTCAAAATGGGTGGAGGCAGTTCCTACAAAGGATGCCAACTACAAAACGGTGATAAAGTTTCTCAAAAAGAATATCTTTCAGCGTTTTGGAGTCCCTAAAGCCATCATAAGTGATAGGGGCTCCCATTTTAACAATAATTACGTGGAAAACCTATTGAAAAACTACCATGTACAACAACGTATGTCTACCGCTTATCATCCACAAACCAATGGACAAACCGAAATCTCAAATAAAGAAATTAAATCAATCCTTGAGAAAGTGGTTAATCCCTCTCGCAAGGATTAGAGTCAAAGGCTTGGGGATGCACTTTGGGCATACCGTACCGCGTACAAGACACCAATAGGAATGACACCATTTAAACTTGTGTATGGTAAAAGTTGTCATTTACCTGTTGAAATAGAGCATAAAGCATATTGGGTAATTAAAAACGTAAATTGTGAATACCCAAAAGATGCGGGAATGCGTAAGTTACAAATTCAAGAGTTGGAAGAAATTAGAATTGAGGCATATGACAACTCTCGAATTTATAAAGAAAAATTAGCCACCTATCATGACAAGATAATTAAGAGAAAAGAATTCAAAGTGGGAGATAAAGTCTTGATATTCAATTCTCGGTTGAGGTTACATCCTGGAAAATTGAAGAGTAGATGGATAGGGCCTTTTGAAATAACAAATATTTTGCCCTTTGGAGTATTTGAAATTTTTAGTAACAAAAATGGCACATTCAAAGTCAATGGGCACCGACTCAAGGCGTTTTACGAAAATCATGACACAAGGTGGCTAGACGAGCAAGAGTTCAGCGAATACCCGAGCGGGGAAGGTACGAATAAAATGAGCAAAAATGCGTCGAGCTCAAGACGTTAAACGGGAGCGCTTGCGAGAGGCAACTCGCCACGTCAGGTCGTATTGTTTTCTTTTGTTATTTTATTTTCTTCCTTTTACAAAACTCGCTTTCACACTTAAACATTTGCTACGCAAAAGTTTAAGTGTGGTGGGGGAGGTTTTGGACAAAACCCCATTAATTTTTCAAATTTTCATAACTTTCTCATTTTTGAACTTTTTGTTTGAGGACAAACAAAGGTTTAAGTGTGGTGGGGTGGTTTTGTGCAAAATCAAGTTTTGTTTTCTTGTAAAAATGTAAAAATTCATAAAAATTCAAAAATATTCAAAAAAATTTCAAAAACAACAAAAAAAAAACTCATAAATACAATAAAAATTTAAATTTTTTACATGTTTTTTCTTTCATTTTTGTTTGTCTTTGTACATAAAAGTTTGTGTGTTTTAAAGGAAAGCAAGAGACATTTAAATAAAAAAGGAGTAAAGGTTTTGAAAATGGAAAATATTTTAAAACTGAGCCCTCTCAAGCAAATTTTTGAAAAATACTTAGGATTTTGGAAAATGATGAAAAGATTTGAAAAACTTCAAAAGAATTTAACCTTTGTCATGAATGCCATATTTTTCACTTCATTCCATCTATAATATCAATTTAAAATCCATTAAGCATTTTGAAAATTCATAAATATTTCACTTGCCCCTTTAAAGAAATTATAAATCATTTTCTTTAAAGTAATGCTGTGATTAACACTTTTGAGAAATCAAACCTTACTTTTAATATCACTAGTTTTGGAAAAAATTTCTAACTCAACCTATCTTTCATGGCAAAGCTAATGACTCGTATGTCCATCTCTAATTTTCGCACTAAAAGCAAGTGATCGAAATCGTAACCTGTTATCCCGCCATAAAAAGAATTAAAAAAATGTGAAAAATTATTTTTAAACCCTTCAAAAAGAAAAAAAATTTACATATCCGCAATAGAAAATGAAGAATTTTTTATACGTGCAAAGCACAACTTGTCTTTTGATAACATGAGTGGATAGCATACCAACTTTTACGTGTTTATAAAAGAGAAAGTTGAGTTAGTTGGAACTTTTGGGGTAATTTGTATAAATTCACCATTTTAAATTTAGGGGGAGCAAGTATCAAAAACAAAATTAGAGCATTATTTTTTGGAAAAAGGTTCGTATTTGAAGGATTGGGGAATTTTAAATAAATTTGAATTTGAAATTATTAATGGATATTCATTGACTCTCGTGTATTAGTATAATAATCAAATATTAGTATATAACATTCATGGCAATAACTAAATCTCTTTTCAAACGCTTTAAACTGATTCTAAAATCCCTAAAATTGATTTTATTTACGTTTGAGGGCAAGCTTGGTTTAAGTGTGGTGGAATTTGTAATGTGTATTTTTATGCACATTTTTATGGTTTTTATCATCTCAAATTTAATCAAATTTCACATTAAATATATGAAAAAGACTCATGACTCATAAAACATAATTTGAAACCTCCTAATACATTTTTATGTTATTTTACAGGCGAAAAGGCCATGAAAGAATGAATTGGACCAAAACGCAAATAATGGGCCAAAAATGGCCAACTAAAAACCTCAAACACTCTACAAAAATTCCCCAAGCTTTTACAACAATTCAAAAACATTTTTACAACCAAGTCAAACCTAGTCAAACGCCAAAAATCACTGAATTGACCAAAAGTCAACTTTTACGAAATGGGTGAAACGGTATATCAAAATGAAGAGCTTGACGAGACAAATCCAATGGTACAAGTATCACGATCAGAAACCTTCTAGAACTCTCAGAATCGCTAATTGAAAATCTGGTCAAATCTGGTCAAGTCAACTCTCTGACCAGGTAAGAACTTTCTTCCCCAAAGTCCAATTTTCTTAAACTTGCTCGAAAATGACCAAACAGATCGGCCTTGGACTCGGCTTGACGAGAGGAACCCGCCTGAACCCTTCGCCGGACCTAAAAAACTCCGGTGATCATCAAAATTCGACGAAAAAATCAAGCTTGAAAATAAACTGCAATCATGGCTGCTCAACCTTGTCTCCTACAGTCCATCATTTGAGCTAAAACCCAGACCATCCTCTTCCTCTCTTTCTACCCATTCTATCCATATGTAGAACTTATCGAATGATGCGATATTGAGTGAGATATTCGCGTTTGAACTCGTGCACACGAGTTTGATGAAATAACTCAAACATATTTTGAAACTGCTTTTGCCGCCATTGTTGAAACTCGAATTCATGGGATGTTAGAAGCTAAAAATAGAATGGGAGGCTTGTAAATATCATAGTGCATCTCTCTGGAATGGTAATTTGATCGAGAAACGGATGGAGATATGAATTCTAATCACCAGTTTGGTGATTTTTGGGTTAATTCTCTAAGTTGGTGGTTAACGATGAAATTCGAGAAAATGGAGGGTAATTAGAACATAAATTTCAGTGTACAGCATCATGAGAGATTGACAAAAAGTGCCTAAGTCATACTTTTTAATTTGGTTGACTGAAAACTGGAGTTTGAGCTCAAAAGGCCATTAATGGCGGAGCTGGAGGTAATACCGGGCACCAGTTGGTAAAATTGGAATAACTCGAGTTTTACTCAACCATTTGGCAGCATTCAAAGCTCAACAGATTCATGAGAATGAGAGGAACATCTTTCTTATGGAAACTTCATGCTAAAAAGTAGCTAATCAAGAGTTAGAAGTGATTGTTTGAAGAGGAACGAAAATTGGCAGAAACTGTACTCGCGCCCAACCGACTCATTTCACGAATTTTGACTCATTGCGACACAGGAGATCGGGGATATTTTTTCAAATATTTAGCGCCAAACACACTGACTGGACCCGTTACACCTTTTACCTTCCACCTTTCGCAACACAGAATCGGAACCACTTGTCGGCCAAACAGTTTCACGATAAAGCCTCAAATGTGATCTGAGACTTTTTGTTTTTTTTATTTATTTTCCGCCTGATAAAAAAAACAGAGCAAATATTTACCCACCCAAACTCAGCCAATTCTCAATGAAATTCAACCAAATTTCAGCCAGATCCTCAGTACAACCCCCTGATCCGCCTGAGCCAATCACAAGTCTCGGTTTGCTCCCTACTCTCCTCTCCATTCAAAACACGTCATTGGACTCTCAAGGCCAATTCAGTCTATAATACACGCCTCAAGTCTCTTCAATGAGTACACCACTCTCCATTCATCTTCTCTAACCTCTAGAATCTCCATTAATGAGTTTCAAGCATTCTTGAGCTCTAATTTTTGTTTTTGAGTGAAATCGTGCAATTTGAGACTGATTTGGGGAAATTTTGAATCGGTCAATTCTTGCTTGAATTGAGGTGAAATTGGAGCTTCAAATTGACTCGAGGAAGTTACCGACTGGTCTTCCAACTCTCGGTTTAGTCCAATTCTCTTTTAATTACTCAATTTGAATTTTAGATCACAAGAACTCAGTTTTGTAATAATCATGATGAAATCTTGTCAAATTCTTATTCTTGTGATTATGTGTAAGTAAATCTAGATAGGGAAAGGAATTTGTGATTTGTATGCATGAAATCTTGCTTTAATTTCGTGTAATTTTGCTGAATTTGAATGAATTGTCATGAACACACACAATTTCGAATAAATTGGGAAAAATTCCTTAGCTTGGTATTTTTCATCAATTGATTTATTAAATCTGAAGTTTATTGACTTGTCAATCATCTGGAATATTTAGCTTAATATTTTATGTGATTAATTTGGAGTTGTGATTGATTGAATTCAAGTTTTGTTTAAAATGGCTGTTTTGAATTAAACTCGTGTTGAATCAATTTCTTGAGTGAATCTTATCTTGGATCGCTCAAATCCATCATCTAAATCTGAAAAATTATTCCCTAAGTGATTAATGATTGTTACACATCATAAATTTTCTTTAAATCCCTATTTTTAAACCAATAATCAAACCCTAAACCAGTTTCTGCCTTGCTGCTGTATTTTCTCTATTTTTCAGTATATTTCCCTTAATTTCGTGTCTAAGTCAGATCTGAAAAATTAAATAAATAGTTTTAAAATTTAGTTCTCATTTAGTAAATAATTTTTAACCCAAATTTTGCCCAATTCCGATCTGTAATTTGTGAGATATTAATTTTCCAAAATTCTAGTTTTTTTTTGTCCAGATTTACTGTTTCTTTTCTTATGAATTTTTAAAAATATACAAACAAATAATAAAAA